>OX451409.1:14161697-14622942 GCA_949629135.1 Eremobia ochroleuca
TCGATCCTCGCGCTTCAATGAGAAACCCTAGAAACTTACCAATTATGGTGATTTGTACCTTTCATGAACTCAAAGCATCATGTGAAATTCGATGTTTATATTCCAACTCCTTAGAGAGTTATTCCATTTTAATTAAAATCTGGCCACGATATAATGTAACGCTCCAATACATGAGTTATTATTAAGTGACTGATATTATGATTATACTAATAATTAGTACCCTTATTCAATTGTTTATCCTTAAAGTTTCAGCTGAAAAAACCTTCTAACTACTTATAGGAACATAGGAACATAGGAAAAGAAATCACACGATTAACCGAACAAATTCGAATTACTACATCAAAGCGGGCTTACAGTACATTGTGCCAACCTTCTTAAATATGTAGTACAACATTTCGTTTTTTGAAACAGTCTCTCACAAAAGTGTTACTTATAATTTATTGTTTTGTAAAACACGTAGGTATTACGTACACACAGTGTGTAAGCCATAAATGATATTAAGGATTTGCAAACCTTTTAACTCTCAGTCAAATGTTAGTAAGTACAGCAATCTAATAAAGACCAAAGGTTTATTTGACGAGAAAGTGTATTTTTATTGCCAAAAAAATAAAAGAAAAAATACCTTTATAGATTTAGTTTTTAATTGAAATAAAATAGCATGATTGATACCTCTGTAAAATTTTGTTTTATTATTTAGGTACCTACTTAATAGAAATATTCACAAATTGATCAAATTGAGGAAAGTGGATGTCTATGTTGTCTGTCTCAGCCAATTCTAAAATACATCTACCCTATGCTATGCCGTCAGAACGACCGGGATAATAAAATATTACTTGGCGGGAATCCCCAGAGTTTGTCGTTGCTTCATTCGAAGTTGCCGTATGGAATGTTTTTTTGTAAACATTCTTCAATGAAAAACAGGATGTCTATGTTGTCTGTCTCAGCCAATTCTAAAATACATCTACCCTATGCTATGCCGTCAGAACGACCGGGATAATAAAATATTACTTGGCGGGAATCCCCAGAGTTTGTCGTTGCTTCATTCGAAGTTGCCGTATGGAATGTTTTTTTGTAAACATTCTTCAATGAAAAACCATGGTACCAACTTTCGTAAAACGCACTTTTAGTTCGGTTCGGTGTTAATTTTATTTGACACGAGTAATTGGCCGCCAATTTCGTGTGTGGAGAGCGTGTGCGCATTATCTTTTTCCCAGTAATTCAAGGAATTGTGTGTATAATTACAACGCGTGTAATTTCGGCTGGACAATACGCATTGGTTTTGTGGTACATTGTGCTTATGGTCACGTAATGGCGACTGTTCGGCACACTATGACGTAAATGTGTGCGTGAGGCGAGTTTGTACAGACCCCAGCATATCAAGCTACCCGAAACTGTCAGATTTTCCCAATCAACTTTGAACCTTATGCTTTAGCGATAAAGTTGAAAATCTATTAAAGAAATCTGACAGATTGTAGTAGCTAGATGTATAACTGGCGTCTGTACAAATGGTCCAGCATACTTACTGTGCTTCACTTTCGATATGCGTGGCGCGGAGTCCTCCTTTTTTTTTAAGTCTATGGTGGTAGAAGTGCATATTCGTACATAATAATTTAAGGCAAGTGACGTCATCAGGCCATACGAACCAATATCTATCGGTATGGAGTTATTAATATTTTTTAAATCTACTAAGTATCAAACTTTCGAAACATTATATCTGTAATAAACTCGACAATAAGCGGGCGCACTGCGGTGCGTTTACGTTAGTTCTGCCGCACTGGGCGGGGCCTACAGTAACAAAACGCATGACCGCAGTGCGCGCACTTCAAACATTCCATACTTCACAGATTATGCGTTAGAAAAACGCACCGCAGTGCGCGCTCGCCCTTAGGTCACTTCCTACTCTCTGATAACTCTCTATGTCACATGTTTATATAAAAGTAAATAAATAGTTACCTAATTAAACGTTTTGTACGCACCTGTACCCATAAAAATTCAATTATAATACTACCAATTTAAGAAGGTGGGCATAATGTACTGCGAGCCCGCTTTTATGTAGTAATTCGAAATTGTTCGGTTAATCGTGTGATTTCTTTTCCTATCGTTTTTTTCTTATATCTAAGTAGTTAGAAGGTTTTTTCAGCTGAAACTTTAAGGATAAACAATTGAATAAGGGTACTAATTATTAGTATAATCATAATATCAGTCACTTAATAATAACTCATGTATTGGAGCGTTACATTATATCGTGGCCAGATTTTAATTAAAATGGAATAACTCTCTAAGGAGTTGGAATATAAACATCGAATTTCACATGATGCTTTGAGTTCATGAAAGGTACAAATCACCATAATTGGTAAGTTTCTAGGGTTTCTCATTGAAGCGCGAGGATCGATTTTAGTGTTTTTGAAAAAAAAAATCTAATTATCCAAAGGTGTCAATTATAGAAAAAATAAAATTGCACAAATTAAGCACAAATTAAGACCCACCGTAGTAAAAAAAATCGTAGTTGTATGTCATGCCGTTTAAGAGATACAGCAATTTGCTAAACGTTACCCCAGCGGAATCTTGAATAACTCCGAAACCTCAAGACGCACAAATTATATTTTTTGGGCACAATTAGGCACAAATTATATCTATCTAAGTAGCTAGTTTGTATTCAGCTACGACCACGGGTAAAAAAACATGTCGCTGCAGTAACGTTACTCCAGCGAAATCTGTTTTTCGTGAATATCTTTGGATCGGCTGGACGCACAAATTATTAATTTCGGGCACAATTACACGAGATGGGGTACTAATTTTCTGTCAAGCCGAAATCCTGAAAAGCGACAACATTCCGCTGGAGTAACGCACACGTTATTATAGGCAAATATGAATTTGTACTCGCCAAAAATGTAAACAATAAGTTTATGAAAAAATAAATTTAAATACCACACAATAAAGTTCAGTTTACGTTAGAACTTCACACATTTTTATAACTTATTCAACAGTGCTAGTCACTCTGAAATCAACTTAATAGCGATTCAAATAAAGTTGATATTTGCTTAACTTAAAATAATATCAATTTGAAACATAACTTTGAAAATACTTTAGTTAGGTAAGTAAGACCTTTAAGTCAGACAAGACTACTCCCGTATTTCGTAAACGTTGCATAAAGTTAAGTAGTGATTAGTGACTGGTTAACCATACATTTTTGACGTTTAAACGTCACTTAACTTTAATTATCGAAATAAACCGCTTAAAGATTTGCTTTTGCGCTTGTACAGTATAAGACATACTGTTCTAGAAATCTATCGCAATTTCCGCGCGCTGTAAAGCCAAAAATCGAATAAAATTTTGCCGAAACTTTGATTCCAACGGAGACCTTCAGGGTTTCTTCAGGCGTACAACTTACAACGAAAACAATATTAGATGCTTTAGCACAAAAATACACAATGTTCGTACATCTACGGCCTACGGCTCTATTTCGTACGTAAAAGTGGTAGTCGAACGAAATATTAATCCTTCCATTACACTCACAATATTCATATTCATTTCTTTTCTATTACTTAAATGTTTTAATCTAAAGTAATGGACTTTGTCTGAAAAATAAAATAAATAAATCATGATTGTGTGCGTAATGGCTTGAGATGAGATGTAAAAGAATTGGTAAGTCAGCACACGCACAACATTGTTAAAAGTAGTTGCGAGACAGTCTAAAAAGTTATTTAACACACACATACCATTTGGTATACAGTAACACCGAATAGGTAACTTTTTGGACTGCGCTGTACACAATATTTATTTATTTATTTATCCTCCTACTGGAACGCCATACAGGAATTACACCAACGGAGCAAAAAATTACTTAATGTGCTGCCGCATATCCATCCTGTGCGTGGTGGACATCGAACGGGCGGCGATGGAACACGCACGCTCACACAGCGTCAGCTCAATAGTGCCATTAATCCATCCAAATTGGCTACATTCTTTGCGATTTTTTTGAGACACAAATAATTTTTCAAAATAAATGCATTAAAATTGTAAAAACGGAAAATTTTGATGTGTCGTCCTGATTCACAGATGATTGACAAAATATATAATAATATATATCTAGACCGAACAGTTTCGAAAATAACTAAAGGCTGACTACCCACAGTGGGAAGCCCAGAAATGGCAAGACGGCAACTTTAAATTAAAAGTCGCGTTTAGTTTTGATTTCCGAACGAAACACTCTGTGAACGAACCATTGAATTTGAATTTGACAGCTAAGGCAGAATGGGTGTCAACATGTCAATGATGTCACGTTCGTTTTTTATGCAAATAAAAAAAAAAAGTCAAAAAACTACAAAAAACGAGGGAACGAGATTCGGCGTTGGTAGAACTTTATTTTTAAGAATAATACAGTCAGGTAAGCATATATTACTACTTTAGTCAAAAAGACTATCAAAATGTTATGCGGAGCATTGTTTAAAATCAACATAACTATTGTAAACAAAAATATTTACATTCATCATAAAAAAAAAAAGCTTATAAAGGCTCCGTTCGTCCTTATAAGGAGGGAAGCCTAAAAACACTTGCTACATTTTCAATTTCATCGTAAACTACGTAAATTCTCAGCAGTTGAAATTAAAAGGTACGCAGGTTAGCGGTCAGTTTCCAGTTATCACGCAAAGGCGACACGTAATACCCAGCTTAACTATCATTTTGAAACAATTTTATCCCTTATGGGCGCTCCACATTTGCATTTGCTCAAAGCGAGAAAAACACGAAAAACGTGAATATGGAGCCGATTCATATATTCTGCGCATTAGCTCACTATTCACGTTTCTCGTGTTTATCTCGCTTTCACGCGCGAATGTGGAGCGCACTTTAGCAGCGTGTCGAGAAGAACGTGAGCTAAAAAATAACTCATTTATTTTGTTGTAGACTTCATACTGCATGACATCAAATACTGATCCGTTTTTTTACACAGATATGAAATGGCTCTCGAGTATTATTGTGTAAAAGTAGCATTGCTTGAAGATGAAGAAAGAAAACGTAATCTCTCTCAACGACGTCGTCTCTTACGAGAAAGATTCACTATGAATTCAATTCCCGACAAAGAGTTTATATTCAAATATAGGCTGAGCCGAGAACTCTTTGACAAGCTGTGTGAGGAATTAACGCCTTTGCTGCCCCCTAAGCAGCGTCGGTATGGACTTGATCCTAGTATGAAGGTTGTATACATTAGCTTCATTATATTTCCAATACTTTATGGTCAGTCCAGTTAAAAAGGGCTGTTAAAATATTATAGACATTTTCTTTTAAACTGCCTCGTTGGTCTAGTGGTCGCAATAGCGCGCTACTGTTGAGCATGAGGTCCTGGGTTCGAGTCCTGAGTTGGAGAAAGAAAGGGTTATTGTGTTTTTCCATCTGAAATTTCTCATTAACAGTCGGTGTATGCCCGGTTTTAAATCTTGCATATGGCTTCTCAAGCCTTTAGTAGATGCATGGGACTTTGGGTGAAATGTGGGTGTACTGTGTAGGTACTACCAAGAAGCTTATAGATAAAAGTGGACGCGACACACTAAATATCTCAGTGAAGACGACTCTGGTCTGACACTCTCTTTCTAAATACACACATAAGAACGAGACAGTGATATGTGTTTTCTGTGTGTATGTATTCAAACAGACAGTCTCTTTACTTGAGTATTTAGTGTTTCCTCCACTTTTATCTACATATAAGCTTCTTGGGTACTACAAGTGTATACCTCTGCCTAACCTTTCGGAGAATACAGGCGTGTTATGTTATTTCTTTCAGATCTTAGCAGTATTAAATTTCTTTGCTTGGGGCCGCTTGCAACATTCCACGGCTAAAACCTTCAACTTGTTAGCAAACAGGACAATGTCCCGTTGCATCAGAGAAGTCACCATAGCCCTCAATCACAGTAGCATAGTACAGAAATACATGAAGTTTCCGCAAAATAAAAATGATAGAGATCAAGTTAAAAAGAAGTTAGTTAGATTTTAATTTATGGTTTATTTTTCACTCTTCAAATGTTTGCTGATGTTGTATTTTAATGTACAGACGCCAGCACATCAAGCTACCCGAAACTGTCAAATTTTCCCAATCAACTTTGAACTTTATGCTTTAGCGATAAAGTTGAAAATCTATTAAAGAAATTTGACAGATTGTAGTAGCTTGATGTGCTGGCGTCTGTACATTCTAATCAATACTCTAATATTAATGATTTTATGCTTGTGATTTTCATACCATTACAAAATGCTGAACTTTATTATACAACTAACGTAGTTCAAACAAAAAATTCATCCTTTATTTCGAAAATCGTCATGATATTTAACCAAAAACAAGCATCTAAAATAAATAATTTAGTACCAAATTTCCATACTTCGGTTCACACTGCGAAGAAACATGAAAAGATGCGGTAGCTACACGAGCACAGCTAAACCAATTTAGCTACATTCCCAGTGTGGCCTGCGCTTTACAGCTGAATAGTTATTATCATTTGTAATTCCAGGTTTTTTGAAAAGTTTGGTTTTCCCGATGTGGTAGGCTGCATAGACTGCACTCACATTGCTATCATTAAACCTTTTGCCAATGAAGAATGTTACCTAAATGGAAACAATTACTACTCTATCTTTGCTCAAATTGTAAGTAATTATTTATTTTAAGCATGCTTTAGAATACAGTACAGCCTGATTCAAACCTTATGGCAGCTTGGAATGTGAGGCGAGTCACCGCAGTAACAAATTCAGGTGTCAGCAGGGGTGAGGGGTGAGGTACTGCACAGAGAGAGCCGCCATAAAGTTTTTATCGGGCTGTATGATGATGGTAATAATAAAATATTTAAGTTATCATCATACCCGTACTTAGATAATGGTGCCAATTCGCTTGTTCACAAACTAAACTAAAGGTCATTGGGTACCTTAGTATGGAAACCATACCCATGGCGGACACAAACGAAATATAGCAGAGTGTATTGATATATGGCTCTGATTTACTATGGCATTAGTCACATTAATGTGAGCCACGGGAATCTCGAAAAATTCGTGTTATAAACTGATATAGGGAAGATGAATAAAATGCTAATTCATTAGAATATTTTTTATTCAATTTGATCCAAATCAAGCATAAGATCATTTAAAAAGGCAGCGGGTGCATCTGTTGCTTCCTGATGTCTGGCCCAAGACAGATAATAAACTATGCTTGCGATATGGGCGCAGCTCCCGACAGTGCGGCGGCCATGTATACTTGAGCAGTAATACTCTTCTATACATTGTCTTCCATGTTGTGTCGGGTTTAACATAATATATGTATAGTACTGTTTCATTCGGATATGACGTGACGAAGGACTGCGCGGAGGGCGGTGAGACAGTGCGCGAGCGCAACGAAACTTGTTGTACCTGTCTAATGTGTGAAAGAGACAGCGTATACATGCCTCTGAACAGTCTGAACATTGGCGCATCCGTGCACCATGCTGTATGGTATCGGAATTCTTTTTATGCCTTTATAAGATTAAATAAAATCCTCTGAAACCGTTTGTTTTATATATTTTTCAAACGATCCTGTACAATTTTCTCCATCGATTTTTAATTAAATAATTATATGCAATGAAAGGTCATATTATTCCCCTTAGTTTAAACCTATTTTGGTTAATGTCCGCCACTCTTCGCTAAGCGGGTCAGATATGCCCAATGACCTTTACGTTCAGTGCATCTTTTTCTTTCTATTTCATTAAGAAAAGGACAGAAGAAAAATTTAGTTTAGTTAGTGAACATGGGAATCGGCACCATTGTCTACCTATGTGCCAAATTTCATCGAAATCCGTTCAGCCGTTATGGCGTGAAAATGTAACAAGGTGACACACGATGGAGAAGACTTTTCTTCTAGAAACATCACTTTTCGCAGATCTGCGACGCTGACTGTAATATCCAGAATGTCGACGCGTCTTTCGGCGGAGGACATTATAATTATGAAATATGGAGTAGTCATCCCATCAATGCTCATTTGGATTCCCTTGAGGAGACTGCATATATATTAGGTATTTAATCATTCTTCCTCTGTTAAATACAGGATGGCAGGGACTTTGACACGCAAACTGTAATCATGAATTCTGCATATGATGCTAGATGTTGCTAGCATAGAAATAATTCGTTGGTTATAAAAAAAAAGTCATTTGTTTTATACAAGTGTTATTTTTTTTAGTAACCGACGAAAAAAGTTAACACAGGGTCCAGAATCATATACTGAATTCATGATTACAGTTTGCTCGTCGATGTCCATGCCAGCCTGTATATTATGATTCAACTTTTAAAACATTATACAAGCTAACACTAAAATACTGTTACGATAAATTTAGCAAATTATTATATAGACAAGTGTAAAAAATTCTGTTGGTAATTAAAAAGAAAAAAAATGTGCTGGTTCCTACGGAGGTGCCCCATTGAGTGAGTCAGTTTTGACACGGTCAAAATGTAAGGAACAGCTGAGTTTTATAAAAAAGGGGAACAGCTCATTGGGCTTCTAAAAATTCGTCCGTATCGCTATCATGGAGAAGAGTGCCCAAAAGGCTGGCTGCGTTTCCAAGTTAAATGGAAATACTGATTCTTTGGCCTAAAAATAGGCCAGCCCTCTGTTTAAGTGAAGAGTCGACCAACCGGTTTGCGGTGTCCCAACACACTCGATGAGCACTCAGACCCTAGTGTTTAAACCCCGATAATAATATGCCCTAATTCAAGAACATAGTTGTAAATCGGCTCATTTTTTGGGAGTAATTGACCCTTTACATTTTCTACATTGTAACCCTCAGTTACAGTTGCGGCTTTACTTTACTTCTTAATTTTCTTTCTTTTCTAGAAAAAAGATTCTCGACAATTTATTTTATTTGAACTACTCAAGGGGCTGTTTCGGGGGTGTCACACTAGATTCGGACTCAACCGGAAAGAGTATAAAAAACTTGATCAGTTAGCAAAGTTATATTCATCAAATCCAATATCATTACAGGCAGCACCGACTACGATGTAAAAGATCGCCTGATGACACCTATCCCTGATGATATCAACGACAACTCCCCTGAAAGCCGATACAACGAAATTCACAGAGCTGCCTACGCCACCATACATCAAACAATTTATAAGTTAAAATCTAGATGGCGCTGCCTTTTAACTCGCAAAGAACTCCATTACGATCATGGAATGGCTGGAAGAATTTTTATAGCCTGTTGTATCTTACAAAACATTTGTAACATTGCGGGATTGGAACCTCCTGAAATGTCAGAATCTGACATTGAAGAAGAGAGAAAGAGACAGTATGAGTTTGCGGACTGTTGCCTCGGTTGTGATGATGAGAGGATCAAGATGGTGCAGCGGATTGAAGATATTAGGTTGAAGTCGTGTGGCAACACTACGGAGGCATCTGAGGGTTAAAAAAAAGATTGAGATATTGTTTTTATGATTGTCTACGCCTTCTTAGGGTGAGTTCGATCAAACTTATGTATATCTTATCCAGTAAATAAAATCAGTTTTCATCAGTCTATCTGCAAAAAAATAAACTGACAAAACAAAGAAAAAAAAAAACAATATTTTGACTATAAACCCTTGGGTGCACTATTCGAAGACATGTGACATCGTAACATCTACCAACCCGCATTGGACCGGCGGCGGCGTGGTGGATTACGGCCCACTCCATCTCACGGAGAAGAGGCTTGTGTCCCAGCAGTGGTAACGTTATAGGCTGATTATGTATAAGTCTAACCTCTTAAGTAACTAAGCTCCTAAATGAATGTAACTAATATCGAGGCGGCGCCAACAAACAATCAACGAACATTAATCATCAATACTAAGATTGATCAAGCGTGTCCTTCAGCAACTTATAGCTAATAACTTCGTAATCATAATGCGACTATTTTTATGACCTTTACTTATTTATGACAATTTTTTGCCGTTCTCAAAATTGATTTTCATGAAGGTGAGGGCTGTGTGGTGAAGGACACGATCAAGCTGCCATCAATTTACGCTTTAGGTACGGCATTAATTTGTTTTATTATTTGTTTGGCGCCGAATCACAGGATAACTTATATACTTGATTGAATCCGCCCTTAGTATGATTACAATTAAGTCTGATCCCACAATTAATTCCAATAACATATCTTTTTCTTCCATACTTATCTATGCAAGAGAATGATGAGAATTATGATTTTTTACATCATCTGCCAGCTGCCTAGCCTTTTCCCAACTATGTTGGGGTCGGCTTCCAGTCTAACCGGATGCAGCTGAATACCAGTACTTCGGTATATTTTTTACGTGATCATTAAATTTGTCATTAAAACTTTTTGTTTAGTAATTATGTTATTGTTTTCTGTTTAGGTTTTAATTAAGAAGTAAGACAACTAATACGTATTAGTGAATATGCGTCTTTGTGAACATGATGATTGACTGATTGATCCCCACTTTACGTGTAGAGGAGAGGGTACCCAAATTTTTTTTATTTTTCAAGTTTGTTTTACCACTTTGTCGACATGATTAATATGTATATCCATGCCAAATTATAGCTTTCTAGTATTAAGATTCTCTGAGCTAAGCTGCGGACGGACGGACGGACAGACGGACATGGCGAAACTACAAGGATTCCTTGTTGACTACAGAACCCTAAAAACCTGTGATTGTAACATTACAACATTTTATTTGTGTCAAAAAATAACTACATTTTAATTAAACTCTTAACATTTATAACGCTTTATTTTTTCTCCTCCCGCTCGGCCATTTGTTTCATAAGTCCTAACATTTCTTGCAAGACTGTCCTGATTCCCGCCAACTCTGCTGTTCCCTGTTGTAAGCTCAGTCTGATCTCTGATAATTCTGTGTTCCTTTTGGCGTCGTTTTTTAATCTTTCTTCTTCTTGATGAGTAAATTTCTTTGTGTATGGGTCTAAGCAGGCTCGGAGTCTTACTCGACCTTGGCGATTTAATTCTGTTGAAGATTAATTTCATTTTTATATTGACCTGTCTTATGGTAAGACTTGGATGAGACGCGCAGACTAGCATAGCTATTCACAACTACTCGATACGTTTCCGTATCGTATTTAACCTTCAAGCGGTCGCGCAGTCATTTGTAACCTAGTGGTTACGCGCGACCGCTGGCGTTACAAATTAAATAATTAGTGTTTTAAATCCCTGAAAGATAGGATATTTCAGGGATTTAAAACACTAATTATTTAATATTTTTTTGTTATTATCACATTATCATTATGTTAGGACATAAACAAAATTATAACCTCAAAATCATATTCTAATTTTCTTTGGATTTGTAAGTAATTTGGCATCATAAATGTATCGAGAATCGAACGAATCGCGGTCAATTCGACGCCGCGCGAGTGCTTGAAGGTCAATAAATGTTATCGTAAGAGTCCTATAAACGCTGCTCACAAGTACAAAACATGATTTTTTTTTCAGTTTAATGGCTGATTTTTAAAACTCAAACTCAAAGCATTTATTTCAAGTAAACCAATTACAGGCACTTTTGAATTGTCAAGGGGTCGGTCAGTCAGAAAGATGCAGCTAGTTGCCCATTCCAAAGCGAAGTAGGTACCTGTGGAGAAGAATCAATCATCTGATAACTTTATTTAAAGAATAATTTTGACATTTTGAGTTATTTCATACAAAAACTGTCCAATGTCAATTTTATTCCTCGAATAAAAGTTATCTGGCGATGGAAAAATCAGCTCTAAATCAAATAGACGACCGCTATTCTTCCGACACTAATGTCGGGGGCAAGGCAAATCAGCACCCTAATTACCAGTGATCGGAGTAGGTAGATTGAAATGGGGTCATTAATATGAACTTTCCTCCGAAATTTCGGAATTGGTTAATTATTAACAAAAAAAAAAAACCGGAACTTAGGTAGAAATTGTGTTAAAATGAGCAATATTATATTCTTTATATTATTTTTTTTTACGGCACAGTCACGATTTGACACAACCACAACAACAACCCAGCGACCAATCAGAACAAAGGATCATGGGTGGTGCACTAACCGGTTATCAAAACAATGCGTACGCCCACTGACGACATGCCAGGTAGCTCACTCATTTACTTCGGTTCGTAGAGAGCGCTTCTTTGTTTGTTACTGTGTTGTTAAAACGTTACTTGACCCTCGCTTGTGTACATACTGACTTCTGGAATCTGCTCAAAAATTGTTTTTATTATTCAAATAAATAATAAATGAATTTAGTTTTGATACCTACCTTTAAATTTTGAATTGAGTAGTAATAATATCACTACCAACATTAACAATATTTAATCGGATCCGGAAATACCGGAATTGCTTTCCGGGAAAATAGCTTATCCATGTTATTCTTTCTCTGGGCGTTTATGATACAAGTACCAAAAATCAATCTACCTACTCCGATCATTGCTAATTACGTAACACACTATAACTCTCAATTCGAATCATTTTGAAGCATATTGCTGATCCATTGCTCCATATGTTCGAAAAACGTCACAATTAAACCCATTGCTACTGATAGTGTGTTACGCAATTAGCCTGCTGGTTACCGTAACTTCCTACTTCTTTGGCCCTAGGGGGTAACTTTGTCCCAAAACGGGAAAAAGTTTGAATTTCCCGCCATTCAGTTCCTATGGCTGCAATCGAAAAAGTTATTTCTACCATCTACCATGCAGCCATAGGAACTGAATGGCGGGAAATTCAAACCTTTTCCCGTTTTGGGACAAAGTCGGTTTAAATTCATCAATTTTCGTCGATGATTTTTCAAGTACAATTTAATAACATTATTCAAACAATATTTGTTGGAAAAGGTCGTGTGTAAAAAGCCTTCTAAAACAAAACCTTCTAAATGCTTAACCTGCGGGGTAGTTGCGTAACACACTAGCAGTAGGATATGGGTTTCATTTTGACAGTTCAACAACATTCATTACGTTATTTACGTTGTTGAGCAGACAATTTTTTCGAAAATATGAAGCAATGGATTAGCGTTTAGCAATATCCTTCAAAATTATTCAGATTGTGATTGAAAATGTCTTACGCATTTAGGGTTCAGAGTTTGTTTATACTTTTATCACATACTTATGGTCCAGATATTACGCGTGGTAAATAATTGTATATTCTGAGTCATGAATAGGTACAAACCTAGCTGTGTAGGAGGTGGCGAAGAAGGGTCTGGTGTCGAAGGTGAAGGCGGTTCCTCATCCTGTTTCTGTACAACAGGCTTAGGCGGGTCGTCCGGTGGTTTCGAGCCATCCGGCAGACGTAACACATCCGGCGGGATTACCGGTGTTGGAGGAACATCAGACTGCGGAATATCGGATTTTATCGATGCCTCTTTTCGTAAAGATTCTATCTTCCTTGGAGTATACGGTTTTCGTGGTAACATATTTGGTTGTTTCAGTAATTCTGGTTGTGGGATGACCCATTTTGGTGTGGTGTCTGGTTGTGGTTCTAATTCTATCGTCACAGGCCCAGGTTTTGGAGATACCGATACTACTAAGACTTCTTGTGGCTGCTTTGTACGTGATTTTGGCTGGAAAAGTAAAATATACGCAAAAAATATTACAATAATGTTAGGTACACTTTTTGATTTAAATGAAGTCCCACGTTAAAGGGGGTGACCCTTAATGCTGCTTATAGTTTTCCTGACTCGGGGGATTGAACCGTACAGCTTAATGCTGGTAACTAGGCGAACTTTTAAAATACATTGATATTTAACACATTGAACGCCATGGTGGTCACCGGTGAGCGACAGCAATTATTTTAGTTAATTCTTTGAATAGTAATAAGAAATAATTATTTACAGTGGGGTTTTTGACTATTTTGAACCGTATGAGCCAATAAAATCTAACGTGTAAAATTTGCCGAAATCGCGAATCAGCGTCAGCCAAGTTCAGTGGTGGTCAGTGGTGACCACCACGGCGTTCAATGTGTTAAATCTTGTCTTCTTTTTTATAACAAAGAAAGAAAATAATCATCATAGCAGCCACTCTAATGCCAACAGATAACAAAACACAATAGACAGAACTAGGTTTTTTAGAAGCTTTTTTAAGCCCAATAAACTTATGTACTGTTGTTTACTGTTGTGTACTGTTGTTGCTGTTCTGTTGTTTTGTTCTGTTGTGTAACACACATAAAATGGACCCATTTTTGCAAACAAGAACCAACCCACAGCAGGTTGGCTGTGGGTTGGTTCTTGTTTGCAAAAATGGGTCCAAATGACAATAGGGATAATGACATATTTTTTTTTAAACTCAAAAAAATATTTGTAAAAGGATAAAAGCTTAAAACATTACCAAGTTATAAACGTTTTAAAATAACTGCTAGACAAAGACGGCATTACCATAGATGTGACGTCACGACTGTAACTTGGTACTAGCGCCATACATTGTCAGTACCGCGCGACAAGGACGGGAATAATCCTTACCAAAAACGTTTAAACTGTTTAAAGCTGTGTAGCTTCTCCAAATTTCCATTGATTTTGCTGTTTTTTTTTATTATATCGTTTTACTATGCCTTCCATGAAATTACATTATTTTGTTCGAACATTTATTTTTAGTCATTATCATTATTTTTAGTCATTACATTATCTTATTAGTTTCCGTACGCAAAATACGCGCATTGACGTGGAGTTGCAGACACCAGCCCGTATTATCTATTAGTTATTATCCCTTTTGATTGCAATTTGTTTCATTTTCACAGTTCACCAACGTTGATTGTGTTATTTACGTTGTTGAGCAGACAAATTTTTCAAACTTATTAACCCTTAAGCACCTACCGCCGGTCCCTGAGACCGCAATGCAAAACTAGCAAATAAAGGGAACAGTTTATTTTCATTACACTCACTAATGCATTTTCTGACTATTGTTTTATTCCTAAATACAGGATGTGTAGAAAAAGTATACAACGTGTAACGTTAAATGCGCAAAACCTCAGACACCAACTGGTTTTTAATTCAATTGACCTATTTCACAGAGAAAATAAGTCATTAAAAAAATTGTAAAGGTTTTGTGTGTTGTTTTAGTTTTACTGGCCATTCTGATCGTTTCTTGCGTACGCGACGTCTCTTTATCGAGGGAGGAGTCGTCACCGGGCCGCTGCGCCGCGCTGACATTGGGTTGCTTGACATATTAATAAATAGACACGGCAACGTTTTTAATGAAGATTTTTTGAAAAATGTGGCCAATATTAAAAAGTGCCAATAAATTCTGCGTGTTATTCTGATCAAACTATTTTCAGGTTTTGCGCATTTACCGTTACACGTCGTATAGACGCGCACTGTCCTACGACACTTATACATCGAAATATTTGAATGCAAAAATACGTTGCGGTCTCAGGGACCGCGGTGGTAGGTGGTTAAGGGTTAAACAATGGATTAGCAACATCCTTCAAAACTCTCGGATTGAGAATGTGTCACGCAATTAGGGTGCTGGTAAAAAGTATGAAAATAACCCCATTTTTCATCTAATACCCACCTCAGGAGTTCCCGGCTTCTGGCCAAAACGTCTTGGTGGAATTGGTTCACCGATAATAGCCAGGATCTTCTCATCCTGAACGGTCAACTCTGGTGCTAGCAATCCACCGGTTGACAAGGATGCGTATCTGGTGGCAGCGGCTTTTCTTGTTAAATACTTTTTGTCGGACCACACCTGAAAATGTTGATAAAAACAACTGTTAGCTAAGTCGTTATGGAAATTTGGTAAGAAGGCATTTCACTTGCTTGGTGGTGTCTTTCGGAGACACGTCAAAGACACATTGGTACGACGCTGGACTCTCTGTCTCTCTCTCTCTCGCTCTCTCTCACTGTCTCAGCCTCAGGCCTCATATCAAAGAATCAAAGAATAAAAAAGACCATCTTTTTTTTAAGTCCTACTATTCCTGATTACATTTTTGGACTTTTCCTATGAGCGCTGCAACTTGGAAGAAGCTCATTTCCAGCATTTTGGTTTATTTTGAAAGTGGTTTTTATCATTTAAGTTTTTCCCAACATTTTTAGGGGTGTTACTATAGGTACAGTCATGAGCATAAATACGTTACACTTATGAGAAATTAAAAAGTGTTTTTTTTTTTTCTAAAATATTTTATAAGTAAATTTTATGGTGTTACAATCATAGTATTTTTGTATTATGCAATAGGTTTCTTCTCAAACTTGCCATCTTTATTTCACATAAGTGTACGATAGTTCTACTGTTAGGGCGCTTTCAATTTAGACGGTTGGTGCCGGACTGCTGCCGCACGGTTGTTGCAGAATTATTACGACCGTGTGCCGTAATGCTGCCGGACGACAGCAGTACGACGTGAATCGTCTTATTTGAAGAGATAGCGGTCGTTCACACGGTGCTGTTCTGTACGATATTTTACGATAAAAAGCTTAGATCACACGTCAACATCCTACTGTTCACACAGTCAAAAACAAATGCAGTGTGAAACTACCATGTGATCCCAAAATTTTACAGCAAAATATCGTACAGAATGACGCCGTGTGAACGTGGCCATACGGGGCTGCAGTCCGATCGAATTTTAGTGATTTCCATCGAAACCAGACTTCAGTCGGTGCCATGGACTCTGACGAGGAAGTGTTATTGTTAGTTGTCTTGCTTCGGAAGAAACATAAACGACGCCGTACTAGAGCGTCGCCAATGTTTTCTTTAACATATAAAACTCGTGATTTTTATACACTTTACCCAAGATTAACACAAAACTCAGCTGATTTTTTTAAACTATTTTAGAATGTCTAGAGAATGTTTCTATGAATTATATGAATTAGTTAAAAATGGAATTCAACGTCCTTATTAACCCTTTACTGCATGATATATTAAATAAGTGACAATTTTTTTTTTAAGTTAATGTCTTTATTAAAGCTTCAGAATTAATTATACATAGTGTGTTTTTTTTATTTATTTATTTTTATTTCCAAGTGGTATGTGATGATAGACAAAATAGTTTTGTTTTATTATTGCTAATGATATGAAAAACAAACCCCATTAGGATTTATACGCTAGTTTTTTATTTTTTTAGAGTAAATAAACTGTAAACATGTCAAACCATATATGGTTTCCTATGCGGTAAAGGATTAACGTTGAAGAAGCACGATGCGTTCACCGCAGGTAGTATATACATTGTTGCCGTTCCGCCAACGGACGTGCGCCGCACTGCTCTCGCACGACCTTGCGTCGAGACATTTTGTATGAAAAATCATAACCGCCCGTGCGCAGTACGATACCCGGACTGCAGCCGTCCGGCACCAACCGTCTAAATTGAAAGCGCCCTAACAGCCCGATTCAAACTTTACGGCGGCTGTGAAGTGCGCAGTACCTCACCCCTCACCCCCGCTGACACATGAATTTGTTACTGCGCAGCGACTCGCCTCGTGTTCCGAGCCGCCATAAAGTTTGAATCGGGTTGTAAGTACTTGCTCCTTGAAGTTACACTTAGACAAAACTAAACAGCAATCAAAAGAACCTTACCCGTTGCCATTGTTGAATAGTTTTAATACAACCACTGATGCTATTAAGTCTTTCGGCAATGCCTTCCCACAGCTGTTGCGCCTTAACCCGGCCGGTCGGTCCCCGCAACATGCAGTTAGCCAGCTCCCTGTGCTCATTCAGAAAATCTAGAAATACCAGAATCTGTTTTCTTGAAGGGGCATTAGATTGCCTGTTTCCTAAAAACAAAAAGTTTCTATATTGATTGCTAGCTGTGAATATCTCAAACAGGTAATATTAATATTTTATACTTACAGCCTGCAGATTTATTGCGGACATTTTTCAGTTTTTTTTTTTTTTTTTTGTGAACTTGTTGAATGTTTGCTGAACCAACACAAACTCAGTTCGGTAATGGAATCGACAAATTGATTAAATCTAGTTTTATTTTGTTTATGGGTACTTAATAATAAAAAAATAGTTTTCAGCTGTAATCACAGATTTTTGGAATGAGAGTAGGCTTTTAAAAGGGAAGCGACAAGGTAATGTTTCTAACACTTTTTTGCGATTTGCATGTGTATCGAGATGAAAATATGACTGTAACAAATGTGTATTTCCAGAATGATAATCATTAAAAATCAATACAACTCTCTAAGTTCATATTACCTTATTGAATAACAATTTCATAAAATCATGAGGTTTGAGGCCAATTCAAACTGCAAATTGCAAAAAACTTAAAAAAATAGGAATTTCAAGAGCTACTCTATCACTTTCACCTTCAGCCTTTACATCCTAAAGACCATTAACTCTTATTTTGCTCACAATGTCTCATTGAGTATCTCTGGGGACAAATAATTTAAGGGGTAAGATTTCAGTACAGTTTTGGTCACAGAGGGTCCTTTTAAAATTAACTGCCTCTTTCTCTCTTCAGTATTACAAGTTTGTTTACACATATGCAGAGCACCATATCACATATGTAGAATGAATACAACGTGTAACGTTAAATGCGCAAAACCTGAAAATAGTTTGATCAGAATAAGGAGGAGAATTAATTGAACCACTTTTTAATTTAGGTCACATTTTTCAAAAAATCTTCATTAAAAACGTTGCCGTGTCTATTTATTAATAGGTCAAGCAAGTCAATGTCAGCGCGGCGCAGCGGCCTGGTGACGAGTCCTCCCTCGATAAAGCGTCGCCGCAGACGCAAGAAACGATCAGAATGGCCAGTAAAACTAAAATAGCACATAAATCCTTTACAATTTTTTTAATGACTTATTTTCTCTCTGAAATAGGTCAATTGAATTAAAAATCAGTTGGGGTGTCTGAGGTTTTGCGCATTTAACGTTACACGTTGTATAATCAGTTGTGTTGAGATCAGTAGATCAGACTACATTCTGTAGGGCACTACTACAGTCCATTGAAAGCTATTTTAGCTCTGACTTTGCATCACTGTCAATAGTGATCTTTAATCTGGTGACAATAAGGTTGCTATTGGGTTGCTGACGAGTCTGGTAAAATCACAGTGATCGTTTTTGTTGTTGTGATAAGGTTGCTATTGGGTTGCAGCTGTTAGAGGTAAAATAACTGTGGAAGTACTGGAAACTAAATTGATACCTGCAGATGCTAAATAAATGTAACAAATAAGGTTGAATTATGGTTTTTACACAGGATTAGAGCTCTCAAGCACCATTAACATTACTATTTGTGACTGGCAACATTAGAAAGTTCCAATGTTGCCAATTAGCAAATTATCACAAAACATTTTAGTTCAGTGCATACTGTAGACAATTCTTGATTTCGTACTTTTTTTTGAGATGCGATTTTAGTAAGTTTGTTCAAGTTGATTAAATTAGAATTATTATTACTGTCACAAAATTTGCATGGCGAATTTACTAGGCGGAATATAAAGAACTATTGTGTATGTGTTATAAAATCTGTAAAATACCATATTTCAGGCAAATAAATGAATATATGTATCCATCTACCAAACAGTTTTTTTTTTTGCTAATGCCTCACATAATAATGTATTATTGGTACTTACTGTTGCAATCGTCATTTAGGGCTTCTTCATCTAGCCTGGCTTCGTTCTCGGAGAGTGTACCCTGGTCCTCTTCCTTGATGAAATCTTGAGGTTCATCTTCAAGGGGCTCTGGTTTGATCCATAATTCTTCTTCTTTGACTGAAGGAGAATATATGAAAAAAAAAAAAAAATACACTGCAATGATTTTGTGAATTATAAAGGTTACTCTGTACATGGTGCTAATAAAAGACCAAGAAAGAATTCCACTTAAAAAATTCAAAACTATATTAATGAACATCTGTCTCGCTATAATATTTAATCAAATATAGTTTTTAGGATGTCGAAGGGGCTTGTGGCTAAGTAATAACAGCCGCACGGGTCGATCGATCAGGTTAAGCTACGCTTGCCGCGTTTGGTACGTGGATGGGTGACCATCTTCACATACCTCCGTGCCTCAGAAAGCACGTTAAGCCGTTGGTCCGGCTGTCATTTGTGGATCTTTGACAGTCGTTACGGGTCGTCAGTAGCCCGAAAGTGTGACAACCAGTCTTACCAAGGGGTATCGTATTACCCAGTAACTGGGTTGTGGAGGTCAGATAGGCAGTCGCTCCATGTAAAATACTGGTATTCAGCTGCATCCGGTTAGACTGGAAGCTGACCCCAACATATTTGGGAAAAGGCTAGGCAGATGATGATGAGTTTTTAGGATGTGTTGGTGTAGACGGCTGGCAGGCAAGGAACAGGGAGAATCGGAAAGGGTTGGAGGAGGCCTTTGCCAAAGAGCACACAGAGACTCAGAATATTGGTATTGAACATTTTTGTACTGCTTATTACTGAAAAATGGCTATAAATAAAAAAATACATGAGTTTTTGAAGGTTTTTAAGAGCAGCCTGTATTCAGGAATTGAGCATAGCTGACGTCAACAGAGCCACATTACATGAAACTTAAACAAATCTGGTGAAATGTGGGTTTACTAAACACGTCTCCCTACCCGTTTAAGTAATACAGGCGTCATCACGGCTGTATATGTTTACCATACCTTCTTGAGTGTGTTTATTGTATCCATTCTGTTCATTCTCCTCTGCATTCTCACTTTCTATAGGTTCTGGCTTGATCGTTATCTCCACCACTGGCAACGTCGTCTCCATCACTAACCGTTATAGCCTACTTTTACTGCCACAAAAACGAATGTTTTACCAAACAAAAAAAAAAAAATTTCGGTAACGAATCAATTACAATGTTTTTATGCATATTTAGTAACGATAGCCAGTTCAATGTCATGTCATTTTCACAGAAAGTCACAGGCACAACTTTTGTTTAGTTAGTTTTACACTAAACTTCACAGTTATTGGCAATTTTCAGTCAGCATCCGCAATTTTATGAACCGCTAGCTGCCGGTCAGAGACGACGTGATGTAATTAAACACTTGCATTTTTTAAACACAGCCTTGTAACAAAAACTTAACACTACAGTTATTAAAAATATATTCACTAGGAACTGTCAGGAATATCAGATAAAGCATTTTTCCTTTTAAAATGTCCTTTTTTCATTTCTTTTCAATCGATTATCTCGCTCACATCATAATCAGCCATCACTTGTCAAAATCAGTAGGGAAGCGCTTACTTAGCGAGTCCGAAATACCAATTTGCAATAATAAAACGCAACTAAATTCGTAAATTCTAATCAACTATTAATAATCTAATTAATTTTATTCAGGAGCAAAATACATAGGAAATAACATTACATTCTAAAACGTAAGAATTGTTTGTGAATTCACACAATCAATTAATGATGAATCTAGATTTAAGTTAGAGTCCCAAACCTACGATGGTGTTAATCTGTATAAAAGTCCTTTCACACTGTACATCTCCCTGTTGCTGCTAAAAAACTGCTGGAAAACCTCAAGATATTCTACCGGGTTCTCAAGGAGAACGTGAGCACACGTTTAGCTGCTCTAAAAACCGATGATATTTCTACTACAGTCACCAGAAGCTGTTAGGTTAGGTTTAACAGTAATATCTACATCCGGCAGAAGGTTAATTTATGCACAACAGGTATACAAGGATCTTCCGCCAGGAAATATCGGACGGGATACTTATAGTAAAAAAAAAACCAGGTTTATTTTGGTAGCCCTTTCTGGCAGGACTACTGCTGCACATGGTGTAGAGCACGATCTTCAGGTCGAGCAAATGTTATTGGGTTTTTGTATTAAAAGTAAATTTTCCAGTACAGCCCGATTCAAACATAAGGCGGCTCTGAAATGCGTTACTCGCTGCGCAGTACCTTAGGGCGCGTTTCCACAGAAGCGGAGCTGGGCGAAGCGGAGCAGAGACGTGCAGGAATCGACTAATCACAATGAGTGAAATCCTCATCGCGTCACTCGTCTCGTCTGTGATTGGACGATTCCTACACGTCTCCGCTCCGCTCCGCTTCAGTGGAAACGCACCCTTAACCCCGATGACAGTTGAATTTGTTACTGCTTACTGCGCAGCGAGTAGCGACTCGCCTCATGTTCCGAGTCGCCATAGTTTGAATCAGGCTGTAGCAGCCCGTAGTCTGGATTTATGCCTGGTTGATAGGCTCGCCCTCGAAGTCGGACTTTAACATGGCTGGAGAAATGTGGATGTAGGTACATCTCTGCCTAAAAATTTGAGGCGTTATGTTGTTTGGTAGGGCCACAATAAATGGCGTCGAAGTGGTCCGCAGACACATGCGTTTGAACGCTGCAGTATATCGCTATAAACCACAAAAGAGGATACATAAGTTGGCCGTAACATCCCAGCGCTGATATGCTGGATTCGTTTTCTCCTCTAGGTACCGATATTTTTTCTCCTGACAGTTCATTTTGTTTATATGTATGTAATGTATCTATGTATTGTTATTAATTCTTGTATTGTATAGTCATTTCCTAGCTATCTATCCCGTATGTTGCACCTGCCATATTTTGTCTCTGCATCACCCTAAGGTTGACTGGTAAAAATGCCTCAGGCATTAACCTTTTGAACGCCAATCACTTGTATACAAGTTCGAGATTTTCGTGCCCTCAGCGCCACTACTTGATTAGAAGTAATAATAGTATAAAATAAATTTACGACTTTTACAAGACCTTTTATTTTGTTTTTATGGAAAATTGCCCTGTTATACGCCATATTTTTAACTTTTTCACACATAATAAGTTCCTGTTTGTTTTATATTCAATAGAAACAAAAACGCCAGAAAATATTTTCGTGCCCCCAACGCCAAATACTTGATATGAAGTAAGCCAGTGATGGGACACGATGAAGACCTCGCTATATTTCATCTCGTCGAAATGATCATAAATACTATTATTGCAAGAAAATGACGTGAATAAATAATATTTTATAAATATTGTAAACTATAAACTACGTTTTATTCACCTTAATCAAGAATAAATAGGTTTTCTAATCATTGTCGATAGTGAAACACCGTTTGAAAAACCCATCCCTACAAAGCGGATAGTTTTCCGTGCCCACAACGCCACGAACTTGTATAGAAGTAATTCTGTGACGTCATAAGCGGACGGGTTTCAAGGTCATAGTGACTTTGTGTATTTTAGTGTAGTGCAATGTTTACATCTTGCGTTGGCGCACGTGTTCTTACAAAAAATGAGTGACGGTGAATATGACGAATTATTGCGAGTTTTACAAGGTGTGGAGTCTGAATCAGAATTTGATATAATAAATGAAATAGTTCGTCGTCTTGACATTCCGTTAAGTCGTCAACTTCTGTTTCAGGAATGTACTTCCGTTTTCTATTAGTTTCTAAAAACAAGAAAAATCATTGCTAGTATTTTGCGACAACTATACCTACCATTATGGTTGTAAAAATACCGTATAATACCAAAAGGCTAGGTATTAAACAGGTATTTTACCATAACTTACGGTATTATTGGTATTTTATGTATTTTATATTTTGATTAACTTTTTAAGATCCTGCGTTATTACGAAGAGTTGTAGTTTAATAAATAAAATATATTTAAAGTTTCGATTGTATTCTATATTTTAGAATGACTAATTCTAATTTAATAATATAATAATCTAATCTAATAGTCGTGTTACACGACTATCAGATCAGCGCATTAGGTTTCTGCTTGAAGGCACCCAGAGCAGTACCGACAATCTACGAAGATCATCATTATCATAATCATTGTCATCATCATCATCATCATCATCATCATCATCATCATCATCGTCATCGTGATCGTCATCGTCATCGTCATCGTGATCGTGATCGTAATTGTGAGCGTGATCGTACCTAATCGTCATCGTGATCGTAATCGTGATCGTGATCGTCATCGTCATCGTCATCGTCATCTAGTGATGAGCAAAGCAAGACCAAGACCAAGACTGGGAGAGTCTTTGTATTGGTCTTCGTGTTGCTTACTCAGTCTTGGTCTTGGTCTTGCTTGTTCGGTCTTGGTGTTGGTGTTGCTAGTGTATAGATAGTCTTGGTCTTGCTCAAATACTTCGAGTCTTGATCATGGTCTTGGTCTTGGATTTTGCTCATCACTACTTCTATCTCATTCTCTCGCACGTTAAATCCTATAGATGTGTGTTTATCTCTTTTTACCGTCGCTTTTTCGTTTCATTGATTTTCAAATCACAACGATGCTAAAGAAGTGTTCACTTCAAAATACCATTTCATGTTTTATATCTGTGCATTTCCACCGTATTTTCAGTATTTTAATTATTACTCAGATAATTTACTTAAAAAATACAAAAACAATCGATTTATACATAAAATACCGTGGCAAATGGTATACTACCGTATTATACGTTTCAATACAAACGGTATAATACAGCACTTACATCTCTACCTACCATTAACAAATAAAGATCTGTAACATCTGCGTAAAACAGTCACCCTCCATTTTAATAAAAAAAAAAAAAAAAAACACGTAGAAAACCACGTATCTAGCTTCTATTGATTGTATTTGGTTCTATTTGTTGTAAGTAAACGAAATAAATTATGCATGAATCGGTTGACGTTATGCACGTGTAACTCGACCACAGTGAATAGAAAAAAGAAAAATACCATAGACATCGACATCTAGACATCCTTATATCAGAAAGGATTTTGACGTGCCTCGAGCGCCAACGACTTGATATGAAGTAGAAGGATTACATTTGGAGACAAATAGGGATGTGCCTGCTAGAACACACGTCTAATAAATTTACATTTCCTTTCTTTTATTATGGGAAATATATATAGGTTTTCATATTGATTTTTTTAATGAAATAAAACAAAATATGAAAATACGGTATCAGTTTTTATTTAGCTTCGTAAATTGGTGAATAAACATTAATTTCAACTTATTTGTCGATATGACATTAATCCCATCCCTACGTTTTACTATAGATACGTTGTACATTTGTAGCGTGGCGCTGGAGGACACATCGCGTATTATACACCCTGAAATTTAATTGGTTGTTTTCCCGCGGCAGAACGACTTGCCTTAAGAAGTACTTTCGAAGTAAAGAGTTAAAGTAAATAAATAACGATGTTTCTGTTTTAAAATAATTAAAAAAATATTCATCAACTCGAAAAAGTGAGTAACAATAGTAACTCTAGACGTAACTTGTAGGTACTAGCACAGTAAATAAATATACAGTAGGTTATCTAAGGCCGCCCGCCGAGTTATTAGCCTACTCTTGCGTTGATACCCAGGGTTGTCACTTTTACTTTTAGTTAATATTTTCGAACAAGCTCAAGTATAAACGGGATACACTATGCTCAAGTATAAACGGGATAGAATTATTTTTGACGAAATTTGTTTACATTTTAGACGACGATACGCGCATCGACTTAATAAGTCGATGTACACACAAGTATTCGACTAAATAAGTCGATCGTCAGACTACCGGAACCATATTTGGATTGAACAACACATCAGACAATAGAAAAAATAATAATTTCAAAAGTAATTAATTTGCAATATCAATTATTGTGAAATTGCCCTTATTACAACTATACCTACGCGACAAATACGTTTACCTAAACGATGTTTCGTACTCAATCCTCTGTTTTATAGTAAAACTAGACTTCTTAAAATAAACTTTAGCTCTAAACATAGTATTCAGAAAAATGCGACTCGGCTACGCTATTAATAAAGCAAATAAACTGTGAAATAAACAATACAATACCACATTTTCTAATAATATTTAAGTATAAGTAGGTACTTACATTTCTGGCTGAGTAGGAAGTATGAAGAATGATAAGTCCGGGTTTGCGAAATCATTATTGAGGCACCCGAAAACACTACAATATTTTTTTCCCCTTTTTGAAGTCATAATACTCGTAATTTACGAGTAAGTGGCCGCCGCCGGCGACAGTTGACGAACGCAAGCGGTCATGTAGCGTACGCGCGTGCTCACAGTCGCGCTGCACAGCCCGCACTGCCGCCACCTTATTCCCCCATATATTATGTTAGCGTGTGCGTGAAATCGCGTGCCGACATGGCGCGCGGCGCGCACGCACACATTCAAACCGAGAGCGGCACGTTTGTATGAAGATGTTTTACTGTATATTTACTGTGGTACTAGGTACTACTCGTGTCACCACCTACAAAGAAAACCGATGCACAAAATAATGTCAAACCAAAATAAACCCTCGCACGTTGTGATAAGGCATAAAATGTTTGCACGGAACAATACAAAAAATCACCGCGATACCGACAAAGAGAATACCGATTTAGAAATGTTCAAAGTAAAATTAGCTCTCACGTGTAGTGATACGGCATAAACTAGCCTGCGCGCAACAATTTCAAACGAAGCCGCCGTCGCCTATTTTACCCGTGCGGCACGCGCGGCTGTGACCCTGACCTACTTAGTTTTCCCGCGAATGTCGTACGCGCAACACGCGCCATCACTGTAAACTGCAATGGATCGTCATTACAATTACAGCAATGTGGAGTACGTCGCTATGGTGCAGCTATATGCTAGGGCTGATTATGACTCCCATGCTGCCCGGCGACTTTACGCAGAGCGGCAACACTTGGAGTCGCTCCGTCTTCGCGGGGTTCTGAACCCCCAAGTCCCATCTCCACGGACGATCGTAGCGGCGACACAGCGGCTACTAGATCATGGACAGTTCCATGCACCGGCACATGCACAGGGCAGAGGTCGACCAGCCGTTATTTTGCCAGCGCTCGACGAGGAAATCATCGAGTACTTCGAACGGGATCCGCGTCGAAGTACGCGCCAGGCCGAGGCTAGGTTTGGCGTAAGCCAGTACCACGTCTGGAAACTACTCAACTCTGAAGTACAGCATCCTTATCATTTTCGCGGTGTTCACGCTCTCCACGAAAATGACCCCCAGAACAGAATTGCGTTTTGTCAGTGGTTGATCGCCAACCAAGATAAGAACATTTTGTGGACGGATGAATCAACTTTTACGCGAGTTGGTATTTTCAACCAGCGTAACGAACATTTTTGGGCAATAAATAACCCACACGTTATTCGCGAGTGTGCGCATCAAGTGCGTTTTAGTGTCAATGTGTGGGCCGGCATAATGAATGGCCACCTCATAGGGCCGCATTTCGTGGCAGGACACTTAACAGGTGGAACCTACCTGGAAATGCTACGAAATGTTATCCCGGACCTATTAGACGACCTCCCGCTAGCGGTGCCCGTGGACAACCTTTATTTTCAGCAAGACGGGTGCCCGGCTCATTATCACAGCGCCGTGCGAGAGCACTTGAACTCGGTGTTTCCCCAGCGCTGGATCGGACGCGGCGGACCAGTGCCTTGGCCACCAAGAAGCCCGGACTTAACTCCGTTAGACTTTTACTTGTGGTCTGAGCTCAAACACCTAGTGTATCGTGAGGAACACGAAAGTCGCGAAGCGTTAGTAGCTGCGATAGTGGACGCTTTTGATATCGTACGTCGTGACAGAGACACCTTGTTTAAATTAAAAGAGAACCAATTAAAACGTGCGCGATTGTGTGTACAACGGAATGGCTTACACTTCGAACAATTACTCCGTTACCGGGAAGTGTAACCAACTCGTACTTTTGTAAATAATAGTAGTTTAGCTGATTAAAATTATTGTAAATAAGTTGATTCAAATTTTGTAAATACTTTTTTAAGTATCTAATTCAGAAAATTCGTTTTTTTGGTTAATTTTTCTTAGTTTTCTTTTTTAATTTAATTTTGTGTTCAATAAATTGCAGATAAAAAAGTATTTATGACGGTCCTAAGCCCGTAAAAGTATGAAGGGAAAATTTGAATAACATGTTGGATAACAGCTGATTGAAAAGCACGTGGGTCAATGGCCTCGCGGCCTTTAATAGTAACACTAGACGTAACATGTATTGTAGGTAATACTGGCGTCGCACGCGCCGCAGCCCTCAAAGGAAAGCGATGCATAAATGGTCAAACCAAAATAAGCTCTCGCACGTGGTGATACGGTATAAAAGTTTGCACGCAAAACAAACGAGCGAGCCACAAGCCGACAAAGCAAAGACCGATTTATTAAATGTTTAAAGTAAAATAAGCTCTCGCGTGTAATTATACGGCATAATCTAGCCCGCGCGTAACATGATCAAACGGAGCCGCCTTCGTACCTAATCCTTTCGACGGTGACCTAGCACCCGCGTCAACGGCCTGCTGTCGTTCTGCCGTAGATATCTATTGGTTCGTGATCGCTTTCGAGTTTAGTTTTTCACAATGTTAAATATGCCAGTTTTTGTTTCTAATATTTTATATAACTATGAAACGATTGTATTACATAGACAAAACCATTTCGCTGCGGGAAAACAACCATTTAAATTTCACGGTGTATAGATGGGCGTCGAAAAGGTTAAGCACGCCTTTGTACAGTACTTTTATTACGTGTGCATTAATTTTTAATAAATAAATAAAATAAAACCAATCTAATCTTTCCTAATTTTTATTTCGAACCATTACATATAACTTAAAAAAAAAATTAGATGTATTTTTTTATATGACTTAAAAGAGTGTACAATGCATTATAATATGACACAATCTCAAAATAGAATGTTTCTATACAATGACGATAACATTTTGGTACGTAGTAATCCCCGAATTAAATAATGATGACGAGCATTTAAAAAAAAATCAATACTTTCATTTCTGCTGGCCAATTTGAGTGACATTGTTAAGAACAACCTATTCCTTTGTTTCAAGTCGGTTTCTATTTCTGAGAAAGTTGAATTTTGATATGCTTTTATAGTTAAGTAAAAAAAAACGTAGACCTACTAGTCATCAGACATTATTTTAATATAATAACAGAAAAAAATATACATTTAAAGCCAGCCAGTTAGATACAATGCTTATAAAATGAGTCTTAGCCCTCGTTCCCACTGGCGATTTTTAATCTGATGTACAGACGCCAGCACATCAAGCTACCCGAAACTGTCAGATTTTCGCAATCAACTTTGAACCTTATGCTTTAGCGATAAAGTTCAAAATCTATTAAAGAAATCTGACAGATTGTAGTAGCTTGATGTGCTGGCGTCTGTACATTTTCAACGCTTTGCTTACCGCCGAGAGTAGAGAGAGAAAAGAACAATGTCAATAAACTCAGCCAGCCGACTACCGTAATACTAAACTAAATACTTCTTGCACCTGCGCGATTATAAAAATATTGACTATGGTATATTTTGGAAGAGTTACACCTCATTTCTGAAAGGTCAACTACTGTTGGCTGGCGCTCTAAAGACCAGAAACAGTACCATACTTTTACTTTTTCTCGTTATATGATTACATTCAGACTGCTGGCCCATCTGGGGATTGACACTATTGACGACTCACTCCACGCTCACTTCACCCAAGTTTTCACGGTGAGATGGTTACAGAATCGCACGGCAGCTTATCATTGTCCCACTGCAGGGCAAAGACCTCTTCTTTTCTTATACAGAGAAAGCATGAGCATTGATCACCACGCTTGCTCAAGCCAGGTTGACGATTTAAACTTATATTAACTATTAGTCCAGGGTCTCTCACGATGTTTTTCCATCACCGATGTCAGTATGTCCAAGATAAACTTATAAAGTACATTGGTACTTGCCCGGGTTTAAACCTACAGCCACGTGTATGTAAGGCGGTGCCTTAAGCTTAACCACAGGCCTATCATTATCAAAATAGGTTGCCGTAGCACATACCCGGGGATTTGTCAAGATGTTAGTCCTTAGCGACAACAAAGATGAAAAAAAAAAGCTATAATTATACTGGCACCCTTCATAAAAAACTACCAAGAAGTATATTTGTGCTCAGATTTAAAGGAAACCTCACAGACATCGATGACTATTGTGGAAGGATTTACCAGACAGCCCGATTCAAACTGTATGGCGGCTCGGAACATGAGGCGAGTCCCTGCGCAATAACAAATTCACCTGTCAGCAGGGGTGAGGGGTGAGGTACTGCGCAGTGAGTAGCGTACTTTAGAGCCGCCATTTTGAATCGGGCTGTATGGTAACTCCTTCTGTTAAAAACACTGAGGGATACTAAACGGAGGCATGGTAACAATAAAACTTTTGTTTTGGCTCGTTCAGTGTCCTTACGCCGATTAATAGCTCCCAAATAAGTGAGTAGGAGTGTGTTTCGAAATCTACAAGTAAACCAAAGTGAGAAACACTTCTACAGAAGTAATAATAAGTACTGTTTTTAAACAAGAGCGCCCTCTGTCAGAAATTAGGTGGTACTTCAAAAAATAACTCAAGTCACAAGAAATATCGGTGGAAAATTATATTTACATAAAACATGATGCCATCATTACACTATATACCTTAAAAATGTAAACTAAAGTTTGGTTGATGTGATTTAATTGCCTGTGGCATACCATAAGTACAACAATAAAAGTTGCACCGTCTAAACCATAGGTTCTCAACGTGGGCGATATTGCCCCTCGTGGGCGTTTGAGACTTTCAGGGGGGCAGGAGACCTAGAGACCCAGAGATAATTATATATCCTATATTACGACTACATAATTATAACACGTTTAAATATAATCGTGGCAATAGCTGTTTCAGATTCGCGACAGATGGTAAGTAATAAAAATTGAGGGCTCTAGAAAAGAAAAGAAAGAAAGAAGAAAAAAAAAAAACTCAAGTGAGCGGTTGGCATAATAAAGTTGAGAGAATCTATGGTCTAAACAGTGTTTATACAGGGTACAGGCAAAAAAACTCGCATCATTTACAATTGTGTTTCATGGCATAATTAATAAAAAACATGGAAGAACAAAATTGCATGATTCATTTAAGGCGGAAGCGTCAGGGTAGCTCGCTAAATTCAAATTTTCTTACGTTTATTGCAATATGCAGGTCATTGTCAGGTTATGATTCGCGGCCGTATAAAACATTTATTTATAGAATTAAAATATATATTTAGTATGTATGTATGTACCTGTGTATTTAATGCCAATTGTAACTCAAGGAGTTGTAAGGTTGATTCTAATGGTTACAATTCTGTAAAGTCATATTAATTTGTTACAATCTCGAATCATATTTTATTTAAAATACAACTTGACCTGCAAATGGCAAAAAACGTAAGAAAATTTTAATTTCGCGTTCTACCCTTATGCTTTTGCCTTAAGAAAAAAGAAAAAAAAAAAAAGGTACTTTTCACCAACAGCACTTTACCTTTTCACCTGTGACTCGAGTATATTTCAAGTAAGCTTATTCTAAAATATATATTTTATCGATTTTTTTAATGATCGAGTTCGCTATTACTAGTGATTTACTTCAAAAACGACCTACGTCATAATTCCATTTTTTGGTGATAAACTGTGGTGTAATAATAGTTTTACATATTTTAATTAAAAAGTGTCCGTGGGGTTTCTTGCTCGTTATTCTCCATAGGAACCTAGTGCGCTTTGGAATGGGCAACTAGCTTCATCTTTCTGACTGACCGACCCCGTGACAATTCTAAAGTGCCTGTTTTGGTTTATTTTAAGTTTTAAATCGTATGGAATTAGAAATTACTATTGGCATAGAGAAATATACATTAGTTCAGTGAGAATCCGCAATAACAGAACGCCAGCCAGGGTCTTTTCCGTTTGGTTCCGGGAGGGACCACTGACAATTTAAGGTTTACTGACATTTTAGGACCAAGGACGGTTCAGACTACTAAAAAGAAAAAAAAAAAGTGAAATATGACCCGCGGATTCCTTTTGGCATGAAGTCTCTTTGATGAGATTAAAAAAGCGCACATCTCCGACTAGTAAATAGTTATAAGTGGCGTTACCGCACTAGTGCAGTAACTTAAGTAAAAAGCACGCGTGCTTAATACACAGCATTATGGACCTAAAAGCGCTTCATTAAGAGCCACTTTACGAGTAAGCCAGTTGAAAAATATATTATTACACCTTCAGTAATACACACTATGAAACCAGACCCACAACGCAATTTTCACCTCAAACAGCTTACGATCAGTTTTGCCGACTAAGCAGGCAAAATAGAGTAGGAGGGACATCGACGCGCCTCTTATTACCATGAAATCAGTACATGATTCTGGTCCCGAGTTGAAATTTTTAATATTCCACAACTTTCCGACAACGCCATCTAGTCCCAAACTAAGCAGAGATTTTTAATTTTATTTTTTTACATACCCGCACTGGGGTCGCGTGGTAGATTACAGCCCGCTCCCTCTCCAAGAGAGGAGGCCTGTGTCCCAACACTGGGAATATTATAGCTTAATTATGCTTATACTTATAACTGGTAAAAAAATTCAACGCATGTTCAGAATCATGTACTTACTGAATCCATGGCAGGTTGCGCGGTGGAATCCCTCCCACTCTTAACGATCTCAGCGAGTAGGGAAATATTTCTCCGAGTACAGTTATAACCACGATAGCACAAGCGTGTCAAGTTGTCAACTTTATGTCAAAAATGTACAATATAGTAAAAATGTTACAAAGCTAATGTTAACAGTCAAACAACGTTCGATGTATACAATATAAATATTATCAATTCCTTATGGAAATATTTTGTTGGCGATTTCTTGGACCAAACTTGTGTTTTTATATGAAAGTCTCATTCTAGCATAGTGCTACCTAGACTAAAACATTACCCTCCCTTTGAGCTCCGCCGCAGTCGGGTAGGAAGGAAAGATTAATAAGAAAGCTGAACGAGATTAGCAGCGCTTTTGTCAGAAAAGTTTACATATGGTCACGTCTCACAAAATTCTGAGGGGGTTGGGGGGGGGGGACTTATAGTGTGTTACGCAATTTGTAACACACTATAAGTAGCAATGGCTTTCATTTTGACAGTTAGACAACATTCATTGCGTCATATACGTCATAGTATAAAGAGGGGAAGTAGGCTATCTCCGGCCCAATCCGCGATATAATTGCCTACTGTCTCAGGGTTGTCACTTTTAGCAAAATTTTAATTCAGTGCAAACCAACACAGAAATGTAAAACAAATACAGAAATGTATTCAAGATTCAGAGCAGTATTATTTATAAAAAAAGGGATAAAATAAACCGGCGCGCGGCGGGGCGGTGGGGGCGCGACTGTCCGCGCTTCGTCAGATTCGGTTGTCGCCCAAACAAATATTTTATAGACTAAGAGCTCGTATATCATATATAAATCATCATAAAAAAAATACAAAAAACTGACTAGTATAATTATATACCTACTAGTCAGTTTTTTTGTATTTTTTTTGATAGGCACAATGTACACATAAAGGACCATATTTATTTTTATTTTTAATTAATACAAACATATCTATTGAATTCTTCAAAATTCATCATTATCACACATTTTTTATTCATTTAGCGGTGCCGAAAAGCCGTGACGCGCGAACCTCGTGCGGTGTTAGCCCCGACTGGCGCTGTGAGAAACGGGTCGAGATTTTGTTTAAGTGTGCGTGCGCGACGCATAGATACTTTGGCGCACACATACAAGCCGCGCGCGGTGCGTTTGTATGAAGATAACTTACTTCCCCTCTTTATACTTTGTATACGTTGTTGAGCAGGCAAACTTTTCGCAATTTTCCAGTTACATCTAATCAAATTTTTTGTCGAGATTTGGGAATATGGTAGAAACGTAGCTGCAGGGGTCCTCCGGAACCAGCAAAATTTTTAAAGCGGTTTATGACAAACAAAAAATTTGGAAACCTCTGATCTAAAGCAATGGATAGACCCCCCCCCCCCCCTTGTACCTATTTTTCTGTTCTGTTTTTTCTTGTCTGTTTATATATGTGAGTACATAAATGGTAAAATAAATAAATACCGTACGCAAAATACGCGCATTGACGTGGAGTTGCGGACACCAGCCCGTATTACCTAATAAATAAAGCCACATAACCACTGCGAACAAAAAATGCGAAATGTGAAGTGTACTGTGTACGTAGACCTCTGTGTAGCCTTTCGGGGAAAAGGACATTAAGATGTGCTGTAAAAGCTACTTTTCTCAGCTCACAAGTTTGGTCCACAAGCCGCTTAGGTAACTGCTTACTACAATATTATTGCGATCACTAACAGAGTATACAATGTCCGGTGGTTTTTACATTTTAACCAGTTTTACTTAAAATTACGTGATTTTTAATCATCTCCTTGGTCTGATCTTGTTTAACGACACCGCTGTGACTGAAAGTTTGCTTCGTTTCACGAGCCACTCTCCAAGCCCGTCAACGAAGATACGGGCCCGTCCGAAAGTTGTTAATCCGTCAAAATAAGAGTCAAATTATTATTGATGGAGAAAAAGACATTCGGCGTAGGGACAACTGTCAAGTCGTTTTGTCATTCATTCTTGGTTCGGGCTCCGAATAATTAATTATATGTATGTAAGTACTCCTTATGCACGAAATCCGTAGTGTTTGCCAGAGTTATGGGCGAATACTACTCCGTACCACCTACGGACATATTAGTTTGGGGCCATCCATAAGAATGAATGGCATTACGATTTTACAGTCGTCCCTACTCCCGATGTTTTTGCGAGTCCAAAAAAGTTAATTAATCGTGTGTTGGGTTCACTCCGAAGTGTCGAATTACTTTCGGTCGAGCCGTAACTTCGTTGACGGGTTTAGAGATTAGGCCTCTAGAGTGGCTACTTTCGGGATCGAAACAATGGTATCGTGAAACTAACCGTATTACATCGTCTATTGCTCCAGGAAAATTTAATAAATACAGTTGTATTTGTGTGAAAAATATACACTTAAGTCTTCTCCAAAAACGTTTTGTTTACGGGTTAGTCTCAAATTGTTATAAGAAACTATCTTTCGGATTTATAAATCACAACGATTATTAAATCTTATCTAATCTTCTTTGATATATCAATCACAAAGGTTAATTACAAGAAAAGGTGTCAATTCCTCCGTCAGTTCATGTCCTTCCTGCATCACAACCACTCGATACGCTTCCGTACCGTATCGAACATCAATCAATGTTTTCGTAGGAATACTGTAAACGCTGTTCGAAAAGTTCAAAACCCGAAAAAAAACATCAGTTTCAATCAAATAGACGACCGCTATTTTTCCGACAGATGTTTGCAAGGCAAAACAGGTTTTCGAAATTTGGCATTTTGATACGATAGCCTGTCGGAGGGTTGTGAATAGGTATGCAGAAGGACATTTCAAAGCCCTTATAAAAGGACAATTTCCGCAATTCAACAATTCTATTAATTAGTTATATGTTAGACCACGTCTAATTGATCTATATTTGAGTTCAGAATCTTAGTTAATTTATATTCCGTTGTCATTGTTCAACTGTCTACTTTAGCGTTATGTAGTCAAAGTTGATTTTTGAGTGACCATAAAAAGGCTAATGAACTTTGGCTGCAATGGAATTTGAACTTTATCATATATGACATTGAGTTTGAGGTCGCTAAATTGATAGTCTGTTAATTATCTAAGATTCTGGATTCAAGTGTAATGTTAGTTCAACATCAAGCATTATAATAATTAGTTGCTAGACATTTAAAAATGGTCCTTCGAGCCAAATAAGCATTTGACATGATTTTTTTTCCATCAGTATTCCTTATGCTGCAACAAGATTCATTTCTGCACCGCATTAAGAATAGTAATGAATGTTGCCATGAATTATTCTAAAAATGTCATACATTTAAAATGATGAGACAGTAAGAACTATACACAAAGGGGATAGAAGATTTTTACATGGAGCCTGGCATACCTACCATACCATGTCCGACAATTTGTTTTTTTTTCTTTTTTTCAAAATGGCGGCCATCAATGAAAGGTGACATCAATGCAAACAGAAAACATAACCCCGTGAAAATGTCATGTTTCCGAAATATTAACGTTCAAAGATCATATGACATCGATATTTTTTTGTACTTGCTTACATCTTGTTGCATAGATGTCTGATTATTTTAAACATTCAGAGTGATTATTTTGTTTGAATTGCTGACAGCTTTCGATTTATATAGATTTAATGCGTGGCCGCCATTTTGAAAAAATAAAATGACGGACAGGTAGCTTTGCCGCGGACCTTCAAAGCCCTTTGTAAACATTAAAAAATGCAATAAAATGCACGAAAAAAGAAATAAATACACATCAAAATGAGTTTCTAATAATCTCAATATCGATTTATAATATTTTTTAGTAAAATTTCGATTACAAAAAATTATAATTACAATTTTTTTAATACATATTTTTGATAATATGTAAATAATTATGTTTAAAAATACATTTTTTGTGCGTCCTGTGTGAAATACAATTGTATATTTCATAACTAAATCAGTTTTAGAAAAAAATTGTAATAATTAAAGAGTCATCACAAATTATAGGTATTCTTCAGTTATTTATTCATAGCATTTTGATAATTTTCGAATCCCATATTTAAAAGTACCACTACTATTTTATTGTGGGCAGGGGCTAACAAAATAATGTGCTGGCAACATTGTTAAAATAAAGCATCTATTTCATACATATTATCTGTATTAACTAGCATGCACCGTGTTCTTTTCAAAGTACAGGCGCCAGCACATCAAACTACTTCAATCTATCAATTTTTTTAATAGATTTTCAACTTTATCGCTAAAGCCTACGGTTCAAAGTTGATTGCGAAAATTTCACAGTTTCGGGTAGCTTGATGTGCTGGCGTCTGTACAAAGCTACTCTTCAGCCAAATCTTCAAATAAGTTGGTAGCAGAGCGTTTATGCCTAAAATATTAGTAGCAATAATACAAGCGACTGCCAAGTATTGTCAACAGATATTGAAGCCAATGCACTTCTGCTGTAGAATTTAATAAATAACCAAGAATTTTGTCTAAGTCATATACAAAAAAAAAAAAAAACATGATATGCTTTTCAATATGGGACCCAAAAAATACACCATCTAATTCACTTCACCATAACTCTTATGCAATCAATAGCCCATTATCGGTGGGCACAGTCCATAGAGCCTACACCATAGACAGTTTAGTCTATGGTCCTATGACGTCACAATTTTAACTGGTCTGATTCTCGTCGAGAAATTCAACGCAAGTGAATGGAAAATGGCCTATTTTACCGTGTAACTCGCCTTCCCATTGGCCGTTTATGTTGATTTTTGTCACCTGAAAAAAAAAAATGTCATTAGTATATGTTGGGTTGTATTAAAAAGCGCTTACGAGTGGTATTACATAAATTTACGATTGGCGCCTGCTGAACAGGAAGAATAGAATAGAATACTCTTTATTATGTACAGACGCCAGCACATCAAGCTACTCTATCTGTCAAATTTCTTTAATAGATTTTCAACTTTATCTCTAAGGCTCAATGTTGATTGGGAAAATTTGACAGTTTCGGGTAGCTTGATGTGCTGGCGTCTGTACACCATATAAATTACAGACATAAATATAGAAATTTCACAAAGGGTGACACAATGGGCGGTATTATCGCTAAGAGCGATCTTTTAAAGACAACCTTTGGATGGATTGAAAAGGGAAGGAGAGAAATACTGTAGGTAGTCTGTGGTGTACCATTTACACGATACAATGAATACATACATAAAGTATATTATACTAATCTAAATAAATATATACATATAACAATAGACATGAAACAGGAGTAAAGAAAATATAATGAAGCTGTTTAAGGAGAGAGGAAGTGCTTTTTTATCATAATTTTAAAAGTGGACATAGGTTGAGCACGCCTTACCGACACGGGCAACTCATTCCATAACCGTACTGCTTGAACAGTAAAAGATTTGTCATAGAAAACACGCTTACTAGAAAATATTTTCATCGTGGCATGAAATAGTCTCATGTAGTTTGTGCCAGCATAATGAGCCTATAATATTCCCACTGCTGGGACACCGGCCTCCTCTCTGTGAGAGGGAACGGGCCATAATCTACCACGCGGGCCGAGTGCAGGTTGGTAGATGTCATGTCTTCGAATTTTTGGTTCTAGGACATGCCAGTTTTCTCACGCTGTTTTCCGTCACCGTTTTGAGAACAGTGGTGATGAAATAATTTACACAAAGTAAAGCGCCTGTCGGGGTTCGAACCCACGACCGACAACTGGAAAGTTGCGACTGTTACCACTGGCCCACCACTGCTCTCTTAGTTTGGGCCAGTACGAGAATACAATCACACTAATATTATAAAGGCGAAAGTTTGTGAGTGTGTATGTTTGTTACTTCTTCACGCACAAACTGCTGGACCAATTTTGATGAAATTTGGCACACATATAGTTTTCACCAGCATCTCAAAGTTGCGATCGGAAGTCCATGGATGGATAATCGCTGGCCTCCATTTCACCTGACAAAGCACTTTTAACTCGCTCCAACTGTGGTCTCGTTTGGGACCAATATTCCTAATCAACTTTACGGTTTGTCAGAAACACGGCCTTTAGATGTCAGAATTGCGCAACCATACAGCATAGCGCCTTAATGGCGACATTAACTTAACTCACGTATACGGTTTAGCGTTTTCGTTTTATTAATATGAATTATTTATTTATTTAACACGTTCAACGCCACGGCCCGAACGGAACATACTGGTGTCGCCCAACACTGTCCGAAATGGCGTTAAACGTGTTAAAATATTATAAAATAGCATTTTGGAGCGACCTGTACTTAAAGAACTGTAGCGCAGGGGTCATTTGACGAGGTCACAGTTCATAACGTCGCATCAATGAGATTAAAACGAAGAACATACAAAGAGTAGGCGAATTGAAGGAAAGACAGAGCCCTACGAATTATTTTATGTTGTTATAATTTGTATGATTACTGGCCACTAGCAATACCCGTGTGTTAAATTAATGTGGTCATCGTAGCGGTATGTTTTTTAAGCCTACAAATGTCTGACAAAGAAGACCAGTCTATTTCTCAAAAGAATAAATGTTGCTTACTTTAATAATATCTCCTTCCTCGAGCTTGAGTGCTGTCTTGTCGTACGCGTTGGGTACTCTTGGTTGCTTCACCCGAGCCAACGCCGGTAAAGTGCGCTGTAATGTAGGACAAAAGTTGTTAATTATGTATGAGAATAGGCTGAAACTTTCTCCTGTTAGGGTTGTAAAAGGTGAAGGAATATGTTAAAAGACAATTAGAACTTTTTAGTATGTGTTTTTAAGGAGTTTTGGTATAAGTACTAAATATACCTGCCGTGCGATTCTGTAACCATCTCACTGTGAAAACTTGGGTGAAGTGAGCGTTTAGTGAGTCGTCAATAGTGTCAATCCCTAGCATCAGCATGACTCACAGCTCACTCTAAGCTCACGCATGTCAATAAAATACTTTATTATTATTATTATTACTTCACCTTAGTTTAAGAGATTTGTGAGAATTATCCAGAATCGACCGGCTGAAACTGAATGAAGCCCAAGAGTGGGGTACTTAGCGCTCTGTAGTTCCTGTCTGAAGAAAAGGCGCCAAAGTCCATATAATAATGTAAATAGGCACCAAGACGTTAATTACGTTAGCTGCAGTCAGAGGATCGAAAAAAAACCAAATTTACTTAGGAAAATATTTAATTAAAGATTTAATTATTAAAAGTACATTAATTACTTATAAAATAAAAGAGATGAGACCTAATCGAAGTATGATTATGGAATAATAGATGATTTAAATTATATTCTAAAAGAAAATGTTCATTGACGTCACTTTCACTGCACTTGCATTTGTACTTCGACCTGTTGCACAAAATGTAGGGCAGCAAATCTTCATATTGGGCGATTGCGTATTTCGTTGATAAACTCTGTTCCAAAATTTTTTTTGAAAATGTAATCAAATGGGTCAGAAAGCGCACCGGTGGACGGCAAATTGTAGTGCAACTTAAAAATTGAGTTTTCATCGTCGGTTTAAACAATTATTTTTTTCTTGTGCAATTCAATTAATTGTTGGAAAACGTAGTGAGATAAATGAATGTGTTACTAATTCCCTTTATTCGAAGGGGGGTGCGCGTCCCTCAACTATTCCATACAGACATCTGCAGGACTAACGCTGGGGAACGTGCACCTCTTCGTCGCCTTGTTGATTCTTACAATATGCATTTTATTGAACTGGATATATTTTGTCTATCTAACCTATCATTTAAGAAAAAGGCTCTGGATATTTTGTTTAGCGAAAATTTTAAGTTAAATTAAGCTAAGCTAAGTAACACAGCAATATTATGGCAGGGACTATTGTTATATTTTTCTTTTACGATTTTATCACTTGTCTTTGGCACATCTTTTAACCTGTAGTTAAAACGTGGACAATGGTGTGGGTCACATGTTTGTTAAATCTTAGTTTTAAGTGTTTCTCTGTAATTTGTAGCATGTAACTGTTTTTTGTCCCTAATAAATAAATAAATTTAGTTTTTTTTTTCTCTATTTTGACCCACTGCTGGGCAAACGTTTCCCCCATATTCTTCCACTATTCTTTGTTCTATGCCTTCTCCGTTCAATCGGTTAGGCTTTAGTGAGTTATTGCATAAGAATTTAACCTGAACAGTTTTGTTTACACTTTCATTAAAAAGTCTTGGAACAGGGTACAGGCTGCTGTAGTTGTTGCAAATTACGAGCACATGTCATATGACGTCATTGACTTAATACTGCAATGATTGGCGGATGAATGAAATAACTTTAATGCTACAAACCTGCATATTAGTACGCTGTTGCGGATGCTTGTTGTTGGGCGGGCTCGGTGGGTCCGCGAGATGATTGAGCGCCTCTGTCGGTGGATACGGAGCGCCAGACGGGTCCAGGATCTGGCGGTAACATGGGGAGAAGGTTAGGAATGGAATATAAACATTTAACATAGGTACAGACGCCAGCACATCAAGCTACCCGAAACTGTCACATTTTCCCAATCAACTTTGAACCTTATGCTTTAGCGATAAAATTGAAAATCTATTAGAGAAATGTGACAGATTGTAGTAGCTTGATGTGCTGGCGTCTGTACGAGAAAATTTCAAGAAGTAGAAGGAAGTTTAAGTATTTTCCTTTTTGAATTGTTTTTTTTGTTTTTATTTTTTTTAGTACGGACGCTTTTAACGTGCTCGTCTTTCTACATCGTTCTCACATGTATAATTTGAACATGAATGATGTAACCAATATTTTATAATAATTTTATGATTTAACAGTGTTTGTGGAGTTTCTTGTCCGTTCTTCTCCACAGGTACCTACAACGCTTTGAAATGAGCAACTAGCTTCATCTTTCTGACTGACCGACCCCTTGACAATTCAAAAGTGACTGTAATTGGTTTATTTGAAATAAATGCATTGAGTTTGAGTTTGAGGAAATAAAAACATTTAATAAAAACAAAGAATAAAAGCGTTTTTATATAATTACATAACTGGCGAAACTTCACATATGTAATAGGTATCAGTATCTATTAGCAAGAAAACAATAATATCTACGCGCAACAAGGACTAGACATGCAAGGAACAGGGAAAATTGGAAGCTCTCGAAGGAGGCCTTTACTAAAGGGCACACGGAGACTCCGAACTGATATTAAACGTTTTGTACTACAACTCATATCACTCTGAAAAAGGCAATAAATAAAAATAAACAACTACGCGCTACATGATTAGCTATATTACTTAAGATCATTATATCAGGAAATCGTTATTTTTTTCTTTATTAATATCTTTTAGATATTAATTAATAAAATCAATACAACCTTTATACTGCTTTCAAACGAAACAAAATAGAATGTAAAACATATTAAACCGCTTTTTACGTACATCAATGTAAAAAGTGGCAAACAAAAGCTGGATTCGAAACCCCGACATTTCGCAAGATATTCATCGAGTATTTCAACTACCCTCTCGACCGGGAGCGTGGCACCTCCTGTAATCCGGCTACACGGAGGTCGGGTACGGAGGATGATTTGAGGTCAGGATACCTGGTGCTAAGTGGGCCATGTTGGCCGTCCATACTAAGCCAGTTATAAATATGGATCACCCAAAGGAGTTTGGGGGATGCAGGTTGACTAAGGAGGGGCGAAACGGGCCAGGGGGGTAACCCAGCAGTCTAAAGTCCCCGTATCGGGCAGTAGTGGGATAGCGGCTATTAAGTGGGTGCTTGGAAACAGCCTGACTGATGATCAGACCCGATCCTTTTGCAATTTGTTCATTAAAACTGGTATAAAATGTTGTGGCTGAACTGATTCAATTATACAGTGTGTCCGGACATGGACTAGCGATATTCTAAATAATTAAATATAAGCTATTTTAAAGTACTATTACACTATAGGCTTGGGTCCAATACACTTCCCCGCTATGTGGCAGCCATTTTGTTTTTTTTGTTGAAATATGCTCTATGCGAGTACAAAAAAAATCATATATCTCAAAGTTTTAGTCATACTGAGATAAAAATAGGCTTATTCGGAAGGCAATAATATTGTCTACCGTCTGCATTACAAAGCAATGTGTTCACAATTCCATAACTTTTGAAAAAAAATGTGAAAGTCGAAAAAAAAATCAAAAAATTATGCAATTCAACCAATAATGGTTAATTACTACAAAAACAACCCCGAGAACTTTTTTATTTTTTATACTAGATCGACAGTTTTTGAGCTACGCTACAATGCAACATAAAATTCACAACTGTATGTTTAATACTTTAAGAGTTATTGTTGTTTGAACATAGCGTATGCGCAAGCACAAAACGTCTTTGTTAACCGCCAGAGTGTCATTTATGGCATTCACTGTATTCCATCTGAGAGCAGGCGAGAAATACTGTTCGTTACTACCGTGAGTAAGCGAGATAGAACGTATTAGTCCACTACCTGAAACAAAATCAGTTTTAAGGACAAATTATTAGTTGGGTTAGTTTAGTTGTCCCTCGCCCTGCGTTGTGATCGCTATCGCTACTTTCACTTACCGTCCGTGCTGTTTACGTGCTGCGTTAGTGTTTTGTATTTAAAAGTGTGATAAAGTATGGCACAGCGTCAATATTCATCGCAACATATTGCTGACATACACTTTGTGTATGGCTTTTGCAATGGAAGTGCAAATTTGGCTGTACAAGAATATCGACGAAGGTACCCTAACAGGCCTACACCGAGTCGCCAAACTTTTATCGACGTGCATTCAAGATTAGCGGAAAGAGGTATTCAAAGAGCTGTTAATGAACGCAATCGCTTGGTATCGCCCGAAGATGAAGAAGAAGTGCTTAGACTAATAACCAATGATCCTAGACTAAGCGTTAGACGGACTTCAGTGCAACTTCGAATGTCTAAGTGGCATGTATGGAGAATTTTGAAAAGAGAAGGGTTACACCCTTATCATTTTCGACGGGTTCAAGACGTGATCGAACCAGATTTTGCTGCGAGATCTGTGTTTTGTTCGTGGATAAATAGAAATTTGAGACAGAACCGTAATTTTTTACAAAGAATACTGTGGACTGATGAAGCCAAATTTACAAGAGCTGGGATTACAAACCACAGAAACGACCATCTCTGGTGCTCCGCAAATCCAAGGGCGGTGCGCCCAAGCTCATTTCAACATGAATTCTCAGTAAATGTGTGGGCCGGCATAATCAACGATAGGCTGATAGGGCCATTGGAATTGCCACCTACATTAAACGGCGCTAGATTTTTAGAATTCTTACAGACACAGTTTGCGGACAGCCTCATGGACCTACCTCTATCATACCGTCGGCGTATGTGGTTCCAGCTCGATGGTGCACCCGCGCATTTTTCTCGAGCAGTGAGAGAATATTTAAATAATAATCTACAGCCGTGGATCGGTCGTGGTGGTGTAGTAGCGTGGCCGCCTCGCTCACCCGATTTGACACCCTTGGATTATTTTTTGTGGGGTCATATGAAACAAAAAGTATACGCTACAGTTCCAAATACCAGGGAAGAACTCGTCGCAAAAATTATGGCAGCCGCCGAAGAAATTAGATCCGATTTGGATTTAATTAGGCGCTCATCAACCCAGGTGGCACAGAGAGCCGTAGTGTGTCTACAAGCTGGAGGTGGCCACTTTGAGCAACTGCTTTAGATATTTTAATCTTCATTTAATATTGGAAAAAACATTAAATAAAATTCAATATGAATGTTATGTTTTTTTAATGATTTCCTGTTTAGGGTTCCGACAAAGGCCTTTTGTGCTTGCGCATACGCTATGTTCATACAACAATAACTCTTAAAGTATTAGACATACAGTTGTGAATTTTATGTTGTATTGTAGCTTAGCTCAAAAACTGTCGATCTAGTATAAAAAATAAAAAAGCTCTCGGGGTTGTTTTTGTAGTAATTAACAATTATTGGTTGAATTGCATAATTTTTTGTTTTTTTTTTCGACTTTCACATTTTTTTTCAAAAGTTATGGAATTGTGAACATATTGCTTTGTAGTGCAGACGGTAGACAATATTATTGCCTTTCGAATAAGCCTATTTTTATCTCAGTATGACTAAAACTTTGAGATATATGATTTTTTTTGTACTCGCATAGAGCATACTTCAACAAAAAAAACAAAATGGCTGCCACATAGCGGGGAAGTATATTGGACCTAAGCCTATAGTGTAATTGTACTTTAAAATAGCTTATATTTAAGTATTTAGAATATCGCTAGTCCATGTCCGGACACACTGTATAATAGAGTAGTCAATAGTTTCGGGTCGATAAAACCGATTCATGGCTCGGGATATTGAAGGGCTCGCATGTATGTAAGTCTATGGCCACGCCATTTTTTGCACGGCACAAGCGAAATAACTTGTTCCCACAAAAACAACTATCAATTATCTTCTAAAACAGAGCTTCCTCTCTGCCACCCTTTTGCTGTGCCCTATAGGGTCCACAATGATCTAAAATATATAGTTACCACCTAAGTACACATTATGGTAAAGCAATAAAGGTATTGAGTATTGAGTACAGTAATCCCCCCTGTAACGCGGTAGATTGGTTCCGCGTTATAGGAAAACGCGTTATAGGGGTATTCCCGTATAACGCGTTGTTACGGCCTCGTATAACGCGTTACGTATAAATAATTCATCACATTTAACTTTTCTCGCTGCAGGGGGTTTAAATCGAATATTTAAATTTCACAGTACAGAAATATGTATGTGGGGAAATCCCCGCGCTATATGGGGGAATGCCCGAGTTATACGGGGGATTGAAATCGCGTAATATGAAAACGCGTTATAAGGGTATCGCGTAATATGAAAACGCGTTATAAGGGTATCGCGTTATAGGGGGGATTACTGTACTCTTGTTTTCAATCAACTGATTTGATTTCCACGTAGTATAGAATCATATAGACAACGTTACCCTCTGCACGTAAGGAACGGGGATAGAGCCGGTGCGGCCAAGACTGTTGCGCGCTGTCCACCACTGCTCCTCGTCGCGGTTGATCACCATCAGGCGCTCGCCGCGACGGAACGGTAGGTCATCGGCATCCTGGAACAAATGGTTCGAAGATATATTAAACAGAAACATAACATCACGCTTGTACTTCCCCGAAGGGTTTACAAAAAAACAAAATCAAAAGTTATTTATTCAAATTAGTAATGAAGTAAGAGCGCCGGTGGACAATGCGATATGACGCGCTAGGCCGGGGGAACAAGAAACTTCACGCGGACTATTTTACGTAAACATTACATCGTCGTAAGTATCCTATGTCCGCATTTTTAACATGATTTTCTTAAACCTTGAACATTAAAAAATGCCTCTAAATGGTTTCATTACAATAAATGCTTTGAGTTTGAGTTGTGTAGCAACTGAGTCTAGATTGGTGCCCGGACTTCAACATAATTAGTGAAACGTGGGTTTCATTTTATATTCTGTTACCACGAGTTCAAATCCGTTTAAGAAAACATTGCATAATCATAAAATCCAAATCATACCTGTAGCATCCACAAATATAATGTTGTATTTGTATACCACATCCAGACGTTGTTCTATGTTTAGGCCAAATAAATTCTTTCGCGACCCGGGTTCCGAACCCGCGACTCGCAGTGCGTCAGTCATAATATCGTAACTATCACCGCGGCATATTAGCAAAGCATAAGATAAACAGAGAACATCTGCCATAAACTCATATTAGTTCCGAATTATTTTTGTCTTAGTAGGTACGTAAGGATATGTGGAAATGGAAATACAGAAGTTTAAATTGTAAGAGCTCGTTGTACATCATTCGGGTTGAGAATAATTGAGAGTAAGCCTTTTTCGCCTACCTAGCGGTCGCAAGTAACCGCTAAGCGTGGGGTCCTTGGTTTGAGATGTTAAGGGAATTTATTTAGCTTAAAACTGTTATTCTACAAGCATCAAGCTTACAGCTTGAGCGTTGTTCTCCTCCAGTGACGCCTCTTAGCATTGTAGCGAATAGTATTCCCAGTGCGCATTCTGACCCATTGTGGGATAGGCCTGTTTTTTTTAAGCTTTTTGAAATGTCTTGTGTGCCGACATTTTGCCGATCACAGTCAAAACGATCCGTGGACTTTCTTGCCTGTTCTTCTCCATAGATAGGTATCTATGGAGAATAACAGGCAAAGAAAGAAAGAAAGAAAGAAAGGCAAGGAAAGTGTAGTAGGTAGTACGCTTTGGAATGGGCAACTAGCTTCATCTTTCTGTCTGACCGACCCTTTGACAATCCAAAGATGCCTGTAATTGGTTTATTTGAAATAATTGCTTTGAGTTTGAGTTTGATCTCCGGGACGGGCAAAGTTTTGGCAATAAAACTGCGCAAATCGAGCCCAGAAACACATACATGAGAATTAAGAGTGAAAATACAACGCAATCCGCACTGTAGTCTTACCTATCAATTAAAAAAATATCCCTGTAGTATACGGTTAATGGCATTTTGCCCGATAATGTGGGGCTTGATAAGTTTAAAACACAACGCGCGCCCCGCGGTTTTACCTGCATAAGTCGCATTGGAATATCGGGATAAAAAGTATACTTTATCATAATCATGGTCTACGGTCTACCCATGTGCAAAATTTCATCCAAATCCGTTCAGCCGTTTTAGCGTGAAAGCGTAACAAACCAACAATATAATACAAAATATCAAATCTTTTCTCTTTATAATATTAGTTTAGATAATTCATATAAGTTTGTTAGAAACCTCTGAAATTCATTATTATCGTGATTTTAGATATGGTATGTTTTCCAGCATACGCACAAAGTAGTCCTTCTGCCCACAACCTTTTAATAGAACGTAACTCGATATGATTGCGGCAGTTACTCATAGCATCACCGGCAGCGTTACTATGGAAGCTAATATTAGAAAAACATTCACTGGAGACCTGGTTTTTACGATGAGACATCTCACTTCCTTGTTTGTAGACATATTTTTATTTAAGACCGTGTTAGTCATAGGTCTGTTTAGAAATCTGGGTAGAAAGTTCTGGATTTTTAGGACTTGTTAGATATAATATCACGCCTGTATAACCTAAAACGGTAGGCAGAAGTACAATTAACTCACTTTTCGCCATTAAGCATCAAATGAGTGGGGTGATGCTAGAGTATTTTTACTAACCAGAATCTGGGCTGTTACGGAGAATTTTCTGATAGAAAGATTAAATTACACTTTGCTCGACTTTGGAATCGAAACTAGAACCTAGCGCTTGAACATTCACGATTCCGGAAATGCGGATATCGAGGATTTTGATAACCATGGCTAGGCAGATGGTGAGGATTAAGTATACAACGTGTAACGTTAAATGCGCAAAACCTCACACACCCCAACTGATTTTTAAGTCAATTGACATATTTGAGAGAGAAAATAAGTCATTTAAAAAATTGTAAAGTTTTTATGTGCTGTTTTAGTTTTACTGGCCATTCTGATCGTTTCGTGCGTCTGCGACGATGCTTTATCGAGGGAGGAGTCGTCACTGGGCCGCTGCGCCGCGCTGATATTGGCTTGCTTGACCTATTGATAAATAGACACGGCAATGTTTTTAATGAAGATTTTTTGAAAAATGTGACCTATATTAAAATGTGGTTACATTAATTCTGCTCGTTATTCTGATTAAACTATTTTCAGGTTTTGCGCATTTAACGTTACACGTTGTATAAACTTAGAGGTTTGTATTGATGATTGCAAAAAACGTAAGAAAATTTGAATTTCGCGCCCTATATAGCGCTTCCCCTTAACATTGAGGGCAACAAAATGAACATCCTGCATAATTAATTGTAACATCTCGAACACGACTGTAACATAATGTTTACAAATGAAGCGTAGATATTGATCGATTCGAATAACACCTGTCATAAACGTTCATGGTTCTATTGTAGACTTCCAAATACGTTCACATGGCGTGCTACAAGCACCATTACTTTTGTTGCAATGTATGTTCCATAAAGTTTAATGTCGTAGCCCAATGTTTTGGACCGGTACGAGTCGGAGTCAAGCAGTGTGGTCTAGTGGTAACAACCCTGACTGCAGCAGTGTGCACGTACCTTTGCAGTCAAGATTACTTTAGCCACATCAGAGCACCCTGTAATCTACAGTTGGCGAAAACAAAAACAGTCACCGTAGCCGGAATCGGCATGGGATCATATACAACGTGTAACGTTAAATGCGCAAAACCTCAGACACCCCAACTGATTTTGAATTTAATTGACCTATTTCATAGAGAAAATAAGTCATTCAAAAAATTTAAAATGTTTTATGTGCTGTTTTAGTTTTACTGGCCATTCTGATCGTTTCTTGCGTCTGCGACGACGCTTTACCGAGGGAGACGTCACCGGGCCGCTGCGCCGCGCTGACATTGGCTTGCTTGACCTATTAATAAATAGACACGGCAACGTTTTTAATGAAGATTTTTTGAAAAATGTGAGCTATATTAAAAAGTGGTTCAATTAATTCTGCTCGTTATTCTGATCAAACCATTTTCAGGTTTTGCGCATTTAACGTTACACGTTGTATAAATGTTGTGGTAACAGCCCCGACTACGATGCGAGTCGTGGATCGTGGGATCAAAATCAGGCAGCTGTGTATTTTACTTTGTATTTTCGATTATTAGCAAGCACCCGAATAATTTTGAAGGACGTTGCTAATCCACTGCTTCATATGTTCGAAACAATTTGTCTCCTCAACAAAGTAAATAACCCAATTAATCTTGTTGAACTGTCATAATGAAAGCTATTGCTACTGTTAGTGTGTTGCGCAATTACCCCGCTGTTGTATCTCACGGCAGAACGAAGGCAAACTACACAAAGTAATGAAGTAAGACGGAAGGGAGTTACGCCTTCTTCACTTTGTGTTATTTGTTTTTTTTACCATTACTCTAAAAATGGTAAAGGAATCAAACATCATGACGACATCCTAGAAGTTATCATTCTAAGTAACGTCCAGCAACCCGCACTGTGCCTGCCTGGTGGTGATTGGGGTTTACTGCCTCTCACAGAGAATGCCTGAGTTTAAGTAGTGGCGACATTATAGGCGTTTAGTACCGACTAGCTTCTGCCAGCGTGGATGTCGGAAATTATCCCACGGGAACGTGTGACCGGGACAAAATGTAGCCTACATATGTCCTTCCCCAGGATGCCGTTATATATCTCCTTGCCAAATTATATCAAAATCCGTTCAGTAGTTTAGGCGTGAAAGGTTATATACAGACAGAGTTGCTTTCGAATTTATAAGATGTATGGATTTTGTCACTTACATTGCCAGAAAAGTCAAACTTCGCGATGACCAGCTCCAAGACCTGGTGTGGCTGCTGCGGCGGTGGCGCTGCCACCTTCGCCAGCGCCTGTGGAAGAGGGCGGACGAGCGGCGTCGTGTCCAGATAATGAAGCCGGTAGAACGCCAGGAGAGCTGGCATGTCCGCGAAGAGCTGGTCTCCTATACGGAACCGGATCGTGCCGTCCGCGGACACGACGCGGTTTATAATATAGTGGGAGACTCTGTCGTCTTCTCTGAAAGATGGAAAAGGAGTTTTAGGAAAGAGAATTATAGTAGTATAGTAACAGTTGAAAAATATACTCGTATATTCTTAACGTTCAGTTTTAAAATAGAATTTGATTTGTTTAGATACGTCAATAGGTTGGAAATAGTACTCGATAAATGTCGTTGAGCTTGGTGTACGCTGCTTATACATTTCCTTACTGGAAACCAGACCTGACGAAATGAGGACGACTTGAAGAAGTTCGAAGTTCTCATTCGTAATTTGTTATGGTGTACAATAAAGAGCACCTTGTTCGAACGACGTAGCTACAGTTCGTCTCGTCGAAGGTACGAAATCGTCTCTTCAAAAGTACGAAATCGTCTCGGCGTAGGTACGAAATCGTCGTCGTTCCGTTCGTTTGTTTTAACGTAGCATCATTATATTTTTGAGAATAAACAATTGTCATCACGGGTTCAGAGAATTTACGTTCTTTTACATTTTATAGGTCCACGTTAATCCTCGGTAGAAAGTGGATAAGACTAATGTTAACACTAACCTGACACATAACACATAGTCTCCAGTAATAGTCTTCGAGTCCCTGACGAGGAAAACGCCACTCTCCGTCTCATTCAGGAGTAACCTCGTCGCTTCGGCGCGGGATAGCTCCCTGAAGTACCAGCTGTTGATAGAAATAATAGAATAATCAGAATCATCATTCTCTTTCCCTTATTGCAATTTATTTGGAGTCGGCGTAACGTGTCTTCTTCTTCCCTACTTCTCTATTAGTCGTCATCTCGGTAGTCTCCCCCTTTTCAGATATATCATCTTTCACACAGTCCATACATCGTTTCTTTGGTCTTCTCCTACTCTTATAGCCCTTCAATAACACACATATTAAAAAGAATACTACTGTAGTTACCCACTAAGAATTGGCTTTTAAATATACAACATTATTTTTAGTATAGTTAATTACTGCAAACCTGAATATAGTTTGTTCAGAATAAGTAACTGAATCGATTCCAATAGTTTTTACCCCATGTTATATTTTGTCCCAAAAATATTTTAAAATGGTAAAAAGTTGGACACCGAGCGGTACTAAGTACATATCTGCAATCATATGCGCACAACACAGCAGTGTAAACCAACTTTTTGTACGGACAATCAGGTAAAATAAGAAACTTATAACTTCGTGATTTTTCATGATACAGTTTTGAAATTTTGTACATAGATTCTTTACATAAAAATACTAGACACGTCTTTCGGGTTTGCCGTATACTAAAACTAATGATGATAAATGATTTATTTTCTGTAAGTAGGTTTGTACAAACACTTTTACATGTCAATCATATTTTTTTTTAAACTAGATGAGGTCGGCGTTTCCTATCTGACTACTCTGAGAAGAAAGGCCGAAACAAACTCAGAGGTCACAGTCTCTTTTAAAGTCCAGACATAATCTTGGTCAGATCATGTGAAGACCATGTAGATTGGTGTCTGAAATGGTCTTTTGAGTAAAGAACCACACAGATTGAGCGGACCTGTCCAGTCAGTGCACGCATTTGTCAAAAATCGTGCAGCTCAACTCAGAACTTGAGGAGCCTTACGATTCGACGAACAATACCAATGAAAGGACATTTGGGTAGGCCGCATAAATTACTCAAACTGCCAGGTCATGATTAAAACTAACTAAGAAGGAAAACAGAAAAAAGAAATGACCCACATAGTCTTCACACTCACAATAATAATAATAAAAAATAAGATACTTTACAAAGTAAATATCCATGTCATTGTTTATATAATATTCATCAATGTCAATGTGTATATAAAATCCGGAAATAATCTTTGATCTTTGAGGACTATGTAGATTGGTGTCTGAAGTGGTCTTTTGAGGAAAGAACCACACAGATTGAGTGGACCTGTGCAATGTTGTATATAAAGGCATTTTTCTTCAAATCGGTCAATTAAAAAAAAGGGTGGACTTGCCTAGTTTTCAGTATACTGTGGAGATAGATAAAAGATGAAGAATATAGATGATGATAGATGTATAGTGATAGATATATATGATGTATGTGTTATATGTGGCATATTGCAATTATTGAAAATGATTAGAGTAAAATAAATATTTGTAAAGATGCTAATGACAAGATAAAAATTATTTATTTGTCCAAAACAATAGACCCTCTTTAAGATTTAATCCATTAGACAGTAGTGATAGTTTTCCCATAGGAAAAAAGGCATGGTAAGGCAATGATTAGAGGTTAGTCAAGCATTTCATTTCTACAACTATTCATGTAACCTGAATTTTGCAATATTTTATATGCTCTAAATGTATACAACCTCCATATTTTCTCTTCTAATACTAATGGGGATGGTCAGACGAATTAAAGGGTAGGTTAGTACCTATAAGGCTCTAAATGAATGATAAATGCCCCAAGGCACTTTTGTGGGCCCACTTTAGTACAGAAACTCAGTTTTCTACAGTAATTTAATGTATTTTGTGAATGAAAATATTTATAGTTATCCTAAAATTCTTCCTACACTAAGGAAGTAGAATTTAAACTAGTCTAAGTTAATGGTGTCACTTACAGAACAGTTGAAGGTCATTCTAGTTAGGTACTAATTACCAACAAAACGTTTTTGTTTGTCTCAATACAAGATGTTTTTTGTGCTAATTACTCTTCGTGAGTTGTGAATATTTCAAGGTAATGTACTAATAGTGATCTCTTGGTAGTAATGATTTTTGAATTCTTTGTTGAATAAATATTTCTAAATAACTAAATAGTCGATCGAAGTTTAAGCTACGCTTGCCGCGGTGTGTTCGTGGATGTGTGAGATTACATATTGAGACCGTGCCTCGGAAAACACTAAGCCGTTGGACCCGGCTATCATTCATAGGTCTTTGACAGTTGTTAAGCCCAAAAGTCTGAGAACTAGTCTTACCAAGGGATATTGTGTTACCCAGTAACTGAGTAGCGGAGGTCAGATATTCAGTTGCTCCATGTAAAACACTGGTAGTCGGTTGCATCTGGTTAGACTGGAAGCCGACCCGAACAGAGTTGGGAAAAGGCTAGGCAGATTACGAATTGTGAAATATATATTGTATTGAAACTTGCTTAGATGTCCTAGTTGTTAAATTTATGTGCTACAATATAATTTCATAATACCCATATTTCTATTTACCTAGTCTGGCTATAGATTCTGCCCCTACCTTTAAAAACCAAATATTTCATAAATTGAGTAACTTATGATACTCATTTGTTTTATTATGATATAAATAGGCTATGGTCTTATATAAAAACCTTATTTGGTCTCATCAATCCTAGTTAAAAATATGGAGTGAGGCGTCAAAGAGAATCGTGTCGCAGTAATAGCGCTAGACAAGCGTAACAAAACGCCAGTCGAAATTTTCAACCTCTTTAAAGTCGCTCGTTATAACAAGCAAGTTCGTCTATAGTACTATCAAAAGATTCACCGAGATGTCTTCTTTTGATGACAGATGTAGAAGCAGCCACCCGTGTCATTCAAGGACGCCAGCAGCGATCAAAGCCGAGCGTGAGCCGAAAAGCGAATTCGCCGAAATCCTCTCCGCAAACAGAAAATCATGGCCAGATAAATGAAAATTCCAACTAGGACCATGCCTCGCATCATTAAACAAGACCTAAGACTTGGCGCTTATCGACGAAGTACTGGACATTGCTTGACGGCTGCTTTACGAAGCATCAGAGTCACCAGAGCAAAGAAGCTGTGGCAGCAGCACGCAAAAAACAGATATCGACAAATCCTTCTTACGGATGAGAAAATCTTCATCTTAGAGGAAAAATTCAACCGCCAAAATGACAGGGTTTATGCAACAGCTCTCAAGAAGTTTCTGAAAAGGTTGCCAAGGTGGAGAGAGGCCATCACCCGGCCTCAGTCATGGTTTGGTGGGGCGTGTCGTACGAGGGAGTCACTAAGCTTCATTTTTGTCAACAAGGAGTAAAAACCAAAGCAGCTACCAGACTGATATTCTGGAGCCTGTGGTTAAGCCATTGATCCAAACGCTATTTCCCAATAAACATTGGATATTTCAACAGGACTCGGCACCGGCACACAAAGCGCGAACTTCGCAGCGTTGGCTAAAGTACCCAATTTACCCGATTTTATTGCCTTCGAAGATTGGACCTCTGGACGTCCCGACCTCAACCCATTAGACTACCGACTAAGGGAAGTTTTATAGGAGAAAGCTTGCTCGAAGCCTCACCGTAATATTGAGTCATTGAAGCGTGATTTAGTGGCAGCAGCAGCATCGATGCCTCTAGAAACAGTGCGTGCGGCGATAAACGAGTGGCCGGATAGACTGAAGAAGTGTGTCAAAGCAAAGGGAGGAAACTTTGAATGATTTTAACTTTTATTTTATAAAATAGCCAATAAAGAATATAAGGGTAAATATACAAAAATTGGACAACTTTTTGTCCTATTTTGCAAACATAATTTTTAACCATAATGTATACAAATATTGGTTTGTATATATATTTTATCTTATTAATAAACTATCCTATGCCAGGCCAGTCAGTTTTTCAAATATTTTTGGAGTTATTTGCATTTTTTCAAATTTTATTGCCAAAGGACTGACGAGAATTGCAGAGTACTGATTAAAAACACATATTCGTAGGAAAAAATAAGATTTAATGTTACTTTGAGTATTTGCGAGTACAAATAGCTTAGAATCTAATAAAGGCACATTACTTAAGAATTAAATCACATTGAACTGGGTATTTTTAAGTACAAATATCTCAAAATCTAATAAAGGCGTATCTTATCAATAAAATCACATTGTAACTATTAAGACTACCTTTAAAATTATTGAATACTGAAAATTTAAAATACGTCAGTCTTCAAGACAGCCTTTTCAATTTGTACTGCTTATTTTCATTTTAACGTAGTTTCTTTAACATTGGACAATTCTAAGAAATTTAAAATTTGAACAAAAATAAAGCTGCTTACAGCAATACCGTATTTTCTATTACTAGGTAAACATTGCGTAATATAATGACTATTAGATACAAAAATAAACAAAGATCAGCTGTTATGCTGCAACAAAAATAATGTTTCTAAACATTAAAAGTAGTGGACGTATCAATAAAAACTACTTTTCAAAAACGTCAATCTTCTCTTTAAATTGGTAAAATATTCTATTCCCTTTTGTAACCAGGTTTGGTACAGGAAGTTTTTTTATTACTTGGTCCATTGGTACATCTGACACATCGCTTTCGTCTAATTTAAACAGAGTACCATCATCACTACAAATTTTAAGAAAAGTTACTCTCAATTCACATCTTCAGTATCGACAGAAGAACAGATCCCTGCATAATGATATTCTGCTTTTCTCACTATGTATTTCTTTTCGGCTTCTCTTTTATTTTTTAACACCTCTTCCCTCGATAATTTTTGTTTTTTTTTAGGCGGCATAATGTAAATAGCCTGAAATGAGTAAAACAAATTATTTAATACTTTGACATGTAGTAAAAAAGATCTGAAATATTTAAAACATCAGTTCCCTGCAAACACGTCAGTCCTATGGCGCAAGTTTGAACAGCAGACTGACGACAGGGTACTGATGAATTGGACATTAATTTGAGGTTATACTTGAAATTTAATTTTTTATCTATATTTTTAATCATTAACGTAACATATTTATAAAAATCGCATGTAAAAATGCATAAATTAAAACAAAACATAGCTACTAAAGAAAATATAGACTTACCAGAGTACTGACAATTTGAGTGGATCAGTACAAACACATCCGGTGACAACGGTGTTAGCACTGACCTCGTGATGGCTACCGTCGATGTGGCGGGCTCTGCACCTAACTTCATTACAGACATTCTAGCTGTATAACGAGTTGATCAAAGTTCGATAATATTTTGCGGGAATTTTAAATTTTCACTTAGTACAAAGGACTGATGGGTAAAAGTAATGACAAAGTTTGTTCATTCTTTTATAATAGTATTTTACAGATTCTGTTAATAAATCTGTGAAATATATTTTAAATAAATATTATAGAATATACAGAAATAATAAGATTAACGATAAATACGGAATATTTTTTTATACAACCACTTCATTAAGCATTTTTGTGATTGTGACACGCCAGGGAACTGATGTTTTAAGTATTTATTGCATTATTTTATAAATTAGCTTTTAGATTAAGTGATTAAAATTGAGTGGATACATAAAAAGGAATTTAAAATTTCATAATATATCGGCACATAATAAAGTGCATTTAAATTTTCGTATTTATTGACTGATGACAGCAAGTTGGACAAATTTTGTATTATTTACATATTTTATTTACCCATAATATAAAGTATTTTCGTAAATTATTTTCTTTAAAAAAATTATTTAGACCATTTTACGAGGGACAGAATTTATGGCTAGACTATGTATAATATTATTATTATATTAATAGAATTTACTGTTAAATCTTTTCATAATTTATTACATACATAACATAGTAATAATAACAAAGTTTTAAGTTTATACCTAGAATGAAATTAAATGAAAAACAAGTTCTTTTTGAATGGTATAATATAATGTCTAAAAAGTTTTTCCCTATTCAGCAACATTAAGTGTTTGAAGACTTCAAATTACAGAATTGGGGAACACACAAAAACACATTCTAACTGATAAATGCGAAAGTGAGTTTTTTTGTTTGTTATGCTTTCACTCTAAAACGGCTGAACAGATTTGGATGAAATTTGGCACAAGGATAGAGCATGACCTGGATCGCAGACAAGTCGAAGCCAACAGCTAGTAAAAATATTATTTATGCAAAAATCTAACAACCTCTGTTTTGCCAATCAAAGTTCAGTCTAGCCACTATTGTATGCAGTACTTATTCATTTTTATTAGTATGTATTTTTTGTTTATATTTAGATGTAAACAACCCATTTTCTAAGAATGGGGACAACCATAAAACATATTTATGCTTCACGTCAGAGCATATAGAAAGATTTTAGGTTAATTGGTTCCCAGATCATTTAGAAACTAGCTTACCCGGCAGACGTTGACCTGTCCAAATTTCAATACTTCATACTAATTCCCATAGAATATGTTTCACTTTCAGTTTTCCTGGAAACTTTTCAGTAAGAACCTGGCTTGGACTATCATGAACATTTTAAAAAGATAAATTTGCCTGATCGGTCCAGCACTTCAGAAGTGATGCCCTTACAAACAAACAGCATTTCATTTTTATTATATAGTTGTTAAAGTTTGAGGGCCCTGTGGCTAAATAATAATCGATAATAATCGAACGGGTCGATCATCAGATTAAGCTACGCTTGCCGCGGTTGGGCAGTGGATGGGTGACCATCTTTACATACCGATACCCCTCTGTGCCTCGGAAAAATTGTTAAGCCATTGGTCCCGGCTGGTTTTGTGGATCTTTGACAATAGTTACGGGTAGTTGGAAGCTTGAAAGTCTGACAACCTGTCTTAACAAGCAAGGGGTATCGTATTACCCAGTAACTGGGTTGTGGAGGTTAGATAGGCAGTCGCTCCATGTGAAATACTGGTATTCAGCTGTATCCCGTTAGACTGGAAGCTGACCCCAAGATAGTTGGGAAAAGGCTAGGCGTATGATGGGTTGTTAATGTTTCAGTAAGTTTTGACATACTTCCTGGGGTAAAAGAAAATTCCCACTGTTGGCTATTTTAATACATCCACATTCATACATGAAACTTCAATGGAGCTAATAAAACAGCATCATCAAGTGGTGTTTTTATTTATAGAACTGTTATCAAAGGCAGATTAACTGATATTATTTCATGTTGTTAATGTGCATTTCAGTTGCTAGGAAGGACAGAGTATTATGGTAGATCTTAGGACGTTGGTGGTGTTCAGCATTATTAGCAGGTCTAAATCTCAGTGGATAAAATCAGAAATTAAATTATCCAGAAAAGAACCGAGAGTTACTTATATAGCATGCAGAGTAAGCAAGCTGTAGTGGCAGTGGGCTGGCCATGTCTGGTGGAGCGGAAGAGTCCTAGAGTGGAGACTGTGTATCGGCAAAGGCATGGGACCCACTTAAGAAGGTGGCTGGGACAGACTGGATGTGGAAAGTGGAGGACTGGGTGTTGTGGTGCAATCTGGGAAAGGCCTATGTCCAGCTTTGGGCTGTGATAAGTTGGTTAATAGATTGAAATCTCAGCAAACATTATCATGATTACTTATGTAAAAATTGATTGATCTTTTACAGAAAACCGACTACTGTTATTATATCCACTGTCATATATAACACAGGACACTTACCATGTGAGTGAATACTGACATAATAAATGGTACAGATCTATTGAAGAAAACATGCTGCATCAGCCACAAATATGTTTAGTGTGTAGGAGGATTTAACTGTGAGTTTGAAATGACATTGTTTGCACTCTGATACTATTTTAACAGAGAAATACTTAGGCCTTATAGGAAAACCATAGAAATAAACTATTGTTGATGTTTGTTTCCTTTATGTGTCATAATAATTTATCGTTTTGAAGCATTTCTTATTTTGTGTTGTTGTTTTTATAATTACAGAAATGAAAATACTATAGATAGAATATAATTTTGAGCATGTTTGTTAAACACATTCTTCATAGGGTAAATGGAGTATTTTGACCTAAATACTGACGTTATAGGTTCAAAGTTTATTGAAACTTGCCAGTACTTTGTATTTACTTCCCTATTAGGAAAATCATGAAGGGAAACAGGACTTAGGTGTTGTGGTTAGGGTTACTTTAGTGATCTTGTTGCTAACCTGGTCATGTCATTAGGGTCAAAAGAGACCCCGATCCCTGTGTTCGCCATGGCTGTACCAGGACGTCAGAACAATTTAGCAGAAGTCTTCACCGGGGCGCCCACATCACGAATAACACACCGGAAATGACCGCACTTTATCACTTATCACCAGCCCCACAAGGATCCGCTACAATAATCACCACTACCATTAAATCTCACAACAACCCTTTATCACTCCTCTAAACAGTTATTTCACACGTAAACTCCGATAAATTATAATTTGTTGTCATGTATCATGATTTGATGTTCACATCAAAACACATGTTTCCGCATTCGTGGCGCGCCGACGGAGCGTCGCAGTCCACAAACGCGTCGTTCTAACTAAGTTTGGGATGTATATGTAAAAGAAATCTATAATTAAAACTGAATTATAAATAATCTTCCTTGATTCACACACGCGAAGTTCCGCTGATGATGACGCATAGACAAATTTGCATGCTTTTTAATTTTTGACGCATAATCGTCTGGAATGGCCGTTGTCTATCGTAAAAAACCGTATACATAGGGCTAAAATCAGTGGTTGGCCATAGAATTATTAGTTTTGCTAAGTGGCAACATCCTTTTCATTACACATCATCTTCGAAATTTTAGTCTATGGTTTGTGTCCATTGTTTTTCTACAATGTTATTTTTCTGACTGTTGCTGGTGGACGAAAAATTGGTTTCGCTGCGTCTAGTGTGAGTTAGTTCTAGTGTTCGTGTTCGATATTGTGATTTATTAGTAATAGATCACGAAGATGTCGTCACCGAGCGCTGGGAAACGACGCATGGACACCGATGTCATCAAACTGTATCCTTTTCTTTGTTATCGTCATTACAAAGAACCTATTGCGTTCGAGGGCCACCATGTAAATAAGTAGCTGTAAGGCCATCAGCTGATTGTCACGACCCTATATAAAATCAATATGGGGTGTGTTTTTATTAGCATTTCTTTGTTGTACACCCGTGAAAAGTTATTAATAACATTTTATTTGAAGGTTCTTATTGATGTAGACCTTTGCCTATTTGTCTGGGTAAGGAGCGTGCATTCTTTTCACGTCTCCGTGGGCCAACGTATCTATATATAACGCGTTGATACAACTAGTAGGTAGGTGCGTTACGTTAGCACAGTGTTCTTCCGTATGTACTGACTGGTGATATTTCGTAATTCCGTATGTAGGCCATGGTCTTGATTGCGCATTTTTTTTTCTCTATGTTTATGGCCTTATGCACTCGCAACACAACGGATTATAGTCTATCATGCATACTTAATTGTTATTGCATGTACATAGGTTCACAGTGGACTGTTGCTAGCTATTTCTTTGTTACTATATGTTTGGGTCATTGTCAGCAAACAGGTTTTATTTGCATTAGAACAATTCCTTATAATTTTCATTGATGTTGTATTTTAACACATGAATCATATAACTACTTTGTTTTGCACACATTCTAAATATAAACCCCTCACTTAAGACAAACAACTGTAAATATTTATAAATTAATGAGGTTTCTCAAAGGCATTTTTCAATAAAAATATTCTCTCTATTTTTTATTGTACCAAAGATCACAGTCATAAAATTTGTTTTTATTGTGACAAATTCCCAATAAAAGCATTTCATTCAACATATCATATCAGAAAAGATTTACCTATTTATAACAACTTAAATGTTACCAGCCTATTTCTGTTCCACTGCAGGGCAAAGGCCTCTTCTCATACAGGGAAGGAAGAATCTTTTCATATAAAAATTAATTTGTTTTAAATCTTTCCATATTCAACTAAAAGCAAAATTGTAATGATTTATTTGTTTTAAGTTAGGTTAATTTATGTACATAATATGTAAAATATCTTAATTAACATATAATGAGTTAAATATACCTAGTTGTTGTTGTGAGTTGGTTAAAAATAAGAGTTAACTTATTGATTTAAAAAAAACTCCAGCACAGGCGTTTTTTTGTATGACACAGAAGCTTTATTTTTATTATACCTGGGGCCATTAATACACAAAAAAAAAAACCAGAACAATAAAACACTTATTATTATAAGTGTTTTATTGTTCTAGTCAAAGTAGCAAAATAATGGCTCTGAGTTCCTAACATTCTAATGAACAAAATGTTTACTCATTTATTTTCCCAACCTGTCCCACAGTTGGGCAAACATCTTTAATGATCACTTATCTTTATTTTCTGATATTAATTTTTTTTATGCTGTGTAATTGGAACTATTCTTTTTCATTTTATTTATCAATTTTTTCCCTCATAATTTTCCATATTTTGAGACACGTAAAATAAAATCTAAGAAATGTTTTTTATAGTTTCTATGTTGAACTATATTAACTCCACTTCAAAATATGTAGTAAGACAGTATTCCTTAGTAAATTGTTGGAACAAAGTTGAGTTGACTGTAGAAATTGTCACCTAAGGAAAAAGCGTTATGCCCCCTCCACGCGACTTTCTCTCTCGGTCTCTTTCTATTATATAGGGTGACTGGTAATTAGTGACCGATACTTAAACACATGATTCTACTCATGACAAACCATCCCCTGACTGCACGCATTTGTTTGAACAACTACTAATGATGAGACAAATTAGAAGTATGTATGTAATATTTTTATTTTTTTTATTGACATGTAAAAGTGTTTGTACAAACCTACTTACAGAAAATAAATCATTTATCATTTATCATTATCATTTAATAAAAAAATTATACAAATGCTTGAGTGCTTTAGTTCAATAACTTGTGTACTGTATTCAGGGCTAATTTTTAAATCAACCAATTATTTTTATTTGCGGAAGAAAATTGACATCTCATCATCAGTTTTTGCATGGAAGAACTGTCAAAAATTCAAATTTTGATAAATTTTATTCTAAATGAATTAAAGTTTTCAGAGATACCTATTGAATAACAGAGATAAAAAAAAAATAAGATGAAGTACCTGATTAATTAGTCATATGACTTTTATATTACACTTTTTTAAAATAAAGTCTTTACTTAGGTTCATTTATTTACATTTGCTTTTTGGAAATGTCAGTACTTATTCTTAAAAATAACCCTAAAATGTAACAGCATCGGCAGAGCGGAGCCTACCTATGCCTAAGCGAACAAAAAAAAAAAAAAACAGGCCAAGTGCCAGTCTCGCTTGCGCACTCAGTTTCATTTAACATAGAACTGATAGAGCAGGAACAAAAATCGTTCATTTCTTCGAAAAAAATCGTGTAGGTATCTTGTATGGCGAGTCGTCTTACTATCTTGTTACCAACGGGTAACACGATAGTACTTGACCTCCACAACCCAGTTACTGGGTAACGACCCAGTAACTGGGAACAGGCTAAGTAGATAGAAGAGATCTTGTATGACGAGTTGGAGACCCCTCTTTATGTTTGTTTTGCACGACTCATAATGCGAAGCATTACGAGAGTGCTTTACGATCGAAACATTTTGTTTGGCTCCTTTCTGCAACTGTTTCTATTGTTATACTCCTGCTAGTACACAGAAACTACTTAATTTATATACCATTTTATAGATCATTTAATGGATATTAATTCTGTACTTTTCAAAAATTTATTGAATGCAGTAGAAACGAGAAAAACATCAAAATATTTCTAAAAAAATCCCGTCAATCAAATGTGAAACCTGAAAACATTGTAGCTTACAAAGTCAATTAATTGAGTTTTTTTTTTTAAACAGATTCGGGTCACCCATAGGAGGAACCCAATTGAAAATGGCTCTTTTATTCAAAGTAGTTTAATCATAATTAATAAAAAAATAACTATTACAATATCTATAACTATGGTTTTTTTATACGATCAAATGGGTTATTACCTGAGTACGCCGATCCCCGAGGCCCCAGTACCGGAAGACCCCGATTTATTTTTATCTTGGTAAACTCAAGTCAGTTTAGCTTAAAAGTACCGTCAGCAGATGATATGTTGAATAAATTTTTATTACTTACTTTTAGACATATTTTCCAGCCGGTCGCACTAGCTCTATTTTTTATTATTTATTTATTTATTCCTTAATTTCAGGTCCAATTTCAGGTAAAATTTTTGCAGCCCTTCTCGCCCGGCTGTGCTTCGAGTTTGAAATAATTATTGTTGTCATAAATTATAAAATATATTTGTGAAGTATGATTTGATAATATTGTACCTAACATTTATTTTATATTTTTGATAAATTTTATTCAAACTAATCACCTCTATTAAAACCATGATTCGACATTGTACAAAATTTCAAATAAACTACTTTCGTCTTTATGTATTTCAAACACATACATTTAAGCACTTTTTATGTCGACCGTACAAGTTGAAAACAATAGAAAAAAGAAAGAAAAACCGGCCAAGTGCGAGTCGGATTCGCGCACGAAGGGTTCCGTACAATCTATATAAACTGCAAAAAAATTACGTCTGTTGTATGGGAGCCCCTTAAATATTTATTTTATTCTGTTTTTAGTATTTGTTGTTATAGCGGCAACAGAAATACATCATCTGTGAAAATTTCAAATGTCTAACTAACACGGTTCATGAGATACAACCTGGTCACAGACGGACCGAAAAAGCAAGTAAATACCTAGAAAGTTTAAAAATATCTTATTCAAACATGTTTCGTAACCAAAGACCATGTTTTTTTGCGGTATTGTGGTTGTAAGATAGATAAATTGTTTTTTTTATAAATAACAGAAGTAATTAATGGCTTAGTATGTAGAGCGTTTCATAAAAGTTACTAGGGATGGGCCGAAATTCGTTTCACATTCGGTTTAACCGATCCTCGGCATTCTGCCGATATTCAGTTCAAATGACGAACATTCTGTACAAGGAAATTAAAATAACTTAACTCTTTATAGGGCATCCTGGCTTGTATGTTAAAATAAAACACTGAGATATTAAAACTAATATCTATTGAAATTTTTATGGTACTTTGCATTTGACACACTATTTTGCTCTTTTTTCCAAGAGCTTTACTGCTGCCTTTGTCTAACGTTTGGTTTAGCCGCGAAGATTGAAAATGTATGGTGTCCAATACAGCGTGTAACGGAAAGGGGGTATCAACCCTGAAGGAGATGAATGTGCTCATGAAACTCAACAACTTTCCCCAAAGAACATAGGTCGAAATATGAAAAAAAAAAATTGGCCCTCCCATAGTAAATCAATCAGCTGGTAGTCAGTTTTGTAAGGGAGGGCCAAATTTTTTTTTCATATTTCGACCTAACTATGTTCTTTGGGGAAAGTTGTTGAGTTTCATGAGCACATTCACCTCCTTCAGGGTTGATACCCCCCTTCCGTTACACGCTGTATATGAACAGAGCATGAATGAACAGAGCCCCATAAAGGGTTAACGGGGGGTTAAAATATATGTCATAGGATACATCCTTGTTTCAAGGAAATTATTTATTTAAAAAAAGCGTTCTTCTTTAGAAGTTAAATCAATTTTTAAAGGATAAGTAAAATATTATCCTTTCTAAAACTAGATGCGCTGTTTTAACGCTCAGGTTCTGAACTCGATTCAGACGTTCACATTCACCGGATGCACATTGAAATAAACAGAGCGAGAAGCTAGACTCGAAGTTAATTTATAACAACGACTAGTATAGAATGACTAATACATGAATTCGTCTTTAAACTGCGGTCGATTCTGTAAAAATCTCACCGTGAAATCATAAGTGAAGTAATAATAATAATATAATAATATTTATTTGAGCAAAAATATTTGAGTACAAAATAACTTATATACTACAGCAATACATAGAACAGAGACATAGGCATGTTAGAGTTGAGAGCAGGGCAAGACCCAGTCCCGTGCTAGGAATTAACCTGTATTACAGGAACTAGGCAATGCTCCGTCCCCTCATCAAAAACAAGCTAATATGAACCATTACAGTAGCATAAAAGAACTTTACTCACTAAGTTCCCTAATTAGGCATGCCTGTTGATAGGGAAGTGAGCTTGAAGAGAGCAGTGTCAATAGTGTTAATCCCTAATGACCACGCTCACTTCACCCAAGTTTTCACGGTGAGATGGTTACAGAATCGCACGGCAGTTCTTGATTTATTTTATGTTCATTAGCTAATGAAAACATTATTCATAAGTTGGCGTATCACCAAATGTTCAATATCGTTTAGTATCCCCAGAAATATTCAGCTCTTGACGAGTTAAAATAATAATTTAAGCTGGTGCTACTCATCATCTATCCTTTTCTAAACTGTTGGGGTCGTTCTCAAACTCTAAACTCATGGTCCGTCCCAGTCTAACTGGGTGCAGCTAAGACGTACCAGTATTTTACATGGACCCCCGGTAAAAATGATTTTCGGTATGATTTCGTCCTCATTTCGGCGTGTTTTTGGAGTCCCTGGTAAAAAATACGGGCCTAAAATACGCCGAAAACCAGGGGCGACTGCATTTTGTAGCCGGTGGTGCTACTCAGCATCTGCCTACCCTTTTCCATCTATGTTGGGGTCGGCTTCCACTCGGATGCAGCTGAATGCCAGTATTTTATAACTGCCTTATCCTCGTAACGCCCAAGCAAAATTTCGCAAGATGAGCTAAACGCTCAATGTATAATGTATTGAACAAAGCTACATACGGCATTCCGGCCCAGACTAAAAACAAAACCTTCTCCTAAACGCCCAATGTACATTACATACATTAATTAATTTAAATGCACGTTTGCAATGTGTAATACTGTATGTACGATGATGATGATGTACGAGGTTATGTGACCGCTGCAGCTCAGTTAGTGGGTAACACGCTGTACCCCTTGGTGAGACTGGTTGCCAAACCTTCGGGCTTCTGACGACCCGTAACGACTGTCGAAGATTAACGAATGACAAGCAGCAGGCTAATTGCGTAACACACTATCAGTACCAATTGGTTTCATTTTGACAGTTCAACAATATTCATTGCGTTATTTACATTGTTGAACAGGCACATTTTTCGAACATATGGAGTAATGGATTAGCAATATGATTCAGAATGACTCAAATTGAGAGTAATAGTGTGTTACGCAATTAGGGTGCGGGTTCAACGGTGCTTCTATCCTATTTCATTTAATGATTTCCATTATTTTAATTAATTACTGATAGAAGCTTCATTTTCTGTAGGATTCCAAAGGTCGAGCATTCGCTCCGCGTTCAACCAAAACTCCTCAATCATGCATGAATGAAACATCTAGAATCAAATAAATACTTATACGCATCTCAATAATACCCAGGCAGGCACTTTACTTTGTGTATTTAATTTCATCACCACTGCTCTCAAAACGGTGAAGGAAAACATCGTGAGGAAACCGGCACGTCCTTGAACCAAAAAAATGGAGATATTTGCCATCTATCAACCCGGACTGGGCCCGCGTGGTGCTTTATGGCCCACTCCCTTTCACAGAGAGGCTTGTGTCCCAGTAGTGGGAACATGCTGATTATGCTATCTCAATAATGCAGGACCAAAGTATGGAGGCCGGTAAAAGGCTCAGAGGAAGCAGTATTTCAACATAAATACTAATGACAAAGTTCCGCGGTAAAATTATTTTGTCACGATTGTTTAACTGCATATTTCCAAACGAAGTGCAACGCGTTTACTTAATATTATATATTATAATACTAACTCACGTTTTTTTAAAATGATAATGGAAATTATATAGTTATTTGTAGTTTATCAATGAAATTCGTGTAATTTGTAAAAAAAATAAGGTATTTAGCCAAATGGGCTTCTTCTTCTTTTTAGCGTATCTATGGCAAAAATTACAAACAGCATGTTTGGCCCAAAATTCAACTGCGCGAACTCCACTCACTGACGCAGTCATAAGATCATCAAGTGCGCTGCAGCAGTGAGAGGGCATGTGACTCTGGATGGAAGGTGGGCCATTGTGTGTGGGGTTCAGCCAAATAGCCTGTTGCTTCATCATCGTCTTCCTGCCCTTGTCCCATGTCACTTGGGGTCGGCGCAAAACGTTTTCTTCTTCCATTCTCCCCTGTCAACCGTCACGTTATCATTCACTCCCATACCTCATTTAGGCAAAAGGGGCTGGTGCTTTCCTTGCTACGAAAAAAAGACCATATTAGAAATTCCATACATCAGCATCGGATAGGCTCTTTGGCTCATCAGTTAGGGATCTGTGGTAAATGACATTTATTTTTGTAAATTGGTTTAAACAAAAACACGTCAAAAATACTCGTTAAAACTAGATGACGTCGGTGTTTACAATCCGCAAGATAATTCCTTAACAAAGTAACAGTAGCGATGGCTTTCATTTCGACGACAGTTCAACAACATTCATTTCGTTATTTACGTTGTTGAGCAGACAATTTTTTCGTACATATGAAGCAATGGTTTAGCAATATCCTTCAAATTGATTCAGATTTCGATTGGAAGTATTACGCATTTAGGGTGCCGACTACTCTGAGAAGAATCACCGAAACAGACGCAGAGGTCAGTTTCTTATAAAGTCCAGACATTATCTCGGTCTAGAATGTTTATTAATAATTTTATTACCAGACGAGCTGACTAACTGGTGACGTCACGACGATCTTTATGAGATGAGAATAGTACCCAAAGTCAAGGAAATTGTTTATCAAATTGATTAGTAACTTAAGTTGTCTGTATATTCAAATCACAACTGTCTTTCTTTTATAGTGGTATGAAATGGCTACAATACACACGGCAATTGTAGACATTTGACAATTGACAGGCCTGTTGGTCTAGTGGTCAGTGGCCCTGACTGCTATGCCCAAGGTCGTGGGTTCGATCCCCACCTAGGACAAATGTTTGTGTGATGAGCACGATCATTTGTTCTTTGTCTGGGTGTAATTTATCTATAATATGTATGTATTTAGAAATATATATGTATGTTTATCAGTTGTCTAGTACTCATAGCACAAGCTCTGCTTAGTTTGGGACTAGATGGCGTTGTGTGAAACTTGTGGAATATTATTATTATTATTATTAATTCGGCGGAGGCTGTCAATTTGATAAACAATTAATTTCCCTGACTAAGCAACTTAAATTATAGCCAGATTGCTTCTCGTATGTCCAGGGTACGCTGGACGTAGGTACATTTATAAGCCCCTTAACACGATACATTTTCTTGCCTGTGGCATACTATAAAATTGAAGCAACAAATAACTGGCATAGTATAAACAGTGCTAAGACGGTGCAACTTTTAATGTTGCTTCAACTTATGATATGCCACAAGCAATTAAATCACAAAGTGGAAAGTATGGATACCTGTTAAGGGAAGTTTTATGCAGCTCTGATGTACCAAGTTGTCATCTGATGTCAACTTGGTACAGACGCCAGCACATCAAACTACCCGAAACTGTCAAATATTCCCAATCAACCTTAAGTCTTATGCTATAGCGATAAAGTTGAAAATATATTGAAGAAATTTGACAGATTGTAGTAGCTTGATGTGCTGGCGTCTGTACATCAGAGCTTAGGTAAAAACGGAGACTTAAATATATTAAAATTTAAACTGTTGAGGTCCATACATTTTTACTGATTTTAATAAAACTTTAAATAAAAGACGATGCACGTTAAAACTAAAGCCAAAAACCCAGTATTTGGAAGAAAATAAATAATATTTGAAGTTAAAAAGTTTAAAGATAAAAAATACTGATTGATGTCAGGTCAGAAGCACAACAATTAAAAAACTCCTTAAGTTTTGTCTCATTCTTGGTTTTTACAAGCGTTTTATTAAGTTGCTTTGTTGTCTAAAGCCGGTCGTTGACGTCTTTTTCTTGAAAGTCTGCCTCGCCGAAATTGGATACCAAATATTACCCCACTCGCTACGATTTCGGCTAGACAAATTATTATCCCCTACATAATTTAAAATCATATACTCGTTTGGCAATCAATTTGAGCCGTGTTTTTATTTTACTCCGATTATCATTTGACCCCGAGTTCATACACCTCGAATGACATGCCCTTCGGCGTTGGTCAATTCTGAATACGCGTAGTTTATTAACTTTCAGGACCATTTTCTCTACAACACCTCCAGAAAGCTGCAGCTATTGTGCGCTTCTATAATTTCTATCGGGACGTTTTTATAGTGGAGCCCATGTCCATCAAATGCATGGAAATACGGGCACTTTATAACCTTATCGTGGACGGAAATTTAAGAGCGCCTTCAAATATGTCTATATTTTACTTCACTGAGTACACAGAACTTGCGAACTGGGACGAATCCGAGGAAACCCGGACATACGTCAGCCCTACTTTTTTTTTTTTTTTTTTGTTTCGGTGTGGAAAATCCTCATGGATGTCCGCCGCCCTGGGGCAGGCGGCGGGGTCTGTCAGACTCTTACTGACTAAAAACCATACCGGTGTTCCCTCTCTCACCTACGCCGGGGGTCGCGGGAACGAACGATACTTCCGCAATCCCCGGCTAGTGCTGGCCCGCAACTGCGGGCCTCCTCGTGTTGGGGGGGGAGTGAGGTGTTAAACTCCCCCCGCGACGTCTTAAGAGGGGCGCGCGTAGAACACTACGCGCCGCCGCCTCATGTCCTGATGTATGGGGGGCGACAGACGTCCCCAAGTCCGTCGCCCCTGGACCCATTTAGGGGGGCTGGAAGAGGGCGTTGTCCGCCCTCCGCCGACGCCCGGTGCGCCTGCTGCGGGCCGGGTGAGGGGACGAGATCTCCCTCTCCCTTTCCGCAGCCGCCTTCTGCGAGACGACTGTTTACACCAACCTTCAGTAGTGGAGGTGCACGCGGGAGTTAATATCACACCTCGAGTCTTAGAAAGAGACTGTCACATTCTCGGAAAGCACGTTAAGCCGTTGGTCCCAGCTGTCATTCGTGGATCTTTGACAGTCGTTACGGATTGTCAGAAGCCCGAAAGTCTGGCAACCAGTCCTACCAAGCGGTATAGTGTTACCCATTAACTGGGTTGTGGAGGTCAGGTAGGCAGTCGCTCCACGTAAAATACTGGTATTGAACTGCATTCGGTTAGACTTAAAGGCGACCCCAAAAATAGTTGGGAAAAGGCTAGTAACGGTAGTCGTGTTTTGTCGTGTTTAGATATCGAGGGCTTCATAACAAATGGGCGTAATGTGCAATTTTACAGGGGGGACAAAAATGTGAATAAAATTAAAACTGGTTCATATATCAGACGGTCGATTCTGGAAAAATCTCACCGTGTCTCTCACTAAGGTGAAGTGAGCTTAGAGTGAGCTGTGAGTCATGCTGATGCTAGGGATTGACTATTGGCGACTTACTCCACGCTCACTTCACCACAGTTTCACGGTGAGATGGTTGCAGAATCGCACTGCTGAAGCCTAAAAACCGTGTTTTATTGTTTTGTAGAAAAACTAAACACTAATTTAATAAAAATAAATATTAAGTAAAAGCATAGTTCAATACGGGTATTGGAAATAATTTATACGGTATTAATACCGGTAAATCCGGTATTCGAAACCCATACTCCTGTTCCAGACAAAGAACAGACACTATCGATTGCTGGCCGTCTGCACCTACTCTTACATATTTAATCCTTCGCTCGTAGCAACACCAATCCGTCGCGACTTCGCGGGGTAGCAACAGGCGGACTTTGAACTGTCTTGGTGGCAAAGTAATGCACCTCTTACAAATATAATTGTCATCGATTCATTAAATAACTGTAGTATAATAATCTATACATCTATAACTCAAACTCAAAGCATTTATTTCAATTAAACCATTTACCAGGCACTTATGAACTGTCAAATAGTCTGTCAGTCAGTCAGAAAGTTGAAGCTAGTGGCCCATTCCAAAAGTAGATATATATGGAGAAGAACGGGCAAGAAACTCCAAGGATACTCAAGATATTACAAAATCCTGGGTACATTTTATTCTTGTTGATTCTATATGTGAGAACAATGTAAAAAAAAAAACGAAGAAACAATTTAAAATATAAGATTAAAAATAAAGCCCTGGCAGCTCAGAGATGACCAGCCAGTTGATGATCGTCTCAACCGACGGCGCCCGTTCATGAACATGGTTATAAAAAGTGTAACGTTAAATGCACAAAACCTCAGACACCCCAACTGATTTTTAATTCAATTGACCTATTTCCGAGAGAAAATAAGTCATTAAAAAAATTGTAAAGGTTTTATGTGCTGTTTTAGTTTTACTGGCCATTCTGATCGTTTCTTGCGTCTGCGACGACGCTTTATCGAGGGAGGAGTCATCAGCGGGCCGCTGCGCCGCGCTGACATTGGCTTGCTTGAACTATTAATAAATAGACACGGCAACGTTTTTAATGAAGATATTTTGAATAATGTGACCATATTAAAAATTGGTTCAATTAATTGTGCTCGTTATTCTGATCAATCTATTTTCAGGTTTTGCGCATTTAACGTTACACGTTGTATAGGGTGACTGGTAATTGGTGACCGATACTTAAACACACGATTCTACTCATCATTACAAACAACTTTTACTATCGGACCAAATCCGAAATCGCGAAAAAAAAATCAGCTGTTCCCTACATTTATGTTCGTACGAGTCGTCAAAATGTAGGGAACAGCTGATTTTTTTTCGTCATTTCACTTTTTGTCCCATTATAAAACTTGTTTGTTGTCATTAGTAGAATCATGTGTTTAAGTATCGGTCACTAATTACCAGTCACCCTATATACAAATAAGGAAAATTGAAGTGTCTATTTGTAATGTCAAAATAACAACCGTCAAAAACGGTTCAGCCGTTTCGGAGATTAGCCGGAACAAATAGACAAACATTTTCAAATTTATTTTTTTGTTGTAGGTACCGTACATACTTTCATATGAATACCAACGATATAGTGCTTGGTTGCATAAAAATAATACTTTGGTTTTAAATTTAATAAAATAATCACGAAAAACCACTAGAAATGTGACGTTGCCAGCCCGCACGGGATGAACGCTGTTAAGTAGAAGATGTAATGAAATCATTCTGATTTGTTTTATTAATTTGGGCTACCTCTGCATGGGAACTCGGGAACAGTGATCACCGAGTCATTGGTTCAGTAAATTCAATGACGATACGTGAGCGGATTTTAAATTCAGTATGACAAATCGGGACCTAATTATTGCAACATTTGCGGTTTCGTTAGGTAGCAATGTTACTGATTTTATTGTTTAACTTTTTATAACCACGGCATGACTATTCTCTTAATCTTCGCGTCATGTCACCGCAAGAAAGCATAATCAGCCTATACTGTTTCCACTGCTAGGACACAGTCCTCCTCTCTGCTCCAGGGAGTGGGCCGTAATCCACCATGCGGGCTCAGTGCGGGTTGTTAATCGTAACATGTCTTCGAATTTTTCGGGTCTAGGACTCGTCGATTTCCTCACGATGTTTTCCTTCACAGTTTTGAGAGCAGTGGTGATGTAATTTAGTACACAAAGTAAAGTGCCTGTCTGGGTTCCAACTCAGGAAGTCAGAACCTTAAACTTGTGAGTTGCGGACGATACCACTTGGCCACCACTGATCTCAACACAAGATAACTAACCTAAAGTCCTTTTAGTAGAGTCCATCTTCAACAAGCTTGTTTTGTTTCTAATACCTTATCAGCCGAGATTGTGGCTGTTTGATGTTTCACTAAACAGTGTAGTATGACCAAGCGTTACTCAAGTCTCATTATCACTACGTAGACTTGTCGTTATCTCTCTACGATAATATTTGGTAAAAATACGTAAAGATACCGTGCTACACTATCGGAATAGCCTCAACCACGACTGTTGTGCCATGTCATTACGTGTCGTAGAACAAAAACAAATCTATAAAACTTTTGGTACTTAACTAATCGGTTCGTTTGCTAGAATCTTGATCAACGAACTATCGATAAACGAGGAGGTTTCATTCCAATCCCCTGCTCTGATCTTTTCGAGGTGCGACTTGTCGCTTCATTTCTGATTCGATCACGTAGGGAAACTCCACCTCTCCATTGCTTTTGGGTGACTTTTAGCCTTTCTAATAAGGCTCATTGTGAACGAAAGCTTAGATTTTTCGTCAATTTTTATCAAGATAAATAAAACTGCTGTTTCATAGAAAAGTGTAATACTTACCAACGCGGTCAAAATGTATGGCAGAGCTGATTTTTTTTATTAATAACCGACGAAAAATTTCTAAGCAGGGGTTCAGAATCTTGTACTGAATTCATAGTTGCAGTTTGCGCACGGGTTAAACATTGATCCTGTATGCGACGAGAAGATATTGCGTAGCTTCCCGAACGCTGTCTAGCCGAGTTGGATTCGACGATTGACCTCTTTCTCGAAGTTGGACCTACCTAACTGGACATTTGTCCTAGGTAAACACACTCGTCCACAACTTCGAGTATAGCGTCTCCGATCTTCATGAGAGTGGGTGTGACATGGGCATTTGACATGACCTTTGTCTTGTCAATGTTCATGTTCCCAACGTGGTTAGTTAAAAATACTACCATGGTATGTGCTTCAAAAGTAGGTTTGTGTTTAAAAAGTATTCACACAGATACTAACACAAAAAGAAAGTGACGATAAGGCTGATAAGATTACGTCTGCTAACTCCTCGTGGCTATGGTGACCTAGTACGCGAGTTTAGTGAAACTTTACTATAGCGCATCCCTTACACGTTATGAATGAACTAGCTTCCCTGGTAAAAAATACGGGCCGAAAATAGGCCGAGGTAGTGAACAAAACGCCCAAAACATGCCGACACACGCCGAAATAGACCGAAAATACGCCGACACACGCCGAAATGAGGCTGAAATTACACCGAAAATCATTTTTACCCGGGTTCTGCCCGCAAATTCATGCGCGTGAAATTTCTCGTATCCCGACCCACCCCGTCGAATCGCAATCCCGCGCTATTACTTTGTTTTCGCTTAACATTCTTTCAGATTTTTTTTTTTTTGCTTTTGCTCGTCTCCTTAGGGCCTTAGCGTGATGTTAAGTCTATATTTAGCCTTTCCCAAGAACTGGGTTATGATAAATTATTTTCTAACAAAAAAAAGTATTCTTGTTCTAAATTTTGTTTTTTACAAGTTTTTGACATTGATTGTCGTTGAAATGAGATTGCCACTAGATTTTGAACGTTTTTAATTACGGGAATTCGCATTCAGTTACCTACTATTGCGTGCATATTCCGCAAAATACACTTTACTAATGACTAATACAAATGGCATTGATTAGAAGAATGCTATAAACAAATGATACTACCCTACTTTGTTGGGTTGCATATACTCGTAACCTTTCTTCCCTCTCGTGTGCCGTTATAAGTATTTATTATCCCAAACAAAGGTTAGTGTTTGAATGAACTTTATGTATGTATGTCTTCTAAAAATAGGCTACATGAGTCAAGGAATTATTTAACTTCTAAGAGTTGTCGTGGTCTCGCAAAACTCCCGCACAACCACACAAACAAATGATATCTTAAAAAGAAAAAAATATAATCAACTGAACTGAAAAATTGTAACAAATGAAGTAAATGAATACGAAGCCTTATTACATTGTCGGCTCCCGATGTTCGAGACACTTTCGGTGTAAACGAAGGTTTATTTTCATTTAAAACAGATTCTCAGTTTTTTTGTAAAACTAATGCTTGGAAACGGAGTTTATTTTTCGGTTTGGTTTTCTAGATGTTTGTTATTGATAAATTGTACGCTATTTTTTCCATGTTTCCTTAACATTTAGCGAACAGTATCGAAAGTAAACATGAGGTGACGATATTGGGAGGGCTTAATGAGTTCTGCGTGAAATTCTTCGGCCCTCCTGGCAGTGAGTATTGTCGTTTATTTGTTTTGATTGATTGATTCATGAGTGTACTGATTGATTTAGGTAAGCTTTTTAATATGTCAAGTATTAAAGTGTTCCTAATATTTTCTGTGTGGCTATTTTGTGACCAAAACAAATTTCAATCATTCAAAGTTGTCTGATTGATTCAAAATGTCACTAATTATTTCTTAAGTATTCATCATGTAAAAAAACTGATTAGGACAACACACTAGATTCCTTTTTAATATGAACACTGAGCACTAATTAATTCAACGTACTATTTTTAAAAACTGATTGATTCAACATACACATTTTCAAAACTGATTGATACAAAACAAACTTAAAATTCCAGCTCCATACGAGGGCGGCGTATGGCGCGTCCGCGTGCACCTCCCAGACCACTACCCCTTCAAGTCCCCGTCCATCGGCTTCATGAACAAGGTCTACCACCCGAACATCGACGAGGTTTCTGGCACCGTGTGTCTTGACGTTATCAATCAGGCTTGGACTGCACTTTATGGTGAGTTTGATTGATTCAATTTAAACTAATATTATAAATGCGAATGTAATTATGTCTGTTACCTTTTGACGCCTGAACGGCTGAACGGTTTTAGATGAAATTTGGCATACAGGTAGACCATGACCTGGGTAGGACATAGAATTGTATCCCGGGTGTTTGAGTACGTTCTTGTTAGGTAGTTTTCTACGTTCACGCGAACGAAGCGGCAAAGCTTCAAACTAAGAATTACATAGTTTGATGTAGAATGTAGATGGTTGTCCGACTCCCTAATTGCGTAACACGTAATCTGAATCGTTTCGAAGGATATTGCTAATCCATTGCTTCATTATGTTCGAAAAATGTGTCTGCTCAACAACGTAAATAACGCAATGAATTTTGTTGAACTGTCAAAATGAAACCCATTGATACTGATGGTGTGTTACGTCATTACCCCGGGCTTGTACAAATTAAAGTTAACAAAGAATTTTATTGGAATAATCGAATTTTTTTAATGTTAGTGCCGCAGTTCTTTTTTTAACTGACGATTCTTGAAAATAATACACTCGAGAGCAATGAATTAGGGTCACATAAAGATGCCTGAAAGTCTCGGAAACTAAGAATGCCAGCTTAAGGAAATAAATTGTGTTAAATAGACAATTAAATGTTCCTTAAATGAAAGTAATAAAACTTTTTACTTACTGTAAAGTTATGGTATCTAAAATTACTAAATAAAAACCGTAGTTGGAATGAATTTATCCCTAGAACAAACTTAACATTGTACTTGAAAATCATGTTCTCCCATACAGTGCAACTGCAAATCTAAGTTGATTGACTATTACTCGTAAAGCCTAATTAGCTGTGATAGTTTTCCTTTTAACTTCGTTATTACTACCGTGAATTTTTTCACAAATCCAAAAACAACCATTTAGCTGGCAGGGGGGACACTTGACTCTAACAAAAAATAGCAATTTAAAGCTTAATATTTCACCAACGGATCCCTGAATCGAAAAATGGTTTCCACAGACCCGTAATATTTTTGAAATAATCGTATATATTTATAAAAACGTATGTAAACAGCGTTTCTGATGTTCAATATTAATTATTGAAGCTGTTATAATGTCGCTTACACCTGAAGAAGACACCAGAATTCTCACAATGCTGGAAATCGGCTAGAGTCAGAGTGATACAACCAGGACAGTTGGTGTGTCGCTGTCAACTGTACAATGAGTTCTCCGATATTGCGAGGAAACTGGCTCTAACCTACGCAGACCAGGAACAGGCAGGGCCAGGTGTACCACAGCACGAAAAGATCAATACTTGGACAACACAATGCTTCGAAATAGCTTTTACACAGGAACTGCACTTACATATCACTTACGATACCTCGGACTGTAAGACGACGACTTGCTGAAGCAAATTTAAAACAAGACCTGCAAACGGCCCTAAATTGGAGCGTGGGCATCGTATTTCGAGATTAACATATGCCGTAAACCACTTTAATTGGAGTATTGAAGATTGGTCAAGAGTTAAGTTCACAGATGAATCAAGATTTATGCTCTATCTATAAGGACGACGAAAGAACAAGAGTGTATAGAAGAGAAGACCGGAGGAGCGACTCAAGCAAGCATGCATCGAAGAGAAAGTGGCGATGGATCCCTACTTGTATGGGCCGGAGTTTCTGCAGAGAATCGCACAGAGCTGGTGGTTATAGAAAACGGCACTATAACTAGCGAAAGATACGTGGAAGATATCCTAAACGAATACGTTGGGCCATTCATGGTAAATTTTGAATTTGGGAGAGGATGCTATCTTTATGCATGAAAATGCCCGGCCTCAGGACTACCTTCAAGAGGTGAACATGAACTGTATGGAGTGGCCAGCACGCAACCCGCACCTCGACCCAATCGAGCATGCTTGGGACGAGCTCGGACGAAGTGTGAGACACCGAAACCCTTCCCCGATCACGCTTCAAGAGCTCAAAGTTGCGCACGTAGAGGAATGGGAGAATATTCCCCAACATCGTATAAGAAACTTGGTGTACAGCATGCCAAACCGCATCACCGCAGCGATGTCAGCACGTGGGGGTAATACAAAGTACTAAAAGTCAAGAAAATTTTAAACAGGTAGAAAAAACATTGCTTTGTATTTTTGTTATAAGGTGAGATTGGTTATTTTTTTTTTTTTGTTTATACCTTAAATGCACAATGTTGCCATATGGCAACAAATTACGTCATTTTTTTTTTAAGAATGTGATAGCTGTGAGTTTCTGAACGCACCTCTTTTTGTCAAAATAATATACAGTGTGTCCGGACATGGACTAGCGATATTCTAAATACTTAAATATAAGCTATTTTAAAGTACAATTACACTATAGGCTTAGGTCCAATATACTTCCCCGCTATGTGGCAGCCATTTTGTTTTTTTTGTTGAAGTATGCTCTATGCGAGTACAAAAAAAATCATATATCTCAAAGTTTTAGTCATACTGAGATAAAAATAGGCTTATTCGAAAGGCAATAATATTGTCTACCGTCTGCACTACAAAGCAATATGTTCACAATTCCATAACTTTTGAAAAAAAATGTGAAAGTCGAAAAAAAAAACAAAAAATTATGCAATTCAACCAATAATTGTTAATTACTACAAAAACAACCCCGAGAGCTTTTTTATTTTTTATACTAGATCGACAGTTTTTGAGCTAAGCTACAATACAACATAAAATTCACAACTGTATGTCTAATACTTTAAGAGTTATTGTTGTATGAACATAGCGTATGCGCAAGCACAAAAGGCCTTTGTCGGAACCCTAAACAGGAAATCATTAAAAAAACATAACATTCATATTGAATTTTATTTAATGTTTTTTCCAATATTAAATGAAGATTAATATATCTAAAGCAGTTGCTCAAAGTGGCCACCTCCAGCTTGTAGACACACTACGGCTCTCTGTGCCACCTGGGTTGATGAGCGCCTAATTAAATCCAAATCGGATCTAATTTCTTCGGCGGCTGCCATAATTTTTGCGACGAGTTCTTCCCTGGTATTTGGAACTGTAGCGTATACTTTTTGTTTCATATGACCCCACAAAAAATAATCCAAGGGTGTCAAATCGGGTGAGCGAGGCGGCCACGCTACTACACCACCACGACCGATCCACGGCTGTAGATTATTATTTAAATATTCTCTCACTGCTCGAGAAAAATGCGCGGGTGCACCATCGAGCTGGAACCACATACGCCGACGGTATGATAGAGGTAGGTCCATGAGGCTGTCCGCAAACTGTGTCTGTAAGAATTCTAAAAATCTAGCGCCGTTTAATGTAGGTGGCAATTCCAATGGCCCTATCAGCCTATCGTTGATTATGCCGAAATCACCGATAATCACGGCCACGGTAGTAACGAACAGTATTTCTCGCCTGCTCTCAGATGGAATACAGTGAATGCCATAAATGACACTCTGGCGGTTAACAAAGACGTTTTGTGCTTGCGCATACGCTATGTTCAAACAACAATAACTCTTAAAGTATTAAACATACAGTTGTGAATTTTATGTTGCATTGTAGCGTAGCTCAAAAACTGTCGATCTAGTATAAAAAATAAAAAAGTTCTCGGGGTTGTTTTTGTAGTAATTAACCATTATTGGTTGAATTGCATAATTTTTTGATTTTTTTTTCGACTTTCACATTTTTTTTCAAAAGTTATGGAATTGTGAACACATTGCTTTGTAATGCAGACGGTAGACAATATTATTGCCTTCCGAATAAGCCTATTTTTATCTCAGTATGACTAAAACTTTGAGATATATGATTTTTTTTGTACTCGCATAGAGCATATTTCAACAAAAAAAACAAAATGGCTGCCACATAGCGGGGAAGTGTATTGGACCCAAGCCTATAGTGTAATAGTACTTTAAAATAGCTTATATTTAAGTATTTAGAATATCGCTAGTCCATGTCCGGACACACTGTATATACTCTATGAATATTAATATTATTGTATAATTATTATATATTTATTATCTAAATTCTATAGATAAATACCTATACAATAGCATTTTTTTGCAATTCGATAAAATAAATCATGCATTTAAGGGTTAAGTATTTTTTATGAGTATAATAATACTAAGTGATACATACATTTTATTACTTTCATTTAAGGAACATTTGATTGTCTATTAAAAACAATTTATTCTTAGTTCCCGAGACTTTTAGGAATCTTTATGTGAACCTAATTCATTGCTCTCGAGTGTATTTGCCATTCTAAAGTTACATAAGCTTTTTACACCATCATTATTTTTACATTATAAACTGGCAAATTTTAGATTAGAAAATTTGCCAGTTTTTGCCATAAAATTTCCATAACTAGATTCTTTAAATAACTCTGTCGCTAAAATAACTATTTTTAACTGTACATCTCAGCATTTGTTCTGAGAGGTTGCGTTTCAACATCGAATCGACCACAAAACTCATAAAATTAAACCACAATGCTGCGGTCAGACTTGTTTTATATTTATATCATTAAACAGGCATCTATGACCTAGGTGATTTAAGAGCAATACTCGAAGCAATAGTGAATACTCGTAGTTGTCTTAAAATCAGGTTGTGATAATTCAATACAATTAAATATTGACCATTACCAAAATTAGTGACTGAATTGTTAGCCGTAAGAGTGATTCTTTAAAAGTGAAACTAAGGCCCATGAGGCGAAAGCGTCAGAGTAGCCCGCGAAAATCAAATTTTCTGAAGATTTTTGCATTTTGCAGGTCAGCATTAGGTTGTATGTGAATCTAAATATGATTCGCGGCCGTAACAAATATTTTAATAATCATAAAAAACCAGACAAGAGCAAGTCGGACTCCCGCACCGAGGGTTTCGTACCTACCTACGTATATATTAAATTTTCATCGGCAAGGCCTATATTCGTTGAAGAATTTTAACACTGCGGTGTAGAATATTGTTTTAGGTCAGCGCCATCTCTTGACCGATAGTGGAACTAACGTAATTTTTGTTGATGATTTCTGAAAAAAATGTGCTATTTAGAGACTTCGTTTTATTTTTCCTGTAATCTCTACATAAACTTCTATCACATAGAATAATGTCAGATTTTTGTCTTCGAATTTTTAAGACCTCTTTGTACCTGTTGCAAAAAAAAATACATTATATATTTATTTTATTTCAAAAATAGTTGGGCAAACGTCATCTAAAACTATTCCAAATTTCAAGTTGATAGCATTAGTAGTTCTAGAGATATCCAGCTGTGACAGACGAACAGACAGACAGACTGAGTCGCACCATAAGGGTTCCTTTTTACCATTTTGGTACGGAACCCTAAAATCATCAATACTTCTCTCTTAGTTTATATTACCCAACTGCGGATGAATTTTTTGATTCTTTTGCTTCTTTTTTTATATACATGTTCATATTATTATTTTAAGTCCGTTAGCTTTTATTATGTAAATATTCCCCTAATTGAATGATTATTTCTTGCAATAATGACATTTGAGGCTAATCATAACTTTAGGGAGTTGTGTTGCTGATTCTAATGATTATATTTCTGTAAAGCCATATTTGTTTCGGTCGCGAACCATATTTTAATCAACAGACAACCTGACACATGGGCCATTATTTTTTTCCAGGGCCCATAATCGGTCTCTCAAGAACAAAGCCTCTTACATTAAAAAAAACTATGATTATTAAAATAAAATCGCTATTGGTAGAAACGTAATAATAATATCCCTCTAAGAAGACATAAACATTAGTGAAAAATGTTATAATTGGAGATTAAACGAACTTACCTGAAGTGAAGTTCTATCCAAATTATACGAGTTGCTTCGTCCGAAGAGATTAAGATAACAATGTAGTAATACGTCTAGGGTATCGCCTTTCATCCACTAAGTTTGAATATTTTTTTTTTTTTTTTTTTTTTGTCGGTACTTTGTCTTCCTGATAGTTATGCCTGTACCGCCACTCATTTAGTTGAAAGCCTGGAACCTTTTTTAATATTTCACTTTAGGTATGGGGTTCATAGGGTTGGGAGGGAACTAATCTCTTCGGACGAAGCAACTCGTATAATTTGGATAGAACTTCACTTCAGGTAAGTTCGTTTAATCTCCAATTATACTTCGTTGCTTCGTCCTTCGAGATTAAGATAACAATGTAGATTTTGAAAGATGGTGAAATATTAAAACACTGAATTTTTATACTTAGGTACATGTATATTAATCAAACCTTACAAGTAATAAAGTAATTAAATTGTAGTTTTTCTTTAATTAGGGGTAGATAAATTTAAGTTATTAATTTTAAGTAATTAAATCTAACATCGATCAGAGGTTAGGATTGATAAGGCAAATTGATCAGTTTGTTCACATTGAATGTCTCTATGATAATATCTAGCGAAAACATTGGAGCTACCACTCCACCCAGCTGCTTTTCGTATCGTGTCAATATTGACACCAGCTCTATGAGCAGCTGAGGTGGCTGCGTGTCTGGTGGAGTGGGCAGAAAATACTGAAGTGTCAATTCCGCTAATTGATAATATATCTTTTATCCACCGACTGATGGTATTTGTGGTTACTGATTTATGTGGTTTTTTAATACTTATAAAAAGGCTATTGGCATTGTTTCTCAAATGTTTTGTCCTATCAATATATTCTATAAGAGCCTCAGCGGGACATATTTCCGGTCGATCTTTGTAAAATGGAATATTTAAACAAGGTTGAGATAAACCAGGTCGAGATGTTTTTAACAAATCGTTTATCTTGATCAATATAAGATTATCAGTGACGTTCATATTTTCTAATTTGATTTTGCTAATGGTTTGCACCCTGTGTGCAGTTACAAGTATGAGCAAAGTTACGGCCTTTTTGGTTAAATGTTCGAAACTTAAATTATTATTTGGGTACCATTTTGATAAGAATTCTAAAACTATTGACGGGTCCCAAGTGATATTATATTTTGGGGCTGGAGGACGAAGTCTGTAAAAACCTTTGAATAGCCTAGCAACGCGATCATCAGACCCTACTCTCGATCCTAAGATCAAAGACAGAGCGGAGCGATGACTGTTTAAAGATCCGTATTGTAAGCCGGAATGAAATAACTCAGTGAGAAAATACATAATCATCGGAATTGACGCCTCATGTATTTTGATATTGTGAGTCTTACAAAAGTTTACCCAACGTCGAATGGCAACGTCATATTGTTTTATTGACCTTTCAGATAAAGAAGCTATCATAATATCTAAAGATGATGGTGGTACTCCTCTGTTTCGTAACGCCGTCCTGATAACTTCCCTGCAATCAACGTGAGCTTGGGGACACTGTTGGAAATAGACAATAACACTTTATCAGAGGGTCTAAACTGAACTAATTCTGAACAGAGAAGTTTTTGATAAAGTGGAAACCAGGGTTGCGTGGGCCAAAATGGAACCACAACAATACCCTCCGCCTGGTCGTATATAAGTTTTCTTAATACTTTTAATATAACCGCAAAAGGAGGAAATGCGTAGAAACAAAGATTTGACCAATTTAAAGTAAAAGCATTCACAGCGCATGCTCCTGGGTCTCTATTCCATGAGACGTACTTAACACATTTGTTATTCAACCTTGATGCGAAAAGATCAATTTTTGGTTGCCCAAAGGCTCTCACAATCTTTTCAAAAGCATGATCTTTAATCTCCCATTCGGTATCGGGGTGAGATTTTCTAGACTCAGCATCTGCTATTTCGTTATCTTCCGAGCTTATGTATGAAGCGAATACAAATATACCACGAGCTTCACACCACTGCCACAAAGATTTTGTGATTTCAGTTAAATGTGGAAATCTTACTCCACCCATACGGTTGATATACGAAATAGCAGTTGTGTTGTCAACGCGTAGTAACACCTGACAATTTTTTAATCCTTTTGCGAATGTTTGTAAGCCCAAGAAAGCAGCCAGGAGTTCTAGACAGTTAATATGTTTGTTAGACTCTGTGTTACTCCACTGGCCACTGGCGGTCTCCGCACCGCATGCTGCCCCCCACCCTTTTTTGCTAGCGTCTGAAAATATTTCTAGACAGTAGCTGTCCCGTCTAATAGGATTCACTGCGGTATCAATAGATTTTAACCACCAGGAAAAATCGTCCTGCAAATACTGTGGTAAAGACATGTGGCTATCATAATTACTCGTTTTACACAATGCAAGGTATTTGCATCTTTCCATCTGCTTGGTGTAAAGCCAACCGTACTGAATCGCGGGGCAGGACGAAGTGAGGAGGCCTACCAAGCGAGCAAACTGTCTTATTTTACAACGAGATTTCAATTGAAACGATTGTAACTCTTGTTTAATTAGATTTCGTTTTTCCTTAGGAAGGCTAACATGAAATTCTTTTGTATCTATCACAAAACCAAGGTATTTGCAAATATTACTCGGAATCATACAACTTTTTTTTTTTAATGTTAATTATGAATCCTAAGGACTCTAAAATATGTTTTGTCTGTAAAATATTATCTAAGCAATCTTGATAATTATTAGAAATGATACAAATGTATTCTAAGTAGATAGATGACAGATAACCTAATGATCTCAGTAAACAAATTACCGGTTTTAATAGCTTTGTGAACACAAATGGAGCTGTGTTTAAACCAAACGGCAAAACATTGAATTGGTAAATTTGACCCTCGTACCTAAATCGTAGGTACTTTCTATACGTCGGGTGTATAGGTACTAGAAAATACGCATCCTTTAAATCAAAGGTGGCCATGAAACTGTTTCTTGATACTAATTTTAATGTTGTTCTTAGATCTTCAATTTTGAAATGTTCTGTTACGATGTACTTGTTTAGAGACTTTAAGTTTAAAATAAATCTGTTTTTGCCATTGGGTTTTTTAATCAGGAAATAACTAGAAAGAAACTGTCCTTCACATGGTTCACAATGTGAAATAGCACCACTGTTTAGAAGGTCAGTGATGGCCACCTTGTATTTAAAGGACTCACATGAAGTTAATGCAGGTAAACTTGGTTCGTGTAACTGATAGACAGGTTTAGTAAACGGTATCTTGTAACCTCTTATCCACGATAATACAACGAGGTCATTAGTTATCAATTGCCATTGATCATAAAAGTAGGATAACCGACCTGTAAAACGTACCAGGTCTAGCGCCGCGGGGCTTGGCGCTGCTGCAAGCGCGGCTGCTGTCGCGGCTGCTGCTGCACCGGTCGCGGGCGCGGCGCCGGCGCTGTTCTCCTCGCTGTTCCCGCTTGCCGCGCTGTCGGGAACGGAGGCGTCTGGTTTAAAGTCTGGACAGGGGCCTGTCTCGGTCTCTGCGCTGGTGCAGGTCTTCGAACCTGTGTGTTTATTTTAATCTCAGCGCCTGATTTTGATATAGCTTTTGCAGCTTTTAGAGTATCGGTCAGATGTTCGCCAAATAGAAACTTATCGATTTCTGTATTGAACAGTTGATCTTTTATATCTTTCTTGATTGTAGAACATATAAAACTGCGCCGTGTCATGGACTCGCTGTGTTGTGAGTCACACATCAGTCGACCGGCTTCGATCAGTAATTTTATTACCGACTGATCTTTATAACCTGCAGAAAAGAGTATGCTTAGGGCTTCACTTATACAAGATATACTTGCTGCGACCTGCACCTGCTTATTCTCTAAAGCTTTGTCTTTTTTTTATTAGCATCTCCGATAAGGCGGCCTTTATCTCTGGATTTAACTTGGGTGCATCAATCTTTGTGCAGTTTTTTGGAACCAGATGCTTATCAAGCAGCTCCTTTCTGGCATCCTTGGTCAAGCCTGTTGTTGCGATGTGTTCCCAGCGAGCAGATAACTCGCATCTAATGTCTGGTCCATATTTTTTATCCTTTGATGGAGTTTCGCCCAAGAGATTCAGAATCTCTTCGTCCAGCTCAGGAAGCGTTACTTCAACAGGTAGTTCCGATTCCCCTGCCTGTACTGCTTCTGTAGCAGGAACATCATGTATCGTCGAGGTGGACGTACCCGGTTGTGGCTCATCTGAGTCAATAATCGGAGATGACGCGACATCACCTTGAACTTCCATTTCAGCTGGAATAGAAAATGTACCAAATGTAGGTATCGGATAGAAAATAGCGCGGTGATAGTCCTCAAAACTATCCACAACACCAAGTTTATAATCCATACCGATATTCAGAATTACGAAATCGAGTGATAACATTTTGTTATGTAGGTACGTGGATATGATCACAACTACCAATGTTCCTAGTATACAACTAGTGGTTTTAGAGCGGCGATAGTCCTTAAAACTACCCACAACACTATGTTTTAGTCCGTACGGATATAAAATGCAATTATTATTAAGTAGGTCATTAACTAAAGTGAAGGCAACATTCCTTTCAAATGTACACAATCACTAGTAGTATATACCCAATGAATTGGGAATCCAAAATTATGTGAAGGTAACATCCCCATAAGATGTACACAACACTATTTAAGATAATATGACATCATGTCAGATTATGATACGGATATAGTCCGAAAAACTATTCACAATATCTTCCGTTTGTAAAAATAACACTTCAGCTTACCTTCATGGTCCGATAGTACCGGCGACATAATAATATTCGTCGACGAGCTACTACTCTCGGAACAACTTCGAACACGCGACCTTCTGTCGCGTTTATTAAGTTTCCTCGAGTTTTCGAATCTTCTTTCTTAAATAATCACTGTCGTCGTTTTTGTGACTACGTTTTGGCATCTTTTTGCACAATTCAAATGAAACGAAGAAAATAACGTGGTGATCGGCGACGCACTAAAACGCGAATGAGTGGCGGTACAGGCATAACTATCAGGAAGACAAAGTACCGACAAAAAAAAAAAAAAAAAAATATTCAAACTTAGTGGATGAAAGGCGATACCCTAGACGTATTACTACATTGTTATCTTAATCTCGAAGGACGAAGCAACGAAGTATAATTTGACGTAAATGACGGTAACTCAGTCGCTTTTCTCGGTAACGCAGTCGTATCTCATACAAAATCCGGCTGTCCCAGCAAGCAACTCGCTTCAAATACATTGACATTACATTAAAACTCTTCACGGCACTATTAAATTAAAATATCTACGGAAATTAAGGTAAATATGAACTTTATTAACAGGCTAATAAGTTTATGTTTTCTTTAACCGTGTATTATTTACGAAATAATTCTTGTCTTGTCTCTGTTGAAGTAAGAAAACGTAAGTACTCTGTGTTACCAAGCAAAAGTGAGTCTTAAATTCGATTTTTTCGTGCATTTTCGACTAAGTTCGTTTGATTTAATGTGCATTGCTGGCGGGGTGAGGCGGGTGTTCGTGGCCTAGTAGACGCTGGCCGCGTCAGTCGAGCTCGAGTCGTCCGGAGAGGCGCGTGTGTTTATTGTGCGGCCGCTGAGTTACCGACGGCAAACGGTGAGTTTTTTAAATATTTGATTGTTTTTTTATTGCGTTTTGTAATAGAATAAGTAAATATTTGCATGCACTCAAAAATAATTAGGTATTTATTATCATATGACCCAAATGTTAGAATACACGTTATTTTTACAACTGCGTTACCACTACAATGCGTTACCACGAGAAGTAACGCAGTTGCAAAGTAAACAGTTTTCGAAGTATATTTATCTATTTTACAGTTCACTTAATTAATTATTGGGTTATTTTGTTACAGTATATTATTTTCAATATAATGGCGTTAACACCGGCAGAAAAACAACGGCGTTATAGGGAAAAATTGAAACAGGACCCTGTGAAAAATGCTGACAAACATATCAGCCAATTCCTGTTTCTACCAGCCCCGTTAGCTCCGTTCGTCCCGTTAGCTAAAGGAAGCAATGATTTAGAAATCCCCTTTGATGTAATTCCAGAAAGAGACGGCTTAGAAACTATGAACGAAATTGAAGTATTAACTGACATATCTAATATTGTGGGCAACCCTAAGAAATCTTATTACGAATCGGTTTATTCTCCAATTTCGAGTTCAGATGATGAACTTCTTTCACAGCTTAAAATACTACAAGAAGCTTCAGTATCTAATACATATGAAAGAAACTTGATGGAAAAAGAAAATGTGCATACGTCTAAAATATTTTCCGGTGTTTACATTATTGTTAAAGTTTCTTCAGACAAAGACAAATTGTACTTTTATTTGGGTGTTGCCCAAAGCAATGTCGATGACGAGGGAGAGATTAAAGTTATGTTTTTAAAAGCAGTTGACGATTCGGGGAAAATGTTCAAGCTTGTTGAAAGGGATGTTTCGTACGAACCATATGATAATATTGTCGAGATAGTTCCTAACCCTAAAATAATTATGAAGGGTAAACGTGTATATTACGAATTTGATGTTCCATTAAATATATTTGAGAAATAAGACTGATGAGACAAAGATTTTATGTTTAAAAATGTTAATTTGAGAGGATATTTCGTTTTGTTTTTAAGAAGTTTTATTTTATTTCAAATACCTACTTTATTATTGTTTTTAGAGAGTTTCTATTAGTTAAAGCGAAAAAAAAACACCTAGTGCTGTGATAAGATTACCACTGTGTTACTTATCCAACTACTGCGTTACTTTTTTGTCCCTCTTTTTCTGAATACGTTAAGAGTTATAAAGCTTTTAATATAATTTTGAACCACCACAAATTTTAATTTTTTTTGTTTATCTACCTTTTTTCAACCTATGCTATAAAGATTGAGCTTAAATTGCTATTATTAAGGCATATTTTGAGAAATTACAGTAGCTTAAATTAAAATAACGTAACGCATTGGTAAACTTAATTAGAAAATAAGATATTAGACTGAGATGATTGTGATTTTACATTATAAGATTATTGTAATTCTTGTCTAAGTTTATGACTGATAGGTTTTTAAAATTGAGGTAAAAGTTTTTACAATAAAACTAATTATTCTAAGTAAGTAACGCAGTTGTTGTTTTTCTACTCCTTTCCTTGTATTAATATCAAACAAAACAATAAATAGTAAAAAAACATCGCTGCTAATGCCTGTACTGTTTACTTTAAATATTGATAAAACTAAATTAACCTAAAAAATAAAAAATAAACTAATTGGTTTTATAATTATTTTTACGACATAGTTACTCAATTTGGGCCCTGGAAAAAAATAATGGCCCACATGCAAAAAACTTAAGTAAATTTAAATTTTGCGGGCTGTCATAGCGAATCCCTCTTCTATTCTATTCTATTTTTCTCTCTGGCAATGGTGCCGATGTCGACAATTCTGCCAATGTCCAACGTGATATGGGAAAAAAATAACAAACATGAAATAAAAACTAAAATTATAAAGCCAATTCCAATTAATCAATAAATCGTTGAATTTAATGTGAAACTTGTTGATGAGTGTTAGTAGGTACACTAAAACAAACTAAAAAAAAAAAAAAAATGTTAATTATATTATTAACCTTTTGAATGTCTTCAGTTACACAGTTCGACATAAGCAATTGTCTTTCTATTGTGTCTCTAATTACGGCATTCGATGAGTTAAATAGTACATAAATAATCACACAAATATCATCATAATATGATGTCATTGACGCGGAGAAAATACATCAAAGCCTCAAAGAGCTTTGGGGAAGAATGTGTTAGTAGGGATGGAAAGTTAGTTGGGACAGGAATCTTAAATATAGGGAGATGGTTATACAACATGTAACGTTAAATGCGCAAAACCTCAGACACCCCAACTGATTTTTAATTCAATTGACCTATTTCACAGAGAAAATAAGTCATTAAAAAAATTGTAAAGGTTTTATGTGCTGTTTTAGTTTTACTGGCTATTCTGATCGTTTCTTGCGTCTGCGACGACGCTTTATCGAGGGAGGAGTCGTCAACGGGCCGCTGCGCCGCGCTGACATTGGGTTGCTTGACCTATTAATAAATAGATACGGCAACGTTTTTAATGAAGATTTTTTGAAAAATGTGACCTATATTAAAAAGTGGTTCAGTTAATTCTGCTTGTTATTCTGATCAAACTATTTTCAGGTTTTGCGCATTTAATGTTACACGTTGTATAAGTCATGGTCTGCGAATCACGCTTAAGCGTACCTGGTTGCGGAGAGCGGGCTTTCGCGGACTTTTATTCACTTATGCGTATGCCGTTTTTTGCCAACTGTAGTAGAATAGATACTAATTCCTTGTATATTTGCGTTTCAGACCTGTCGAACATATTCGAGTCGTTTCTGCCGCAGCTGCTGACCTACCCCAACCCTATCGACCCTCTGAACGGAGACGCCGCGGCCATGTACCTGCACAAACCTGAGGAGTACAAAAAGAAAGTATCAGGTAATATATCAACTGCACTCTCGTAGGAGATCGAACAGATATTAAAAAAATTCTAATGCAAAAACGTACAAAACCAAAAAAGTTTAATGAACTCAGAAGTACTAAATAAAACGTACGTTAACACATAACTTAAAGTCTTAAACATTTTCTTAAAAGCTTGAGATCACCCAAGCTCAAATGGGACTTGGCCGGACACGTTTGCCGCATGTCGGATGCATTGTGGGCTAGGCTAGACACCCCAACATGGGTCTTTGAATAACTCCAATGGCATTGCGGAAGACCCAGGCGTAGATGACGGGACGAGCTTGACGCTTATAGGAGGGATTAGTCCATATTGGCTCAGGAAAAAGGAAAGTGAGACCTTTGCCTTGAAGTAGGAAAATACAGGCTGATTATTTATTTTATTTATAATCAGCCTGTATTGTTCCCACTGCTAAGACTCTGGCCTTCCTACTATGAGACGATGGCAACATAGTATACCCCTTTATCTGTGTTACTCGCCCGCTCTGGGTGAGTACACACATTACCGCGTCTGTGTCCCGACCGGAGCGGGCGGTTAATCACTGACTGACATCAATCATAGGTTTAGACGTAATTTAAAAAAAAAAAACGATCTATCTCGCTTACACGGACACAGACGCGGTAATCTGTGTACTCGCCCGGAGCGGGCGACCTGCCGCGATCTGTACCGGGAGTCGGGCCGCTTCTTTAGGCAAGCACCCTTAGTCAAAAGGGCCGAATCTGCTAAAATAAATAGACATAAAGTGATACGGTTAGCTAAGCCGTTAAGAAAACTTCTATAACATCATAGAGACTGACCAGAAAGCAACACCTACGTCCATACTTGTGCACGTGTACTGTCGACAACCCAAAATATCTTTATTACGTCAAATTCAGTACATAAGTTTTAAATTACCAAAGTATACTGGACAAACGGTTCAACGTTGATATACAGCTTTCTGTAATTGTACCTAAAATAGGGCCAGGAAAACCCCACGGATAAAGCTACACGTGTAAGCTATAAACATGTCTGGAGCATATAAATATTATTAATTTTACACTTTAATAGTCTCCACCATTTATTACCGACAATTGGGCTATTTGTTTACCAAAGAGGAGAAGGCGAAAATCTACCCATAGTACAGACGCCAGCACATCAAGCTACTATAATCTGTCAAATGTCTTTAATACATTTTCAACTTTATCGCTGAAGCATTAGGTTCAAAATTGATTGGGAAAATTTGACAGTTTCGGGTAGCTTGATGTGCTGGCGTCTGTACTTAGTGCTTCATAGGTCTCCAATAGTACGCCAATGAATTCGATCGTCGGGCATACTTATCTCTCTTTATCCATACTTAGTACTATTAGTTATTCTGTGTCCATACTAATATTATACATAAATAGTGCAGTGCAGTGTTGGCCAGAGAGCAGTGACTTCCAAGTTATAGCTCGTAGGTTCGAACCCAGACAGACGCTTTACTTTGTGTAAATAATTTCATCACAACTGCTTTCAAAACGGTGAATGAAAACATAGTGAGGAAACCGGTATCCCCTACAACCAAAAATTCGAATAAATGTGACATCTACTAACCCGCACTAGGCTCGCGTGGTGGATTACGGCCCCCTCCCTCTCACAGAGAGGAGGCCTGTATTCTAGCAGTGGGAACGTTATAGGCTCATTATGCTAATATTATAAATGCGAAAAAGTTCTGTCTGTGTTTTACCTTTTGACGCGTAAACGGCTAAACAGATTTTCAAGTTGTCTTTGTGGTGTGGTACGTGGAGGGGCCCGTGGCTAAATAATAACAGCCGCACAGGTCGATCGATCATGTTAAGCTACGCTTGCTGCGGTTCTGTGAATGGGTGACCACCTTTACATACCGAGACCCCTCCGTGCCTCGGAAGGCACGTTAAGCCGTTGGTCCCGGCTGTCATTCGTAGATCTCTGACTGTAGTTACGGGTAGTCAGAAGCCCGAAAATCGGACAACCAGTCTTACCTAGAGGTACCGTATTACCCAGTAACTGGGTTGTGGAGGTCAGATAGGCAGTCGCTCCATGTAAAATACTGGTATTCAGCTGCATCCGGTTAGACTGGAAGCCGACCTCAACATAGTTGGGAAAAGGCTCGGCAGATGATTTGTGGTGTGGTACGTGTGTTTCCGCCAGAATCCATACCATACTCAATCTACGATTTCAACCTTCCAAGATCAACAGTTCAGTGAATTGGTGAAATCCTGGCAGTTGGCACTGACACAGTACTACGCACGTCAACTGATATATCACAACAGTTGGCCCGTCGCCATGTTTTGACGCGCCGTCAATGAGCTCGATTTACGTATTTATGACGAGTCACTTTTACTACAGCTGGGAGAACAGCTGATTGGGGTAGCATCTGGTGTTCTGTAGTTGTCCAAAATGTCAGGGTCAAATAGAAAGAAGTTACCGTCATCGCAGAACACATAATAATACAAGTACGGAAGATTCACTACGCAAAATCATTTAAATGCAATTCAGGGCGCACAGCGCTAATTGCCTACAGTTATTTATTTAATACTTCAAGCACATAAATGTACAGAGGCGGATTTAATGCCATAGGCATTTTCTACCAGTCAACTATCAATATAATAATATCAGCGTTAGTACAAAGATGGAATAATCTTATTTAACTCACCGATAGACGAACTCTTTTGCATCAATTAACAATAAGACGAACTATTTTGCATAAAACTTCTTCGAATTTAAAACAGGATATGTATACATTTAAAAATCTAATATATTTTTATTGGTTCATAATTAAAAAAAAGCATAAGTAACGCGACATGTGATAGTAGAACAGCTTAATATTTTATATAGATATACAAAAATATTGAAGTTAGAAAAAATCTCACAGAGAAAATTTCACACTAGACGAACTATTTTGCATCGGGGCTCGTAGTCATACGTACCAATGCTTTTATTTTATTATTGTTTCCTATTTATTTGTTGGTGTACCAAATAAATAAACCCTATTTCCAGATTACGTCCGAAGATTCGCGACCGAGGAGGCCCTCCTAGAAAAGGACGCGATCACCGGTATGGGAGGCGCAGCCCCGGCCTCCTCGGGCTCCAAGCCCTCCAACGGCAATGCCAACAACAACAGCGACACAGAGTCCTCCATGAGCGAGTTCAGTGACGACGAAGCGCAAGATATGGAGTTATAACATAAGTTACCACAGATAAGTAATACTTGCTCACTCGTCACTGCCTTGTGTGTTTAAAAAAAGTTTTGTTTGTGGTCTAATGTCTTAATTTTTCTTGTGGCAACACTTCGGTTTTGACAGTTCTCGGTGTTGTCTTTGACGGGTAATAGTAATTCGTCTAAATGTATTGTCGTATTCCAATGATGGTTTTACTGTTATTTATTATGCAGTAGCCAGATATGAATTTAAAGGTTCTTTTCAATCAATTTTCAAGTCGTTTCGAACCTATAAGCTTTGCACTATTTTATTTTGCGTTCCCTATTCGAAATGAGATTGATCTAAAGAACTTATCCTGACAACGCATTCAAGGACGTATATTTATCTTGCACTAAAAGATTCCTTTCGGGCCTTAGCACACCTCCGCCGCAAAAATCATGATAAGAAACGAATTCCGATAAGAAACATTACTATGTAGCAATCGGAGAACAAGTTATGGGCATCGCATAACGAAACGTCAACGCGTTTAGTACTTAACGTCACACAATGTAAAGCTCACTTTTCAATGCTTTACTTTGGGTCTAGTTGGCTCTCTCTTACGGTGTGCGGCTGCCATTTTGCTAGATTTTTTTTTCGGTTACCGTTTAAACCGGATACACTTCAGCATATTTGCTATGATTAAGATTTGTAAATACATCATTAGTGTTTCAACTTTTAAATGTTGAATTATACACGTATAATATTATAATAGAATATCTTCATTGAAGGTTGTAGTCTTAATAAATGTACTGAACCGATTAAATAGCACTGTCGAATAATTATCGCGTATTTTCTCATATTTTTTCATGGAAGTCACACGACTGGCCCAAAAATACGTTATAGGCACAGATTAACCAATTAGCTTCCACATGTTCAGGCTCTGTTGCTATTGGTGCAATAATCGTGACGTCATTTCTGGCAAGCAAGTTTATTTTTCGAAAATTCGATAAACCCATGTCTACATTAGACCACAGAAAAAACTAAATACCAACCAAAGCCAGTTATCTGTACTCATACAGACGTTCGCTGCCACCGTTCAACAAAAAAAAATGAAAAATATCTATTAAATGGACCACAAACTTTTGCCAATTTAGAAGTAAAAAAAAAAAAGAATGCTCAGATATTCCCGAGGTGGCGAACAGAATACGCTTTAAATTATATATTAAAAATTAAAAAATATATTATGCATGATGACCGTAAATTATAAAACGGTAAAATTAACTTTTTTAGTCGTTCGATGTGTTGGAAAATGTTGAGGTTTCTAGGAGTGTTTGGCTTCTCTTAAATGTGTCTATGCTTAAGATTAGCGGGAAAGTTAGAGAAAAAAGTGTTCACGAATTCGTTGTAAAATGTAGGAGGTAGGTTTGGTAAATGATGGGTGGGCGTAACTAGGGGTAATATGTTAAAAATGGATAAAATGCACATTGAAATAGATGTTTATCGCTTTAGAAGTAATTAAATATCTGTTTTATTCTTATATTGTTGATATTAGCCCTAGTTGCGTCTAGATAGTCGGGGAATGACTGACTGGGATCTGAATTTGATTGGCATACATTGTGATGGAAGGTGTTGCAGCCTCATTGAAAAGGGCATGTAGATCTTGGTCAGTCAGTTCTTCACGTAGGAATGTTGTTGCGTACATGTTGCAGTTTTAATGTTGCAAGCAATTTTAGGACACTTGAATAGTTGATATAGTTTTGGTCGAAGTTAAACAACCTTAAATCGAGCCTTACTTGAACATCTTTAACGAGGTCAAGTAAAAGTATTTTGCCTTAAAAATATGTGACGCATTTAGCACCGCAAGCACGATGGAACAATTTGCAAATAAAAATCATTAACAATATAACAAGCTAAAACTAAATTAAAATTACTTGCAGCATTACCTGTGTAGCAATTCGCACCTCTATGTAACGAACGTTTAAATATTAGATTTTAACTTTAAAGACGTACGCTATACTCTTAAAAATAACTTTCGAAAAAAATTATTATAATAATATGTATGATAGACTAACATAACCTCTTTAGTTGGGGAGTTTTATCGACTGGCAACACACACGGTGTGAGTGAGCGAGATAGCATTTTGTAAATATCCTATCTGTCCCATAGTTTAAATCCAACTTAATATGAGCCCGAGTCGTCGGACTAAAGTCATCACTATATCTCATAGGTATTTAATTTTTTTATTAATATGATTTTAGTTGTATTCGAAACAATGTGTCATTGTGAAATATCGATCTCCCTCTTATATGGCGCTTGGGTTGGGCGGAATTGTCGGCCATTTTACTCCGTAATGAATAAAGATTTTAATGTACTCTTTTTCATATATTTTTATACTAATGAGCAACTGTACTTTAAATAAAGACACTTAGTAATCGAAGTTAAGATATCGTTTTAATTACGTACTTCTTTCTAATTCTTCCGTTAATGTTGCTCATAGTTCTATCGTTTCTCTAAAAGTTCCACTATTTTCATTTTTTTTTTCTTAGTAAGAATGAAGAATATCTTTCTGAAATAGTAAAATAATTATATTGTATGGGTACGGCACCGTCCATCCCAAAGGTTTGAAACGTTTTGTATGAATTTGTATCACAGCCGATTAATTTCTACCCAACCCATATTGTTTTCGTTGTTGGCAACACTAATATTGATTGTCTATGCTCTCGCCAATGTTACCTGTTGAAAGAATTGGCGCGAATGATTAGTAACAGAACTGTGATTTTCATTTCTTCCATTTGTTTGTGCGTGTGGAAAATTTAAAGTCAATTCGTCAAAAGAGGTTGAGAAATGTATATTTAAAAGAAAAGCTGTACTTAGTCCAATTGCTGTTCGACTATTTTAGATTTTTTTGTTGCTATTTTGTTTTTCTTAGCACAATCATAATTTTTATGCTTTGAACACCGCCGATTAGGTGACGTTTTTTTAAAATAAAAAATCGTATTTTGATTTTATTCGATATTTTAATATTAAGCTAATATTGCCAACATTAGTCACTGTCATTTAACAATAATGTACTCGGTAAATTGTAAGTGAAATGTTTTTTGTTGTAATGCAATACGCTGCTAGAAAAGAGGCATTTTTGACAATATTGTTCAAAATACCACTAATGCAGTGTTTTTTTTTTTTAAATTGAATGAGCTGTAAAGACTATTGCGGTTAAATCCAGGGCCAGTTTGAAAACAATGCGACAAAATAAACCAATAATCACAATAGCGTCCAACCACAATGCAACTTTTATTAGGACAATAAAAAGATGATATGAAATGAAATTATGTATATTTGATTTTTTTAACATCGCGTCGTTTGTTCATTACCTTAAGCGGGATCCATAAGTGTGTATTGTAATATGAATAGTGTGGACTGTATGTGTTCAAATGCGAGAGCCTTTGTGTTCGCGCTAAAAACTGACAGTCGACGGATCAGTGCGTTACATGTAATGCTCGTAGTGCCGTCCACACGCAGAATTCGCGTTACATTACATTACACGCGTCTGGACCCGGCTTTACCTCAGTAGTGTAACTTTTATGCAGGAGGTTCGCAATTCATCTGTATTTTTAGCCGACTTCAAAAAGAGGTTCTTATTGCAACTGTTTAGCCAACTTCAGAAAAAGGTGGTTTTTATTTTTGTATAAACTGATCACAAAGCGACGTTGTTATAGAAATAAGTCGCGGACTCGTGGCGGTGTTTTCAAGCAGTTTGTTAAGCAGGGCAGTCTTCGCTTTCACCAAATAAATAGCATTTTGTTCGCTACAGTCTGCCACGATACCCCACGTCCTATTTAGAAGCGATCGTCGCGTTCATCGAATTGCTTTATAACGGTAGCTACCTAAAATCAGAGGAACTTCGCGGAACTATAGGATAGTAACGGAGTTTCACTATTTATGAGTTTTAACAGGTCACATGACCATAACCTAACGTAATGAAACAATAAGATATAAAGTATTTTCATTTATTTTTTACTAGCCATTAATGTCCCACTGCAGGGCAAAGGCGGGAGGCCTTTACTCTCTTTCCATCTCTCTCTGTCCAGAACTGCCAAGGACCAATCTTTACTGAAGGAGTCCAGCTCATTCGGCCATCTCTGTCTGATCATGCCGCGATGAAGTATTTACTACTAGTTTTTTAGGAACCGTTACAACAACGGAATCAAAGAAAAAAAAAAAGTCGCGAAGTTAACCGCTGACAGAAAAGTTCGTTGAGAAACACACTCTTATAGAGACCGCGCGAATCGTTCAGAAACAACGAGGTTAGGTTTAACGTGATGATCGCTTTTGAATAGAACACGGCCGTAAGTTATTTGGAAAATGTACTTTAGTCGTCGGAAATTACAAACGCGCATCTTGTGACTTATGGTCATTGACGCAAGGCTTGTTAAATGTATTGATTGCGCTCGTCAAATGCAACTACTATGTAAAGGTGCTCCTAAACGGGCAATATTTTTACTGCAACATGTAGCCGAAACAGTTTCGAGTATGGCCCGACGATACCAGGCAAAAACTGTACTACCTACCTGGCAATATGTCCACAACAGTATGGCCGGTAGCATTTAGATCTACACGAATGACTGACGTAGCCCACTATCGACCTCCGGTCTCTGGAGGGGAGTGATGTAGCGGTATCTACAAACGTCACATATGAACTACGCGTCATACAGACGTCACACGAAATCCTGCATCTCGCAAGCAGAGTTTACCGCGCAACTAGCATATACGGGGTGTCCGGAAAGTCATGGATTTCCTTTACCTGCTGATGGGCCACATTGAGATCTACCAATAAAAAAAAATGACCTACCAATAATTTTTTTTTTTTCACCAGGGCCGATCAAAAACAAGGTAACATTTTTTTTGGTGAAAATTTTATGTTTGAACCTAAATTTTAGGTAGGTATTTAAAAGATGATATCTGTAACTTTCTTGTATTCAATCCATAGTAGGATGATTCAAGATGAAAATAAAAAAAACCTGTACTCAAAAAAGTTTTCATTCGTAGAAATGGCATGGAAAAAACTGATCAAAGGTAGAGATTTTCCAAAATTTCATTAAACATCAAAAAACCGTAAGACTTTTACCATGGTCATTTTTTTTTTATTGGTAGATCCCAATGTGGCCCATCAGCGGGTAAAAGGTAATCCATGACTTTCCGGACACCCAGTATGTAACGGCCCAACATGAATCATCGGGCAGTTGCCCGCCAGACAGCGCCCGGCTGGTCGGAGGATCCTCCCTTTTCTATGGAAGATGAGTGAATTTTACACCGTGTTCCTCATACCTCTATAACTTCAAAAGGTGTTGCAGATATTGTTACCGGAATGCTCAAGCCACACTGGAAATATTGCAGCAATATTCAAAGTATTACGGGGCCTCACTTGAAACATTGCTAGCAATGTCTGACAGATACACATAGCCGGGAAAATATGGCCCATTTACGAGTGCTTTAAATCTATCTGTTTGAAAACAATGTCTGTTTTTTTATGTTACAATTTCCGTGAGACACATTTATAGTTATTATTGTTTACGGTTTTTTTTAACGAACTAACGAACCGTTCGTCTGACTACTTCGCATCATAAGTCCTCTTTTGCTAGTTCTCTCATCATAACTCTTTTGTTAGTTCGGTACAAGTGCGATAGTAGTCAGGCAAACACGTTAAAACCGTAGACATAAGCCAAATTTATGTTTTTACTCTATGAATTTTTGAACATGCAATATTTTTGTTCTTCAATTACTACTAAGCCTGAACATCAACTATATAGAGTAAAGGATGTTAAGTATTTTTTCAAATAACTTGTATGTACCTATGTGGCTTTGAATCGATGACAAGCGCTGATCCTGCCAAATGTTGGTCTTTTAGCATATTTTGTGATGTTCTTTTTGTTTGAATGTAAACCGAATTTTTTAATGTATAACATTATATTGGAAACTACTATGGATATTATAAATGCTTGCGTTTCCCTTGTTTTACAAATGGTATCGATATCGAGTCAGTCGACTAACGAAATGTATGTTTCGGCGATAATTATAGGAAAACTTAAAAGTTTTGTATTTCTGCATGAATGTCTGAGTTTTATACGGCTCCCTGTACCAATTTAACCAAATTATCAATTTTATAACATGACATTATTTTGCTACCGCAAAATCGTTTGATATTAGCATACATATCAGAGAGCTTCTTGCGCGCGAGTCATAAAGAACATTTCAAAAAATAAAATCAAAATACAGATCTCTAAAGGTTCTCGTACATAATGGCCTGTGACTGTTATAGTCTAAGATACGTAAAGGAACGACCTTCATCGATCGAGTAACCGGACGAAATGTGTTTTTTATGCAATAATATATGCTAATGAAAGTAACGACGATGGGTTGCCTAATGAAATCCTGTCAAGGATATTTTTAATCAATAATTTAACAGATAATCCTGATTGTGGACAGGTTTTTATAGGCAACCTTATACCATCGTATTCGCAAAAAATAATCTTCATTTTGATATAATTAACTTATTTGGTTACTTGATCGGTGAAGGTAACATTTTCGATTCACCTGTTTAAACTAAGCAACCCTATAGCCTTGACAAGAAAAAAGTAGGCAACTCTATGTTTACATATTCTATAGAGTTCATAGGTACTTTCGATTAGCGTTAAATTTTTTTGGTTGCTGATGGTATCGAAAAAAAACTAAAAATATCCTTGACAGGATTTCATTAGGCAACCCATCACCGTTACTTTCGTTAGCATATTTTATTCCGTAAAAAAACACATTTCTTCCGGTTACTCGATCGATGAAGGTCGTTCTTATACGGATCCTGTACTATTATGTAACATTACTCGGTCGTTATACAAGACTCATAAATCTGGTTAGTTGAATATGTCTATAATATCTTCTATGGTAATGCGCCAGCATCGGCCATCGTGTACAGGGGCCGTAATGTTTGACACATTGCGAACTGTAAGTGTTGCAATCGTCTTAATCATAAGTCCTTAGGTTATAATATTATAGAGTTTAAAACAACAGTAAAAAATATTATTAATGATAGACATTTATCGTATCTTTGAAAACTCAGCCATAATAATATATTATATTTTTGGTAATAAGGAAATAACAAGTTAAAATTTCATAGTTGTATTTCTCTTAAAGTTGGGTTGACAGGATTTTTCTGGAATTTTTATTTGTCCACCCAGCTTTTATCGGTATGAATCATACAGTTAGATTAAATTCGCTGTGGTGTCGATATGTAGCTTATAATACTTATGAAGTGAATAACGAGGGTTTTTAAATGTCCAAATATTAATTTCTAAATTTAGATAAGGGGCGTGATAGAAAGGAAAAGAAAAATATAGGCGCCAATATTGAAATAAAAGATGGCGATTTAAAAACCTTCGTTGGTCAACAATGGTGACGTGATATCAAGTTCAATAAAAACGAATTTTAATTTTTTTTTAATCATTGACAAGATGGCGTCGGTCACGTCACCATTTTTTGGTTTATGGATATACTTATAATCGATGTTGAATATATTACCAAAATATGACGGGCAATCCAATCCGCTCGCGGCACGAAATCATTTATACATGTAACAGAATAAAAGTTTATAATATATTTTTATTTAATTACATGTAATAAACTTACGTTATTTTTAAACTATATGTGCCTTTTCTTTTACCCCTTTTAGATAAGTTTTCTAAATCAAACCATAATGACACACAATTCACTTCAAACCCGTCAAACGATCGCCTAGTTACTAAAACCATCGACAAACGCTGGTTCATATCGACGCTAGAAAGGCAAAATTGACTAAGCGACATAGGGCTAACTTTACAGGAAAATAGTTTAAAGTTTAATTTCAGAAAAAAAAAATCATATAAATTCTTGTAATCATTCTATATGCGTAGTTCGTACTGTTTTTGGAAATCTTATTAACCCTTTGACCGCCATGGGTCGCGCAGCGACGCTGTACGCCAAGTCATTTTTTTATTACAGAAAGCCAGTGATGAGGCTAAACTCGGCTATTACTAATATCGATAAAATTATAATCCATAATATTATATTGATTTTCCATACATAAAAGTGCTATTAATATTTTTTTTTTAACCTTTTGAATGCCAATCACTTGTGTACAACGAACTTGTATACAAGTGATTGGCGTTCAAAAGGTTAAGTATAATATATATTATCAGCTTTATCCGAATTTATATGGTTTTTTTTTTTCTAAAAATTAAAATTTTATCTGCTCTGAAAGTTAGACCTATAATGTCGCTTAGTCAATTTTGTCTTTCAAGCGTAGATATGATATTTGTCGGGTTAAGCCTCCAGTGCGATGTCAAATATCGTCGTTCATATTGCAATTTGTTCAATGTCAAAAAAAAAAAAAAAATCTGAGATATGCTTTAATTTTCATTTTGAACGCGACCGCAATAGGAAAGTATTGGTAGATGACATTGCACCTTTTGCGGTCGCGTTCAAAATTAAAATTAAAGCATAATCTCAGAAATTAAAAAAAAAAAAAAACGACGGGTTGCACTCCGAGAGTGCCGGCAGAAGTGAAAACTTAAATATTAACGTTGTGCATTTTTTATATTTTGGAATGGTTAGGGAATCATTTTGCACGAATTGCTTTAATTATCAGTATAAAAGTACTATCATTTATGTCGTAGAATACAATACTTATTTATTGCGCTATCTTGCACAAACATGACAATTTATATTACATTAAAAAGTTTATCTCTCAGAAAAATCAACTTCCATCCATAATTTCGACGACTTTTTCACCATCATTATTACCAGAACCATTATTTTATTATTTTTTTAATTTTTTCACGTCCACCGGAGGTGTGCCATATGTTCCACCAGTTATCTGTAGTTCAAAATTGCAGATTTATTGTCGAGAGTTGTACCTTCAAGTCTATCAATACATTCTAACTACAATTCTAATTAATTCATTCATTTAAGTTAAGTTTGTTTCTGTAACATAAACACACACGAACATTCGCGCAAGCACCCTGCCCCACCTAAACTAAACAACAGGCGCAGGCATACATTTTCGCCGCGCCGTAGAAAGAGAGGGGGATACTTCCTCGCCTACGCCGCGCCGCCGGCTGTCTACTCACCATCCGTCTTACGAATTTTCGATCAAGGTCACGTGTCCTGACGCGAGTTTTACGTTTTTTACCCGTTACAAAAAAAGTGTACAACGCCGCTAAAGAAGTTTTCACTTCAAAAAAAAAATTTGACATTGAACAAATTGCAATATGAACGACGATATTTTTATAATATTTTGGCATTCACTGTGTGAAAGATGATATGGCTAGAAAGGGGATGACTACCGAGATGACTAATAGAGAAGTGTGGAAGAGAAAGACAGGTTGCGCAGACCCCGAGTAAATTGGGATAAAGGTAGTATGATAATGAGCGACATTCTTTGATAAAAACAAGAAAAATGTGTCCTTCACCACACAATCCTCACCTTTGAAAACTCCATGAAAATCAGTTTTGAAAACGCCAATATCATCATCATCTGCCTAGTCGGCTTCCAGTCTAACCGGATGCAGCTGAATACCAGTATTCTACATGGAGCGACTGCCTGTCTGACCTCCACAACTCAGTTACTGGGTAATACGATTCCCCCTTGGTAAGACTGGTTGTCAGACTTTCGGGCTCCTGACAATCCATAACGACTGTCAAAGATCCACGAATGACAGCCGGGACCAACAGCTTAATGTGCTTTCCGAGGCACGGAGGAGTCCCGGTGTGTAAAGACGGTCACCCATCCACAGACGAACCGCGGAAAGCGTAGCTTAACCTGATCGATCGACCTGTGCGGCTGTTATTATTTAGCCACGGGCCCCCTTTTGAGAACGCCAATAGCAGAACAAAAATAGTCAAGAAATTGTCATAGACACCGAGGTCAAAAAATAGTCGCATTATGATTCCGAAGTTAAGGTCACAGCTCATTACAGCCACCCGGCACCCACCCCGCACCGCCTCGTCGCACGGCGTCCACTCGTTGTCGACAGGTGGCCCACGGGTGGACGCCGCGTTATCACCAATAAACGTCGCGCGGTCAAACAGTGGACCTCGCGTCGTCAACCAGTGGACCCCCCGCGGTCAACGAGTAAACGCCGCGTGGTCAACAAGTGGACGTCGCTTGGTCCACGATTTTTCGAGTAGTCTATTAACAATTGGCACTAGGTCTACACGTGTGTTTCGTAATGTCAAATTTTATTAACCGTGAATTGAATGAAGGGAGGGTGGGGAGCGGCGCATTGGTAGTATAAGTTGTGTTATGTTGTATTTATTTATATTATTTTTAAGGTATATTATTATAGTATTGTATTTGTGATAATTTTGTATGTATTAGTTTATAAGTTTGTTTGTAGTAGTATGTATTGTTTTTTCTACGGGCCTTAGTTGCCTGAAATAAAGGAATAAATAAATTGCCAACGTATCGTCCTCGCGTGAATCATTCACGGGCAGCGCGCGGTCCACTCGGGACCCGCGCGTTGGCAATGCGCAGTCAACGCAAGGCAAGCATGCGAGCAGCGAGTTGTCACCGAGTGGTCCACCCGCCGTCCGCGCGTGGACGGCTTACGACCGAGGCGATCCGGTGACGCTACGGAGTTGATGTAGTGAGCGCATACCCATACAAGTCCATATTATAAAGAATACTAGCCGCAGGAGGCGAGGCGGTGCGGAGTGGCTGCCGGGTGGCTCTAATGAGCTGTGACCTTTATAGCTAAAAGTACCCCGCCGTTTGGTTGCACCTCTAGTACAAAACGGCTGGGAATATCGACTTGGTTTCAACTCCCAAAAATAGTCAAGAAATAGTCGTAACGCTATGCCAAATCTCGAAAATAGTCATTTAGTGATTCCAGATATATAGAGGTGCCTTGTTGAGGATTACGTGGTGAGCCTTTCTCGCCACAATCCTCACCTGATTACCGCGGTTTTTAAAACCTTAATTTGGTGTCAAAAAATAGTCGTCTCCAACCATGATCATTTTGACCTGGTTTACTATCAAGTATCTTAAACTTTCATGTAAACTTCAATGTGGTGAAAAGGACACAAGAAAATGGCTCGATACAGTATCTGTTAGTTATTTTTGCTAACAAAGTGATTTGAGATAGCTGTTGCTGATAAATTCGTAATGGAAACAACGAGGCAGTCGTAACTTGTTACCTTATGCCATAATATCGTGGTCCAACTACAGTGCAGTTTGGTTTATTCCTTGACATTTAGGACACGATCACACGTACTAATAATTTGTATAAAAATGAATAATTTATTCACACGGACCACATTTGACAGTCAAAATCAACCGCGTGGGCGATACCGACCACATCAAGGACACGTCGCAGCCATACACAACGCAACCACAGACAAGACCGCGCACTAGCGGCCGTCCACATCGCAAACACAACCCTCTGTCTACTAACACTAGCCACAAGGAAGCCACATCGCAACTACAAGCGACAACGCAACTGCAAGAAGTTACATAACATAAATACTACATAATCAGCCTTCAACCTTCCCACTGCTGGGATACAGGCCTCCTCTCTGTGAGAGGGAGTGGGCCGTAAACTAAAGCGTCTGTCTGGGTTCGAACCCAAGACCTACACTCGTAAGTCGGGACCGTTACCGCTGGGCGATCACTACTCTCAAGCAAGAAGCAAGAAGTTGCAGCGACAGTATACACACGTAACCACTGCTTGGCCACATTTTGTCGCCGCGTTATGGTTAGTGTACGGGCCCCTACAATGTAGTACATATTTTGACGTAATAACATCTTTTCGCTCGGTGTACTGGTGATAAGTTCAATATTTCTGCCCGACAAAAACGTAAGATTTCATCCGATAATAACTACGAGAATTTTAATTATGAGTTTATGCAGACTACTGATTGGCCAAATTTTTTCGGATGCACTATCTATATCTGTTTTTAAAGAAGATAGATACTTGTACCTAAGTTTTTTTTACAGAATTACCATACATATTGTTTATAAAGTCGATAGATATATTTCATAACATTTAAAACTTGTTTTCTTAAAAAAACTTCATAAAACCATGAATTCATAAAATCATGAAAAAAGCTGTTCAAAGTGGATGAAGTAAAATAAGTCAGATATTATTAGAGGTGGAAAGCCAAGTCCATAAAATATGTCTTCCAAGGCTTATGTCGTGTTATTTACTCAAAAAAGATAAATCCGAACCCAAAGCATTAATTTAAATTAAACCGGCACTTTGGAACTGTCATGGAGTCGGTCAGTGAGAAATATTAAGCTAATTGTCCAGTGCTGGGCACGCCACAATTGCAGCGATAAGTCCCCTCTTTGAGGAGTGGTTAGAGAGGCGCCACGGCGTCCTCACCTTCCGCCTGACGCAGGTCCTCACCGGACACGGACATATGTTATAAGGCGGGAGGAAACGCCCGGGTGTCACCATCGTGTGGATCAACCGGAGGACACGGTGGTCTGCCCGGCTTGGGCGGAGCACCGCCGCGTCCTCACGGCGGCGATCTCTCGCGTCCGGCCCTGGTCCAGGCCATGGTACGGAGCGAGAGTGCATGGGAAGCCGTCACCTCCTTCTGCGAAGCAGTAATGCTTGCGAAGGAGGAGGCGGAACGCGTGAGGGAGAGGCAATCTTTGCGCCCTCACGCCCCTAGTCGCCGCAGGAGACGCCCTGGGCGTCGGGCTTGCGGACGGCGAGATTTTTTTTCACAAAAAGAGACAATTTTGTATTTGTATTATCTTATATGCATAATAAAACGAAAGCAAAAGAAATGGAGGACTGAGGGCCCGAATTTTATCATGGTCATAACTTTCAAACAACAAGAAGTGGTGACCTGTTCTTGCTTTCACAAATTTTCACAATTTATTTAGTAGCATGTAGGATTTCAAACAGTAGTTGTAAGTTAATGATTTCATTTTATTTGGATAATACAGTTTTACGTGTATGAGAATTGAGGGCCCATTTTGTATGAAGATATACAAAGTAGGACAGTGTTTTGCGATATTATCTTGTTTTCACAAATTTTGTTTGGCATTACCTTAGTTTTTTTCATAAAGACATTTTCTGTGGTGTCCATAGTTTATCAGGTTCAGTTGGGCCCTCAATCCTCTATGTGAGAACTGAGGGCCCGACTTTCACAAAATCTGATTCCAACTTTCACAATTCTTTGGGAATGTTCACTAAATCCTAAGCACATTTTCAAAGCCTTTTAACAAAGTGGCCCTCACACCACACGCACATGTCTATTTCAAAGCAACGGACAAGAAACTCAATGGACACTTTTAAATTAAAATCACTTACCATCATTGATGTTGTATGCCCTCTCTCGACAAGGTCTAACCGCACAATTGCGAAATGCTGTGTGCATAGCTGCGAGGATTCAAATGCCAACCGTATCGTAGAAATAAAACGGCAAATTGATTTATTAACATAAGTAACTATATTAAAAAATAAAACATTTTAACAACAGGCGCTATGTACATTGTACAGTATGCCATATCCTATCTACACTCATACTTATGAAACGGCGCGTATCTGCGACAAATTAATTGCCTCGAGACGGTTTTATCTATTAGGTATTATTAAGTAGAATATTTGGTCAGTGTGTCAGCACGAAAGTTGAAAAATATGTATATGACTATTATAGAATAAATACCATTAGTGACGTATTTGTCGCACATATGCGCCTTCTAAAACGCCGTAGCGATGGCAGCGAATAATCGACATGAAGCATTGCCAGGTGCCCTGCGTATAGAAGGGGATGATTATATGAATAGGGGACGACAAACGGTTATGGGACCTGTATAAGCTACTCACTCTAAGATATCTAATAAAGATTGCTTAAAAATATTCTTTATAAAATTAAATAATCATGAGAAAAGGAAACGTGAGACTTGTTTACAAACTTATATTAAGATAGGTGCTGACAACAGCTTGTCTATGATAACGATTTGACTTTTGCGTAATATTAAGTTCAGTTTTCGTAGTTCAGTGTAAGCCCACGTACGCACGGTCGTAAACATATCGCGGCGGGATTTTATTGCGCACTGGATTTTCAACTCTCGGTGTTGAGCCAAGTATTGAGAATCCAACAGAGCGCATATACCAGTCAACTCTCGGGGTTAAACAGTGCGTTAAAAATACAGTGCGCGGAACCTGGGCTTCCTATTGACATGACAAGCACTAAAAAGGGCGAGTCAAATAAAAGCACATCGCAAAATGCATTGAATCATTTAAATGATGGAACAATCGATCCTGGTTCAAAACCCAGGTAATTCAAAACGTTTACGCCTTGGTCTCAAAGTCGGCGATTGCGGGGCGGGAGCGGAGTAGTGTTGTGTTATGAGAAATGAGTGTCTTTGTTCGCGAACGAAATGTCTAAATAGCGACGGCAACATCTTTTTGATACAAATTTCTTCGTTACGTTACAAAAAATATAATGCACAACACTACGTCAACGCAGACGCGCGGGTACCGCTAGACTGGTGCAGGGGTGGTAAACTCAATGTGATTCGAGTTTGCCTTATTTGTCTGAGACGGAACACCTTCTACACCAACATTAAAGCATGAATCACAACAAAGTGGGGTTATAATGGCGGCGCACTGTAGTCGTGTGCATAGATGGCAGCACCACTCCCATGATGGCCACCACATGCATTACAATATTTTTCAGTTGGTATATACATTGTTCCGTCTCAGTTAAGAAACTAACTACCTTAAAACGGGGTGAATAGGAACGCAGGGGTGAATCGGAACGAAACTTTAAAATGGATTTTAACGTTGATGTAATATAGTTTGTAGCCAACAATTACACTTGATCGTCAACTATAATATAGTATACACATTAAGAGACCTTTTGGCAAAAAACGATATTATTTCAATGTTAAAATCCATTTTAAAGTTTCGTTCCGATTCACCCCTGCGTTCCTATTCACCCTGTTTTACTGTAGCTAAGTTTCACCCCCTGGACTGGTGCGCATCGCTCGCACGCCGCTCCCCGCGCCCGCTGACTTCGTGTCCGCAGCCTTAGAATCTTAGAGCGAGTTCATATGTCATAAATGCGTTTCTGGTGGTCAGCAAAACAGTTTATAGCGTTTAAATAACAATTAAAAATAAGTTTACGTAAAACGTTCAAAGAAAAATTATCAATAATACATATACATACAGTGTTCGAGCTCATATCATTCACACGTATCTTGCGATTGATTCATTTAGGAATCACCTATCATATTCATTTGTCCTATATTTTAGATTTCCATGTTTATATGCATTTGTGTTAAAAATAATCTTAGGTTAGAAACTACTTGAGCTTGTATTCGCGGAGACTATTACATTTATGAGCAAAAAATACAGTTATTAAAATTATTTCGAGGACTTTTGAGGTCCCACTACAAACTACAAACTTTTATTTTTTTTACTAGCTTTTGCCCCCGGTTTGTGCGCGGAACCCTAATACTTTTTCTAAAATAAAAGTAGCCTTACTTTTATCGTCTATACAAGGTTAGTTCTCAAAGACCAGCCAAATTGAATGGTACCACACCATTCAATTTGACTGGTCTTTGAGATCAAACCAATCAAACTGAACAACATTCTCCATGGGACCAATATCGTAATCGCGAATAACTTACTAACTGTCCCAAAACTTCAATACCTACGCGACCTAAACATATTTATGCGATGGCTGAATTTTTATTCACGATTGAGATGTTGGTCCTATAGGCAGAATTGTTCAATTTGATGGTCTGCACCACACACTTTTTGGCCGGTCTTTGAAAACTAACCCTGTATAAATCCAGCCGATTCCGGGATTAGCCAGAGACAAAGACAAAATTTAAAAAAATGTTATAAGTACTGTATATACATACTTTCATATTCATAATAGTAAAATGCTGTTATTTTGACATTACAAACAGACGCTTTAATTATATTTGTATAGATAACGGAACTAGCGTAAAAGCAGATGAAAAAAAAATAACCATATTTAAAATTCGTCCCCAAATTCTGAACATGATATTTTCAACATGGAAGTCCAAAATACAGATCCGTAACACCAATCATGTCAATAATTAGACTAAAATTATAATTACATTGACAAAATCAAGCTAGTGGTCAAAGTAACATATTCTAAATAATCTATGTATATTATACAGATAGGTGCGACATCACATCTATATTATATTAATAATAAATAATAATATTCAGCATTTGTTTTGTTAAATTCCATACAGAGGAGTCTTTCAGGATCTAGTTATTAAAAGGTATAACTTTTTAAAAGTTAAGTGACTTTTTAGGGGTTCGTTGCTAAATAATAACGGCCGCACGGGTCGATCGAAGGTTAACCCTTTATAGCTCAGTGTAGACTGTAGGTAACATACCGTACAAACGCTTCGAAATTTAAAATAATTGATTTCATAACGTAATCGCGCACTGTAACTCGTAGTCTACACTCCGAACTAATGAACTAGTACCAAAAAATACGACTAGACGGCGATTCTTGTTACAAATTGAGATTTGTGTTACGACAGTCGGTATTTAGGCACGAAACGTGGCGGTTCACTGTGATTTAAAAAATATATAAAAAATTGTTCTGCTCGTGTCTTGTGTATTATATTGATAAATTGGAGAGGTGAGTGTTTGAACTTTATTTTGTAACGTTATTTTTCAACACTTTCATATTTTATTTTGTTTTTGTTGGTAAAAGTGATTGTTGCAATTTTTGTAATTTTCTTCCCAAATAATTAAAAATAATGAAAATCCAGAAACACGTGTATTTTATTTTTTTGTAATCTTCTCTAATCCAAAAAATCAAATAAATCCCAGCTTATGAGTCATAGAGGGTTAAGCTACGCTTGACGCGGTCGGTTTTTTGGATGGCTGGCCAACCATTACATATCGAGAATCGTCTATGCCTCGGAAAGCACGTTAAGCCGTTGGTCCCGGCTGTCATTCTTGTATCTTTTTTGAGAGTCGTTACAGGTCGTCAGTAGCCCGAAAGTCTGACAACCAGTCTTACCAAGCGGTATTTTATCACCCAGTAACTGGTTTGTGGAGGTCAGATAGGCAGTCGCTTCATGAAAAATACTGGCAATCAACTGCATCCGATTAGACTGGAAGCCATCCTCAACATAGTTGGGAAAAGGCTAGGCAGATGATGATGCTCTGATGCAAATGTCATAGCATTACATATTGGATATGTTCAAATTGCAAAGAAAAATGTTTCAAAGAAAATCCGCGTCGCTTTCATTGCCTTTACCATTTCAACATTACAAGTGTCAAATGCCACGAAATCTCCCAAAATGTGAAAAAGACGCAACTGTATGGATTGAAAGGTAGGTAGTACATTTCTATTACAGTTAACAAGAAAGACATACTCATAGACTACAGTAATAAGTTTTTAAATGTGATTACATGACATACACAGAAGAGAACTTGACCTATGCTAGGGCTAAATTAGATATTTAGTTCCTAACACCAATTAAATATATTTTGTTAATAACTGTCCAGCAATTTTAAAACACCAAGAGCATAAAACCTCTAAATGAAATCTACACACAAATATTATTATTTAAAAACATACCATAAACAGGTTGTAGCGTTAATACTCATTTACTATTTCCACTACACCCTGTATATACTCCATTCAATTATTTTTATTGTATAATCTTTAAAATTCCACGCTGAGTGATGAGATAACTTTGCATGAAACCACTGAATAACTTATCCACTTCAAAATGCTTCAAATTCACTAATCACATATAAATAGAGGTGAACACTGATCACTAGCTTGACATATCACTCAGTCATCATCACAATCACCCAGTGATATGGTGATTAACCGATGATGAGACCACAGCCGAATTTGAACTGTTGTTTAGCCTGGTTTGCCATGCCGGAGAGTGCGAATGTGAATGGTAGGGGCTGTAATTTCTTCTCGAGGACCGCTCCGATGTTCCAATTTGAATCTACCATTCCTGGAAAGAATATGGAAGAATTTAGCGATTTCAAATTAAGTGCATAAAAAAGTTCGAACCACGACTTTGCTGTATGATCTGAGGCAAGGCTGCTGTACCCCAGGCCCGCAGGTCACCAAGTCGCCCACCAACTTATTTAAAATGGCCCCTCAAAAGCTATCAGCTGCCAATAGTATTTTGAGATCAGACTTCAGGACTTTAACCAGGTAAACTTTTTTTTTTTGCTTTCTATGAACCCATTCTGAATTAAGTAGTGAACAATAAAACATCGCTCATCCAATAGAACAACGACGTAATTACGAAAATGTTTTCTTGAGTTTTCTCATGAAATTATTACAAATTATTATTGATATTAAAGTAACATACATAAAAATATTAAATATTTTAGCATAATCATTGGAAATATATCATATTTTCAATTTCAAACTTTTAAAACGTTCTCCTGTAAAATAGCTAAAACGTAATTACCTCATTGTTCTATTGGATTAGCGATATATTCAGACTTGATTTTATTATCAACCTCAGATTTCTCGCCAAATATTGTTATAAATTAATATTAAATTGTTAGCAAAAACCTATGAGCAACTTAAAGTTTTGTAAGGCATAAAGGGCTTTGTTTGTTATCATAACTTTACGCAAGTTTTATTTACTAGACTAGATGGCTGACACTGAATCAAAATTATGGCACTGAATCATATACTGGATGATTTTTTTTTCAGGCTCTAAATTTTTACGGGGTGTTCTACTCATGAATATGAACAACTTTCACTATGGGACCAACTCTGAAATCACGAAAACAAAATCAGCGGTTTAAACAAAAGTTCAATACCTACTTGAACAAAATGTATGAAACAGCTGATTTTTTTTTTTCGTGATCTCAGAGTTGGTTCGATAGTGAAAGTTATTAATATTCATGGGTGAAACTCCCTGTAAAAATTTGGAGATGGTGAAAAAAAAAGCATGCTGTATTGATGGTCTAAAAAACAAACTTACAAAGTATTTAGCATAAGTGCAAAATTTTGAATTTATACATTTAAATGCCAAAGTGATGGCCCGAAACACAGGTTTGAATAAACCTACATCAGACAGGTCGCTATTGAATTCAGTAGGCCTTTAACCAATATAATTATATAATTTATACACTAGATTTATTTTAGGCATAGTTTAATATTTTCCTCATAATATTATTATGTAACTTTGTAATTATGTAACTTCTATATAATTTATACTTATGTGAACTTATGAATAAGATTATTCTATTCTATTATATAATGATTAATAACTCACCTCTAAAGATTAGATCGGCTTTGGGTATGTTGACCTGATAACCGATAGTGCCTACAGATTCCATCCCTCGGAATGAGGTGTCCATTTCTGCTACCACCTGCAAATTAACATAACAAGTTTTAGAAAACAAGGTTGCACATTTTTATTAATAAAGTGTATTTTATTCATGTTTAGTTAGATATTTCAAGTGAAGTCGCATTTTATGTGGCCTATTTTTCTATGTATGATGGACAAGACGACGTTGTTGGCAGTAAATAGATGGTTGTTGCCAATAGATATAGAGAGATCTGACCAAGATTATGTCTGGACTTTAAAAGAGACCGTGACCTCTGAGTTTGTTTCGGCCTTTCTTCTCAGAGTAGTCAGATAGGAAACGCCGACCTCATCTAGTTTAAAAAAATATGATTGACATGTAAAAGTGTTTGTACAAACCTACTTACAGAAAATAAATCATTTATCATTTATAGAAATCAATTATGTTCTACAAATTGAGACTTAAACCAATTACCTGTAATTGTTCACTGCATTGCTTAAAGTAACACAAGTGGAAGTTAGCTGTGCTCAGGGTTGCTGACACTTCCGAGTCTGGAAAATTATAATAAAAATACTTGAAAACCGTACAAAAAAAAATAGTATGTAAAAAAATCACATTATTTCTTCATAGAAAAGTGCGAAACGCTTAAGTCAATCTCTGTCTTATGTAATCTTCTCGAAACACACTCTCCAGTCATGTTGCAAAACTGGCACAAATTAAACAAAATATGTAGGATAGGACATCATAGAAATGCCAAAATAGAGAAACATGTTGACTATTGACTATCTATAACTTTGAAGACACTTTTACAGCAAGAACTAATCAAGAAAGTATTGCATCTCTTGTACCTAAATAAGAATAGATGTTTTTTCTTATGGCGAATTTCACCAATAAAATCAAATGCGATCAGCACATCTAAATCGCGTTTAAGGAGCTGTCAGTGTGTTGTGGAATATTGACACTGATGTCTCTTGAACACAGTTTGATGGTGTTCAGTTTCATAAATGAAATTCTCCCTGGCTACTTATCAATTAAGTCTTATTAGGTGATCTCACCGTCCATAGTGTATCTAGCGGCGGCCGAGGTGATGGCGATCTCTCCTCCCATAACACGCGCTCCAGACTGGTACACCAACTCTGTACCCAGCGCCAGCCGCTTCGTCACCGACTACAAACATAAGAACATCATGTCAGCTTGTGTATATCTGACGGAACTAAGCGCCCCTAGGCAGCCGCGGTACCAACCTGCAGACAGGATCATTTTACCACTGCATGAGCTAATATTCTCGTATAGTTTCTGTTTAGAAGAGACACAAGCTATACCACAATACAAACACGTCTGGACGTCCGGTATAGACTGAATACTTTATTTATATTGCAACACATTTAAAAACATAGTCATGGTAAATAAAATTGAAGTCTCAGTTTGTAATGTCAAAACAAACGGCTTTTTACTAAATGCATATGAAAATATACAGTACTTATGACAAAAGCCATTTTTTTTTAATTGTTGTAATTAATTAGAATACATATTAATTCGTAAATTGCAAAACGCTTTGGGATTCTGTTCTGTAAAGTGGTGCAAGTACATTTAAATAAATAGTTGCATGGCGTTAAGTGCCCAGGGCTTGGAACGGTACCACAACTACGGATTCTGTACTGGTACTGAGTGGTTCGGGTTCCAGACCGGTACTCCACCTAACAAGTACCAGTATCAAATTCAGTTGTATGTGTGTGTGTGTGTGTGTGTGTGTGTGTGTGTGTGTGTGTGTGTGTGTGTGTGTGTGTGTGTGTGTGTGTGTGTGTGTGCGAGCAGAATCAATTGAACCACTTTTTAATATAGGTCACATTTTTCAAAAAATCTTCATTAAAAACGTTGCCGTGTCTATTTATTACTCCTTATTTACGACTCCTCCCTCGGTAAAGCGTCGTCGCAGACGCAAGAAACGATCAGAATGGCCAGTAAAACTAAAACAGCACATAAAACCTTTACAATTTTTTGAACGATTTATTTTCTCTCTGAAATAGGTCAATTGAATTAAAAATCAGTTGGGGTGTCTGAGGTTTTGCGCATTTAACGTTACACGTTGTATAAAGAAAAAATAAATATATTTATACACATAATTATGTTAAGTTAAAATCTATAATTTAGTATGTTACCTGTAGGTAGTGTCCAACAAAGACAGCTGAATTCTCATTGAAGTCCGGCTTGCCCACAGCCATCGCGAGCGTGTAGTCCGAGCCCTTGTACTCCACAGTGCCCTGTGTGGCTGTCAGCTTGCATTCTTGCACCTGAAGTGAAAATACATTATATAAAAATAAGTTCTGAATTCTTTGTATGTGATATATAACTAAAGAAGGTGGTGAATATTCCATCTTCCAAGGCCATAGGAATGAACATTTAGAGATGCAAAGTGCCTCATCCTCCATTGAAGGGAGGATCTGCGATCCAGTCGAGTGTTGTCTGGTGGATACTGCCCGGAAGCTGTTATTGTCAGGTTAATGTAAGTATACAGCCAGTGGCGTGCCTAGTGGTTAAACTTAGGGCAAGCCAACATACTTAAAAAAAAAAAACTAAGTACCATCCTACCGTATCGCCTGTCACAAGTTGTGCCTACCGACTGATTCGTTTTAGTTCTTACTAATATTCTTATTTCATAATTGTAAGTTTTTGCTATTGGGGAAAGTTGTTGAGTTTCATGAGCACATTCACCTCCTTCAGGGTTGATACCCCCCTTCCGTTACACGCTGTATACATATGTTAATAACGCGGATAACTCTGCTTGCGCGATGTAGTATTTGCCTGATGTTCAGGTGTGATGTGTAGTTCGCCACAATGATTAATTATTTATTTACTAGCTTTTACCCGCGACTTCGTTCGCGTGAAATAGTTACTTTGGGCAGCATTTTTTATTTTTTAGGATACTTACTTTGCAAATAATACACATACAAACTGCTGTGGTTAACTGTAATAACTTATTTTAATACATTTTTATAAACTACGTTTTTTGTTTTTCCTTTGCTAAAACATAAAGATTTTGCGGGGTTGATACTCGTGAGCACGCCACATAGAGTTGCCCATGGGAAAAACAATTTTTTTTCTAAATGTACACCTGCAACTTTAAGCGTCTGTCCTGGAGCTTTGTTTATTGTAATTGCAAATGCTGCTTTCAGGGGAAACTGCACTCTTTTGAACTGAAATGGCAAATCTGTCGGAATTATTGGAATACGGGGAATTAAAACATTTTCTCCTTTTGCCATTCCAGTCATGATTATAGTTTTTATAATGTTGCATCCTAGATGAGTAATTTGTAGCCGTGTACCATTACATAGCCTTGGTGCGTCAAGATTTCTCATCAACAGGACTGGAACACCAACTTTCAGCCTTAACTTATGGGAAGGCACTCCCTCCTGATAATTCTAAAGAGTTGAGAAATTCTATAGGATACGACGTCCCTTGTTCAGTATTAATAACATTGTCTACTGAGAGGTACTCGACAACATCCCCCTCCACGTCTGACATAATTTGTTCGTTTATCTGGCCTACTGTCTCATTTGTCGGCACCAAAATTGCCCTTTCACACAACCATTCTCGATTGGCCATATTTATTTGTAAATCAGGATAAACATTATTTTTTAAATCATCTGTGTTATCGACAACTTGACAGAATTCACGTATCAGTGAAATCATGACGTTACTGTCTGTTGGCATACAATCTTCTCCGATGTTCCGATGTCCGATGTGAATCATTGTGCAGTTGTACTCGCATATTTGTAGTCAGACAAAACTTTTTTACGTGTACCCATAATACAGAAGCTTTCAAACAGGCATTTATTTCATCTGCCGGTGTACCCCTAGTAATGACCGGCAGGGTCTGTCTGAAGTCACCAGCTAAACGTACCACCATTCCTCCCATGATACTCGGGTTACATTTGAGTTCCCGCGCTCGCGCCACGTGTATACATTAAGACGGCATTTTCACTAATAATATACATGTTTCCGATGAATATGCCTATTGTAAACATAGACAGATTTGTTTAAACTTCCCTGCGAACTTTCATTTCCTATTTTATTCCCATGTAGGTCAACACTTCAAAAACGCTGGAACAAATGTTTATTTACTTCTTATGAAGTGCCTAAATACCAAGTTTCATGGTTTTATCTTCGAAAATGACGAATTCCCAGGGACATTTTTATCCCTTATTTCAACCCGTTCATGGCCTTTTTTACAACAAAAGGTAGCCTATGTCCTTTCCCGAGCTCTAGTCTATCTCTGTACTAAATTTCATCAAAATCGGTTCAGTTGTTTAGACGTGAAAGCGTGACAGACAGACAGACAGACAGAGTTACTTTCGCATTTATAATATTAGTAGGGACTAGTAGGGAAGTAGGGATTGAATTTGTTTTTGTACATCACACCATACAATAAAACAATACATTATGTTATCTATGTAAATCACTACATAGTATAAAACAAAGTCGCTTTCCTGTCTGTCTGTCCCTATATATGCTTAGATCTGTAAAACTACGCAACGGATTTTGATGCGATTTTTTTTAATAGATAGAGTGATTCAAGAGGAAGGTTTATATGCATAATATAGTAGAGAAACACTGATAATTTTAGAGGTTTCTAATGTAATGTCGTAAATAAACACATTTTTTTGCGCTTACATTGTAAACGCTGGCTGAATCCGCAGAGATAGATGAAAATAATGTACTACAGTATTGTACACCTTAAAAAGGTCTACAAAAAAATCCGCAATGGTATATGTCTATCTCTTAGGGATAACCCACAATAACCATTTTTTATCCTATACTTTTTACGAGAAATAATGGCTCTAAAATTATCAGTGTTTCTCCATTGCACCCGTGCGAAGCCGGGGCGGGTCGCTAGTTCGCTATAAAAGAAACTCGAATGTTTCTGACATAAGGCGCTTAATTGGAATAAAGGATCTCACAATACAGGGTCATTATTTGAGCACAATAAGCGGTGAATAACATTTGCATTGTTATGCATAGCAGAAGCATAGTTTAGTTTAGCATAGTATAGACTTGAAACAAAAAATCATGAGACCTATAATGTATGTTTTAAGTTGGGGTTAATGTAGTCTGTATTGTCTTTTACACACTATGTCTATGTCTTAAATTTAGAAATTTTGTCATGACGATGATTTATTCCCTCATAAGTATCTACTTTTGTATATTTACATAAGCTAGTTTTAGGTATTAATGTAACAATATGCTTTTTGTCATAGTTGTTAAAAGATTATATTTAAATCAGTTGTACTTAAAATTTTAATGTCCCAATGTAATTGAAATGTAAAGTGATGGCCTGAAACACAGGTTTGAATAAACCTAGAGCGGGCGGGTCGCTACTTAACATTCTAATTCCGATCCATCATTACTGTTGGCTACATGTACACTTTTTGTAGTTTTTTATTAAATTAAATTTATTATTATTACTGAATTCTTCCATTTGAAATCTGCCAGAAGTAATTTTTAATTATATAAGCAGTAACTTTTTGCTCTACCATCTTTATATATTTTTCTCTTTTTAAGTGTTTTGTGAATACATTTATAAATAAATAAAAATGTCACTTTACCTGTGCAGCCCCCTTCAGCCTGATCTCTGGAGTAAGTTGATGAATTAAACTAAAGTTGACATTCCCTGAGGGGTCTACATCTCCCAGGATGACCGGGAACGCCTCTGTAGGGGAGATCTGCTTAGTGCCGATGTATGTAGCGCCTAACTTGTAGCCGTTCTGTGCTGAACTCATAGTCAGCGTGTGGGACATCTAGAATGAGAGTAAAGAGTTTGTCAGCATATTTTAAGTTTTTATTTAAAGTCTAATACAATTAATAGCGTGCAGCCAGTAATAGCACCTAGCACCCATGTATTTTAATTTATTTTACTAATATTATCCTTCTGTCTCTCAGATACTCTCATTTCTTTCTATCATACCTACATACTGAGCCTATATCGTTCCCACTGCTGGGACACAGGTCTCCTCTCTATGAGAGTCAGTGGGCCCCAATGCGGGTTGGTGGATGCCACATATCTTCGAATTTTTGGTTCTAGGACACGCCGGTTTCCTCATAATGTTTTGATTCACCATTTTGAGAGCAGTGGAGATTAAATTACACAATGTTAGCTCCTGCCATGGTTTGAATCCACAACCTACAGCTTAACGGCCCCACCATTACCACTGGGCCACCACCACTCTTGTACTTACAAATTATGAATACGTTTGCACTCTTCAGACAAAGATTAGCTTAGTTACTCTTTAAATTACAGATTTAACTTTTTCATTTAGGCTTATAATAATATTTCACTACTGAATTCCCGTCCTCTCAAGTATCTACTAAGTGGATTTAAAATTATACTGTTGACTATCCTTATCTAATTTCAGATAAATTGAGTAATCTTTATAGATGTTAAGAAAATGTAGATATGAAAAAAAAAAAAAAAAGAAATTTTTTAGAAGAAAAATGCTCCTCTCCAATAGGATAGTCCAATTTAGAACCGGTACAAACACATTGGATTCATCTTCAAATATTTATATTAATAGAGGAATTAAATACCTGGAAATGATTGGAAAGCCCCCTATTCACCATCAGCTTTCCACCTTCAAAGTTGACCGGCATCACATCTGGAACACAAAGGGCCCCTGAATCGTAGTACTAGAAGGAACAATGGGGTTTTAGTTGGTAAGAGTCTGACATAACCCTCCATAGACATGGACATGGAGGGTAACCATGAGGAATTCCAACAAAAAAGAAAAAACGGCTGACTGTATAGATTGCCATTAACACTCTAAGAAGAACTACAAGAACAGCAGGTGAGAATCAAACTGCCTGAATTCTACCTTATTGTGACAGAGACAGAGGCGGCGTAAGGCGTGGGCGACGTGGGCCATCGCCTACGGCCTCGCGCTCCTAGGGGCCTCGCTACCCAAAGGCAGGACGAGCAACATTTTTTGTCGCGTTTAAGCTGACGAAAAATATTATTCGTCATATCGACGGGGAAATGCTAACAACTCCTAACTTACAAAAACCCAATTTTACAGGAGGCGATAAAAACCGTTTTTAATTTTTCCCAGAAGTTTAAGGCGTTGTCCTAATAGAGCGCGACTACGCGATCATCGCAAGTTCGCGCGAATTTTAGTCGTACGAATCCGCGATCAAACGTATTGATGTCGAAGAGGTGTCCTGATTTAAATTCGCGCGATGCGGTCGCGCGACTAAAATGTTCTAATTTATTCGCGCGAATTGTGATTCGCGTCTTTGATTATGTTGCATATGTAGTCAAATGATTCTTGTGACATAGACATATAATCATAAAATGCAGACTCATCTCCTCGTAAGTCAAAATATTGATTATGAAATTCACCACGTATTCCTCTCATTTTCAACAAAGCCCTTTGCTTCCCGCGTATTTTTTTTTCATTATTATCGATGCCCGTAAAATAGGTCATCCACATGTTTCCCGAAAGTAAAAACTGAGCATTATCGACGTCCATGGTTAACGCCGATGCCACGCAAAATGCGTACAGTATAGCATCGCAGTCGCTCGCGTCGTTAATTCGCGCGATGATCGCGTACTCGCATTCTATTAGGACACCTAGTTTTTGTTCTCGTGCGACCATACGATGATCGCATCGCTTACTCACGCGAAAATCGCGTAGTCGCGCTCTGTTAGGACAGCGCCTAAAAAAAAATGTGTAAATGGCATTTTTATACTTAAATGGACCCGCTTATAAAGTAATAATGAAAATTTGCTTGGAATAAGTATTTAGCGAGATAATGTAAGATAGGAGGTATCACCAAGCTGGTGTGGCTGAAAATTTGAAGATAGGGGTAATTTCCACATTTCAAAAAAGTTACAGAAATCTTTGAAAATTATTATTTCTCGTTGAAGTTTTCAATTATATTCGGCGATAATACAACAATGGAATATAAAAATGACTAAAAATAGACCAAATATGCAAAACAGGCGATTTTTTTGAAGATAGGAGTTATTGCCTTTCTGATATAGAAATGATCCATGAAACCATCATGATCACCATATCGGTTAAGATAGGAGGTATTTACAAAAATAAACACTGTTATAATTCTGAGAAATCAATGTTTATTTATTGCAATTTTTATGTTTACGCTTTTAAATTATAATCCTTTAATTACTGTAACATTTATCAATAAATACATACAGAATATTATTTCCTGCCAAAATTAATCAGGTTGTAATGGACCCTAATATAGGAGATATTTCTTCGGTGCCTAGCTACGTCAATTTTGCGAAATTCAACCTAATTCATAGTAACAGTAGACGCGCAATTCAATTCTCTATCAAACTGCATTCATAAGTCGTTTCGTAAAAAATGTTAGTTAGGAGTTGTTAGCACTTCCCCGTCGATATAACAATAACCCTTACACTTACCAAATTCTTTTTTATTTCGGCTAGCACCATTTGCGTTAACTACGAGTATTATTCAATTCAATTCAATTTCTTTAATTCAGACTAAACCACCGTCGGGCTAGTGCCAGTAGTTTCTAAAAATTTGTATGGAACCCCTGCACCAACCACCTCGCACTTTACCGGTTTTTTATTAATCGACCGACTGAGACCCGCTTTTGTGCTCTTGCTAAGAAACAGACTTAATAAGACTTATTTTGTAAGTACGAAAATTCAGTTTATAAATTCCTACCCATTAATATTAGGTAAATAATTAGCTGATTTCTTATATGTTATCCCTATTTGTTTATTTAAATTGCTTATGGATATGTGATCGTAAAGATGTAAAACTTGCATCTTTTATAAATATTTATTTTTTGTTTGTATTATCCAATCTCCACGCTCATTTCTGTTTTAGATTTTTTTGCATACCGTGCCAACCTCTAATTAAAGCATCACTAAAACTTTAAACACTTTCATTGTTTCCTACCTATAATAATTTATGTATAGTCTTTTTGTAGATGTTTGATTGTCCATAATAAATAACAATTATTAGTTTCTAATACCAGAGGGCCTCGCAAAATGTATGTTGCCCACATAAAATTTAGGTCTTGCCCCGCCACTGGACAGAGAACATCACCTGCCTAACCTATTCCCAACTATGTTAGGCTAAGCTTCTAGTCTAACCACACACAGTTATAATCCAGTGTTTTTCATGGCAGGACTGCTTATAAGATCTCCACAACATAGTTACTGAGTCACACGAAGATTGCTTCACAATGGTTAGATAAGAAAATGAGCTATTGGTGTAATAGCTGTATGGCGTTCCAGTAGGAGGATAAATAAATAAATAAAGTGAGCATTATTCATGAGAAAACGGAAAAGAATCTTAGAAAAGTCTATTTATGGTTTTGGCAACAGCACATTGAACTTTGCAATTGCTTAAATGCTTCAAAATAAATTATGATTTCTAAAACACTTTCTAGTTTGAATGATAACAATGGGATTCCTATAAGAAAATTTTTATATTCATGTTTTACATAACTGAATTGTTTTTAGATATGTATTTTATTTTCTTTTCTACTGTTACACATCGGTGTCTACATCTCTTTTTAATCTCTTTCCTATCACAGATTGCTGGAAGCAGATGGCAGATGATATAGCATGAAGAGCATAATATTGTGCATCCATACAAATATTATAAATTCGAACTGTCTATATGTTACATTTTCACACCTAAACCATTGAACGGATTTTAATAAAATTTGGCAAGGAGATAGAAGGCATCCTGGGGAAGGACATACTTTTTGTCCTGGTAGCACGTTCCCCTGGGATAATCCCTGACATCCGAGTGAGTCAAGCCGCGGTCAGAAACTATGTATCAAGCAGAAATACTCAAGTTTTATTTTAGACCACTAGGACCTATCATCAGGCCCTAGTGGTCTATGTCAATGTTGTTGTGTGACAGTATTGCATGCTTGCCTAAAATAAACCTTTCCGCTTGAGAATTAAACTTGGCAGATGGGTAGTGTATTCTAGTCTGATTTAAATGAATAAGCTTATACCACATCTTAAACAAAACACCATATTGTTGCTAGGATGTTTGTTACAAATTTACTGGTCCAGCTAATTATTTTGGCAATTTTAATTGCAATGAATGGCTAAATACTTTACAAGAAATTTAATTATGTCTTGAAGATGATTGCTGCATTCCATTCTGTATTCTTGCTCTAATTTATGAACTCGCAGTGTGAAATAAATTCCAAGTCGGGACGGTTGAACAGTAGAGGTTGATAACATTGTTATCACAATACAAATATAAGTAGTAGAGATATGTACTGCTATGTCAGTCTGTACTATATACTAGTTTTGTAACAATCTGTGTGAATATATACAATTTATAACCATTTTAATTCACGGCACATGTCTGTGAAGGTCTCTGTATGTATACATCACTAGTTTTCAAGTAAATTATCTATTATTACATCACAAGATAACCCAACTTTTAAGTCGGTATAAAACTACGGTTGCCGCCGTTTTCTGACTGAACGCGTAACCTCATCATGTTTTTACGAATCCAATAATAATTTTAATCAGTTTTGATAATCGCTAAAACAGTTAAAACGTGTGTAAAAAATACCTTTGGTCTTTTTATGTATCTCATCTAACGTTCCGGGATTTTCACGGTTGTTGTCACTTTCTTCAGGTTTTACGTCGATGTTTGTGAGTCCCGAGTTGTAAACACGGTATCTGCTGGCTATAGCACCCATTTTGCAGTTCAATTCACAATACTTTCCCTAAATTCAGTAGAAATCGATGAACATGTGCAATGAAACACAGTTCTGTGGAATAAAAGACAATCGCAGTAGCGTGAAGTTGACAGCGGGTTTTACCAACATTATCAAGGTTTTTTTTTTTAAACCATAAATGATAAGGATTATATTGATTTTTTAGAGTGCGTTGCGTTGCACTTCACACTTAGTTGCATAATGTTGTACTTTTGACTTTTGTACTTACGGGACACAATCCCTCGTCTGTTATGCAAGCTTACTGAGTTCGTTAACAATAGAAAAACATACAGTTGATTTCATAAAAGGAAAAATAATACAATGTTGGATGAACTAAATTTAAGCTGATTAATATCTGGTTAAAATCGCACTACCAGCAAGGGGGATTTAGCATTGGTTCTGTGTAGACCTCTCTTTGCGCTTCCGGCGGCTGCTGGGCAGTCTCCTGTGCCAGTGTCACTCAGTAGAAAAACTCCCAATAGATTCTTTCCTCTCTAAAAAATAAAAATTGCATAGTCTATGCCGATAAAATAATGACAACTGACAGTGACAACTCACAACAAATATTGACAATTTGACATAATTGACTGACATTGACAATCTTCAAAATATCCTAAGATCCGCGATTTTGCCCAAGTAGTGTGATTTTTACAATATTTTTGTGGATTAAAACGTTTAAACAATAGGTTAATGTGAATTTAATTACAGTGGCAGTTACTGTTGATATAGCAAATCAACACAGAAGGCAAAATTGGGACGTGCCGAAGATCTCTAACATACAATGCCAAAAGTAGTTTCGAGAAGCATCGTCTGCTCAGACACAAAGGACCAAGAAGAATACAATGAGACGAAGCCGTTACACATCTACTACTGCCTGTGCGGCCAAATGTCACTTATATTGGATTGCACCATCGACCGTTTGCCCCTCCGACCGACTGATGGCGCACGAGTCATTGACGGCTCAAAACACGCTCATAAAATCACGTCAGACCCTGACGAGACAGTGTACTTGAAACGGGAGAAAGGTATCGAGCGACAGTACAGACTAAAGTGCAAAAAATGTGCTATACCTATCTATTACAAACATGACCAAGACAACAACATAGTTTTCATAATGAAAGGAGCGTTAGTACAGACCGCTGGTGAGGGAGGAGTCACAGACATCTATAAACAGGTTGCCTTAACACAACCAAAGAAGATTATGGTAACAAAACACACAAAAAATATGGGCAAGTTCAGTTCGGTCACAGTTTCTACCATTGATGAGGAGGAAGATGAGATTGAGGCTCGGGAGGTGGCAGACAGTTATGCTAATAATGCAAGAATTATTGAAAAGCAATTGGAGAGGAAAGGAATGAATAAGAGACAAGCGGAGACCCCAGCACAGACTACAGAGAAGAGAGTTAGAGGGACTTTGATTGAAAAATAAGTTGTAATGCTTGTCTATGATGTACATATTTGTTTTTATTTCCACTCATATAACCTTTTCACTTATTACTAGCCTATAAATCATGCTGCTACAAAACTAAAATGTTGATTTTTATCAATTTGTAACTATTTAATTTTCAAGATATTGTCCATTAAACTGGTTGATTTATTTAAACATGTTTAATTATTTGTGAAAATCATTTTTTTTTTAAATTTTAATATTGATTATTTTAATAATAATATCACGAAAAATAGTTTAAATGTAGGAAACCAGAGATGATTGATTTCTAGCAACAAGTATTTGTGTCTAACAGTAAGCAATTACTGCCACAGTGATCTCTTTTAAAAAACTCATCTTGTAATATGCGATAGCTTGCAGTCAGAGCGCACTTACAGTATGAATTTTCATAACTACCTATACTTTTTAGTAAGAAAAGCATTGTCTAATTTCTATTGCTATCTGTTTCAGTAAATTTGCAGCGCAGATACGCCAAACAAGTCAACCAAAATGGGTCAAAGATTCTGTGGACACCCAACAAATGCAAACCAAAAAAAATCTGCCTGTTCATGTTTCGGATTAACCAAATGGCACCAAGTACGTCATGTATTTTCTTAGTGTTGACTATTTGTAAAATTTAAGAAATCCATTTGGGTTTTAACTATTAGGTTGTCTCATAAGTTCTTGCCATATTTTATTTTACTCGAATTTTCTCATATTTAAACTAAAGTGAATTCAAGAAAGTTCTAGATCTTTCTAGTAAGGATGAGTATCTTTTATGGTGAGGGTATAAATTGGCGCGGACGCAACGCAATAATTAGTATTTAGTGAAAATGGATCAGCATCAACTGCGAGCTATTATGCTATATGAGCATCGACTTAAAGTCTCTTCAACAGAAATGGCTAAAAAGATTAACACTGCATTTGGACCGGGTACTACTAGCAATCGGACTGTTCGTTTCTGGTACAAGCGTTTTGACACCGGTGATATAAGCTGCGAAGATCAACCTCGCCCAGGCCGACCAAACAGCTGCGATGAAGATGCTTTGCGGCACGAACTTGAGCTACATCCAGACTATAGTACGCGCGACTTAGAGAAGGCGCTTGGACAATCCCACACGACTATAGATCGTTATCTCAAATCGATGGGATATCGCAGTGATGTCACGTTGGACACCTCATGCGTTAACGGACCATGACCGGGCCGTTTGTGTGGCCATTTGTCAAAGTTTGTTACTTCGTCCGCACAGACGAGACTTTCTCAAGGACATTATTACATGTGACGAGAGCTGGATACATTATGAAACTAACACGCGTCATGCCTATTGTCCACCAGTCCAGCCTAACTTAATGAACATGGTCGTAAGATTATGTTCTGTTTTCTGGGATTGGCAAGGAATGATTTTCTGGGAACTCCTCGAATCTCATCAGACTATTAACGCCAATCTGTATACGCAGCAGCTTCGCAAACTAGCAGAGATGTTAAAAATTAAGCAGCCTGTTACCGCACGCGCCATCTACACGCGCGGGGCGGTAGCATAACGACATGAAGCTGCAACAGACGGCGTCCAATCTGGTGGAGCGTGCCGACGCCGGCCAATGAGCGCGGGCTCGCTACTCACCAACTTCACACCGATGATTCGTTTTTAAGAGAGATCATGCATCGCGCGCAATATATTCGTTCTTCACCTTTTTACCCGTTTACCATTGTATCTAATATAAGATTGTACATAGTTTAAAATAAAACGTTTTTTCATCAAGAGCAAATAAATAAGTCATTTCTTGAGTCGTTGTTCACCCAACCCAACACACACACAAATAAGAAGAGCAGCCCATACCCTGACTGCAAATCACCGAAACAAACATTGGTCCTTCAGAGCCGGATCTTCTCGTCGAATAGAGGGTCAGCAAGAAACGATCAGGCCGAATCTTCGCGTCGAATCGAGGATCGGCAATACAAGGTCAGGGCGGTCATTCCTGTTCTTCCCATCCCATTTTCAAGTGTCTAATACCGTACTGTGATTTTGAAATTCCAGTTTTAACGTACATCGCGCAAAGTTCGCAACACGTGGTGCCTACCTACTTCGTCAGCAGTTCGTGCTTAATCGTGAGTAACCTTTGTCTTTTCATAAGCCGCTAAAATGAGTGACGACGAATACAGTGAAGCTGGTAATATTTCTCGTATAGGGGATCTTAAAAGGCAAAGGGGTACACTAAAGGGTCGTTTAACGTTATTTGAAAAATATATTGCTAAATATGAAAACGTTAAGATGTCTGAACGACAGCAGGCGGAACTTCTATTACGCATGGAGTCGGTCTCCAACATACTAATCGCGTTTACCAAGATTCAAGACAAAATCGAACAAATATTAGATGACAGTGAATTGGACAAACAACTCGAGTATAGGGCATCGTTTGAGGATCAGTATTTTAATATCATGTCCATCGCAAAATGCTTAACCGACGATGTGAAAATAAGAGATGAGGGTAGATCAAAATGTACAACTCCGCATTATAGTGATTCTAATTCTATTAAATTACCGCAGATCACACTCCCCTCTTTCGACGGTTCATATGATCACTGGCTCGAGTATAAAAATTCCTATTTATCTATGATTCATAAACGAAGTGATTTAGACGCGATCCAGAAGTTCCACTACCTAAAATCTTCGCTCAGTGGTTCAGCACTCCACGTTATAAGTGCATTAGAGTTCACTGCCGCTAATTATAACCACGCATGGGAGCTGTTGAAAAATAGGTTCCACAATGATCGTTTGCTAATCCATAACCATGTGAAAGCTTTGTTTACTGCGCAATCTATTAACAAAGAATCCCCTTCGTTAATCAGAAAATTAATCGATGTAATGTTACGTAACCTACGAGCGCTCAAATCCCTTGAAGAGCCCACGGACACGTGGGATACCTTGGTCATTTACATCATAGTATCGAAGCTAGATTGTTCCACTCAGCGTGAGTGGGAGAATTATTTAGGCTCGATTTCTTCTGGCGTTCACAAAATCAAACCTAAATTAGATGATTTGTTCTGTTTTCTACGTAATCGTGCCGATATGTTAGATATGGTTCATAGTAACTATAGTCGAAATACACAGAATAACAAACCTAACAATACGTCTGATAATAAAAGGCACACGAGTGCAGCACAAGTACAACAGTCACATAGCTTTGTTTCCACTCGTAAAACTACCGGTACCCCCGAAACATCAAAACAATCTTGTACAATGTGCGGGAAAACTCATGCATTATATACTTGTTTTAAATTTCTCAATATGACAGTTCAGGACAGAATTAAATTCACTAATAGTATCAAGGGCTTGTGTCGTAATTGTCTACGTACAGGTCATTTAGTTCCCGAATGCGTTTTCGGGCCGTGCAAACAGTGCGAAGAAAAACATAACACGTTATTGCATAACGATAGCAACAATGTTACGGCAACTATACCGGCGTCGTCAGCGACGAGTGCTGATAAGAAACCGGTCTCTGTCGTATCATGTGCGAATCATTTGTTTACCGATAATGCGTCTTCAGTACCGTTGCCACAGGTATTATTATCCACTGCACTAGTCGAAGTCATGGATAGTAATAGTACATATCATACAGCTCGAGCGCTGATAGATAGCGGTAGTCAAAATTGCTTTATCTCAGAAAAGCTTTGTAAACATTTAAACGTTTCAATAATACAGTCCACTATAAAAATATCGGGCGTGGGACAGTCGGTCTCACAATCGAATCAATTATGCGATATAAACATGCGTTCAAAAACTAGTAATTTTAAACGTTCATTAAGATGTTTTGTTTTGCCGTGCATTACGACGAGTTTGCCGTCAATTCCCGTTGTTTATGAAACAATCTACCTCCCGGACAACGTATGTCTCGCGGACCCAACGTTCAACATACCGTCAGAGATCGATTTACTGATTGGTGCGGACGTATTTTGGGACTTATTGGAGGTGGATCGACTTCGATTACCCAACGGTCCATATCTACAAAACTCGAAAATAGGGTGGCTAATTTCTGGTCCCATTTATAATAAATCGTGTGTTAATCAGATTCAATGTAATTTCGTACAGCAATCAAACACAGATACACAATTACGTAAATTTTGGGAATTAGAAGAAATTATGAGTTCGGGTCCTATTCTCACTGAAGAAGATCGAAGGTGTGAAGAATCGTTCGTTAACACTACTACACGAGATAGTAGTGGTAGGTTCACGGTGAGAATTCCATTGAAGGAATCAACTGACGCGCTCGGTGATTCCTACGAAAATGCAAAGTCTCGTTTTCTCTCATTGGAACGCAAGTTAAATCGGTCTTCATCTTATAAAAGGTTGTACACTGACTTTATTCGGGAATATATTGAGCTAGGGCACATGTCGCGAATAAACGAATACGCATGGCCACATTATTTTCTCCCGCATCACGGAGTATTCCGTGAACACAGCACCACAACAAAGTTGCGTGTAGTGTTTGACGCTAGTGCCACAACCACTTCAAATAAGTCACTCAACGACATACAACTGATAGGGCCTCCTCTTCAAAATGATATTTTTTCGATTCTACTTCGTTTTAGACAGTATAAGTATGTTGCCTGCGCTGACGTGGAGAAAATGTACCGGCAAGTACTGGTGCATCCCGATCAGCGCAACCTTCAATTAATTTTATGGCGCGAAAATTCATCTGATGAATTAGGTATATTCCGACTCAACACGGTTACGTACGGTACCGCGTCGGCGCCATATCTAAGCATGCGTTGTTTACGTCAACTCGCACAAGAAACGGAAGATAAAACCATTAGCAAGGTCATAAACGAAGATTTCTTTGTCGATGACTTAATTACTGGCGACAATGATCCTCAAGTTCTTCTAAAAACATGCGAAAAGGTATCGGAGGTTCTAAAAGCTGCCTGCTTTAATTTGCGAAAGTGGATATTCAGTTATGACGTACACATAGAAGCATCTAAAGAGTTAGCTATCGGGGAACATTGCCAGAATAAAACTCTCGGATTAGGTTGGCAAATCGATAAAGATGAACTTTATTTTACCACTAACTTAGAAAATAAAGCTAATAAAGTAACCAAACGAAGTATGATGTCGGTCATTTCACAAATCTATGACCCGCTGGGTCTTTTATCACCCACAATAATCATAGCAAAAATATTGCTTCAAAAATTGTGGCTATGCAAACTCGCCTGGGATGATTCGGTTCCTAACGATATCGAATGCTTGTGGAATCGATTCATTCAAAACTTATCGTCATTAGGCAATATTCGTGTCCCACGTTACGTCATGAGTGAATGTACAAATGTTGAGTTACATATTTTTACTGACGCGTCACAAGAAGCCTACGGTGCTTGTGCATACGTACGTACGTATACGGACGACTGTATAGTCACAAAATTATTATGTGCCAAAAGCAAAGTCGCGCCAGTTAAAACTGTATGTACCATTCCGCGACTTGAGTTATGTGGCGCGTTACTGGGCGCACGGCTATATAAAAGGATATTACATTCATTGAGACTGACATTTAGTAAAGTATTTTTCTGGACTGATTCAACCATAGTCATGGGCTGGATCAGAATGTCACCTCATACTTTAAAAACGTTTGTCCAGAATCGTGTGTCACAAATAAACGAGCTCACAGGTGATGCAATTTGGTTGCATATAAAGGGTAACGATAACCCGGCTGATATTGTGTCCAGAGGTCTTCCTCTAAACGAGCTCCAGACGAATGACTTGTGGTGGCACGGGCCAATCTTTTTACAACAACACAAATTTAATTATACAAGTGAGCTTAGTATAGATGTAGATCAATTACCCGAAGTAAAATCACAAAAAATTAGTATGGTATGCAACACTTCGACTGATAATGCTGGCATAATAGATTTTAATAGATTCTCCTCATATAATCGTTTGCGGCGTGCGACAGCCTATGTATTACGTTTTATAGGTAATGCACGCGCAAGTAAACAACATCGCAAAACCGGTTCGTTATCTGTCGATGAGTTGGACGCCTCAGCTGTGACACTCGCCCGCCTCGCGCAAATGCAATCATTTTGCGACGAATATAATAATTTAGTTAAGCGATTGGTCGTAAAATCGAAAAGACTAATAGGTTTGAATGTTTTTCTTGATGAATTTAAAGTAATACGCGTTGGTGGAAGATTAAGTAATTCGTTATATTTCGATAATAATAAAAAACATCCCGTGCTATTGTGCAGTAAGCATAGATTCACAATGTTATTGTTTTTACATGAACATAAACAATTGTTGCACGGTGGACCTCAGCTCCTATTGGCTAGTGTGCGTGAGGCTTGGTGGCCGCTCGGAGGGCGAAACCTAGCGAGGAAAACTGTCCACGACTGCGTCACATGCACGCGCATCAGAGGGAAGACTATGCAGCCTCTGATGGGTAACTTGCCGGCTGAACGCTTGGAACCCGGCTTCCCTTTTATGCGCTGTGGTGTTGACTATGCGGGACCGGTGATGATTCTGAACCGTCGCGGCAGGGGAGCTAGTCTCACTAAATGTTATATATGTTTGTTTGTTTGTTTATGTACACGTTCTATTCATCTCGAGTTAGTAACAAGTCTTTCAACTAAAGATTACATACTCGCATTAAAACGTTTCATTTCACGTAGGGGTAAGCCAGTCGAGATAATGTCAGACAACGCTACCAATTTTGTAGGGGCTGAAAAGGAATTCGTTTCTTTTATTCAAAATAATAGTAAAGATATTAATGATTTCGCTTCAAATAATAATATTCGATTCAGCTTCATTCCTCCGTACGCTCCTCATTTTGGCGGTTTATGGGAAGCAGGGGTGAAATCGTGTAAGCACCACCTGCGACGAGTAGTGGGGGGTACGAATCTCACTTACGAGGAATTCAGTACGGTGTTGGCACAAATCGAAGCCATCCTGAATTCCCGTCCCTTAACAGCTCTGTCCACAGATCCTAATGACCTACAACCTCTTACCCCTGCTCATTTCCTTATCGGCCGACCGCTGACTGCTCCAGCCTGCCAAGATTTGACTGCTACATCGAGTCATCGCCTGCAGCGCTACGAGGTGATTGAGCAGATGCGGCAAAGCTTCTGGAAACGATGGGCTACAGAATATGTGTCGGAGCTGCAGACGCGTACTAAATGGAAGACACATCGAGACTCCATTACGCTCGGTCAACTTGCTCTAATCAAGGACGAAAACCTGCCTCCACTCAAATGGAAACTAGGAAGGATTATACGAAATTATCTTGGCGCTGATGGAATTTCAAGAGTGGCTGACCTGCTCACAGCAACAGGAGTCACACGCAGAGCATTCTCAAAAATATGCCCACTGCCAGTGCTGCAGTCAGTATCCGAAGTAGTATCCTGACTCTGTTGGAACCTGCCACTTCCAAGGCCGGACTTATGTTACCGCACGCGCCATCTACACGCGCGGGGCGGTAGCATAACGACATGAAGCTGCAACAGACGGCGTCCAATCTGGTGGAGCGTGCCGACGCCGGCCAATGAGCGCGGGCTCGCTACTCACCAACTTCACACCGATGATTCGTTTTTAAGAGAGATCATGCATCGCGCGCAATATATTCGTTCTTCACCTTTTTACCCGTTTACCATTGTATCTAATATAAGATTGTACATAGTTTAAAATAAAACGTTTTTTCATCAAGAGCAAATAAATAAGTCATTTCTTGAGTCGTTGTTCACCCAACCCAACACACACACAAATAAGAAGAGCAGCCCATACCCTGACTGCAAATCACCGAAACAAACACAGCCATAATGACTTGGGGTCCAACTTTTGCATGACAACGCACGACCTCATTGCGCCAAGTTAACACATAAACAGCTGGAGGAGCTAGGATGGCTGACTGTTCCACATCCACCGTATAGCCCGGAACTTGCGCCTTCAGACTTTCATTTATTTCGAGCTCTTAAATTTCACGTACTAGGAAAAAAAATCGAAAAATCTGGAGGTATTAAAATTGAACTTGAAAATTTTTTGGAGTCCCAGCCTGCCTCATTTTGGGAGAAGGGTATTCAAATTTTGCCCAGTAGATGGCTGACTGTTGTTGATAACGAGGGAGACTATATAATTGATTAAATGTATTTTTATTAAGAAAAAAATATCACTACATAGTATAAAACAAAGTCGCTTCCCGCTGTCTGTCCCTATGTATGCTTAGATCTTTAAAACTGCGCAACGGATTTTGATGCGGTTTTTTTTAATAGATAGAGTGATTCAAGAGGAAGGTTTATATGTATAATACATACATAATATAGTAGAAAAACACCGATGATTTTAGAGATTTCTAATGTGATGTTGTAAGTAAACACTTTTTTGGCGCTTACATTGCAAACGCTGGCTGAGCCCTACGAGATAGATCAAAATAATGTACTACAGTATTGTACACCTTAAAAAGGTCTACAAAAAAATCCACGATGGTATATGTCTATCTCTTAGGGATAACCCACAATAACGATTTTTTATCCTATACTTTGTACAAGAAATAATGGCTCTAAAATTATTAGTGTTTCTCTACTATATTATGCATGTATTATACATATAAACCTTCATCTTGAATCACTCTTATCTATAAAAAAAAACCGCATCAAAATCCGTAGCGTAGTTTTCAAGATCTAAGCATACATAGAGACAGACAGACAGCGGGAAGCGACTTTGTTTTATATGTACTATGTAGGTAGTGATCAGCATTGCACCCGTGCGAAGCCGGGGCGGGTCGCTAGTTAATAATAATTTGTTTTTTAACTGGCAATAATTTATGAGACAACCTAATAATATTTCAATGCCATGTCGGACATTGCTGGGCGACGTATGGTGTATATTTTATTCTGTGTTGTTGAACGTGTTAACTATATAAAACTACTGTTCATCTCAATCGAATGCGTGGAACGAAAAGAGCAGGAGAAAAGTTTAGTTATTTATACAAATAGGTGCTTCCAAAGGTTCAGTAGAGAGTGGGGTGCTGGAGTGGGTAGATGTTGTCGGAACTTCCTCTTCGGCAAAGGTTTTATTTTTTGTGACAGGAAAAAATGAAGAGGGACTAAATAAAATTCAAATGCGGTTCTGACATTTTTTTATTTATATGAAAACAATTTACAATGTTCATTTTTAAACAATAAATATAGGTAATTAATAATGTCTCAATTTTTATATGATTGACGGAATATATATCTTTTACACTTTTTATTTACATAACTATTTACAATCGAGATTCTCATTACTGCTAGAAATATAAAAAACGTACTTAAAATCATGTTTCTTCGAGTACAATCATGTTTTAATTTTGTACATTATTTACAGATGAAATTACTAACGAATGAATATTTTAAAATTTTTAGATATCTATCTTCTCTCATTTTGGAGATTTAGAATTTGATGAATTAGGAATACACCCATTTCTGCACTCAATATTTTAAATATAAGTGCTAAAAATAACAGCAGCTATTTATATATATATATATATATATATATATAATTATAAACTTCATGGGGCTCTACTTTATTTAGTTTTAATAAAAATCTTTAAAACTTTTTCAATAAACTCTTAAATAGACTAAACAGAAAAGACAATAGGATAGGAATTCCAAACGAGTAAGTATATAAAAATGGCAGAAAATATAAAGGCAACTTTAAAAGTTTATAACAATACATAACTTTAACGTCTAAAACAAGTTGGCACCCAAAAGTGTAGGAGAAGCATGGATTAGGCTACCTTAACAACAAAGAGAAGTAGAGCATTTATTTAACCTTTTGACCGCCACGGACGGCTATAGCCGACAAACGAAAACGTGCCAAACACGCCACCGACGTCTACAGCCGTCAAGAAAACGACATTTTTTAAGTACAAAATAAATCTTTTCTAATTTAGTATATTTATTTTGTACTTAAAAAATAAATCTTTTCTAATTTAGTATATTTGTTTTGTACTTAAAAAATGTCGTTTTCTTGACGGCTGTAGACGTCGGTGGCGTGTTTGGCATGTTTTCGTTTGTCGGCTATAGCCGTCCGTGGCGGTCAAAAGGTTAAAAAAAAATGTATAAGGTCAACTTTGGGAAGACCGTCTACGAGGCAAGACCGTCTGCGCGCAATAATTTACGTTATTGAATAGATTTACAGCTTTCTTTGGCTATTGTTTACATAAATTTAGTTTTCAATAAAGTATGAGGAAGTTGACCTTAGCCAAAGAAAGCTGCAAATCTATTCAATAATGTAAATTATTGCGCGCAGACGGTCTTGCCTCGTAAACGGTCTTCCCAAAGTTGACCTTAGGTATGAAAATTATTAAGCTAATACAACGTGTAACGTTAAATGCGCAAAACCTGAAAATAGTTTGATCAGAATAACGAGCAGAATTAATTGAACCACTTTTTAATATAGGTCCCATTTTTCAAAAAATCTACTTTAAAAACGTTGCCGTGTCTATTTATTAATAGTTCAAGCAAGCCAATGTCAGCGCGGCGCAACGGCCCGGTGACGACTCCTCCCTCGATAAAGCGTCGTCGCAGACGCAAGAAACGATCAGAATGGCCAGTGAAACTAAAACAGCACATAAAACCTTTACAATTTGTTTAATGACTTATTTTCCCTCTGAAATAGGTCAATTAAATTAAAAATCAGTTGGGGTGTCTGAGGTTTTGCGCATTTGACGTTACAGGTTGTATACTTTATGTGCATTATCTAGATCATTCGATGGCTGAGCCATAACATTTGCTTGGACATACGAAATGAATTTTAAGATCTTACTCTACTATAAAACAGTTCAGCAGGTCTGGCAACGATGCGCAGCAGTCTGTCTTACACCAGGAAAATTGCCCAATATATCTGTCGCAATAAAAATTTACGGCATTTTCGTCAGAAAATTGGTGTTACATTTGATAATATAATATAGTATATTTAGAATATTTCACGAACATCTTAGTTATACATTTATTTTGTGCGTTAATTAATTAACTCCGAACTCTTTGCCGTTGTAGCCTAAACGAGAAGTAGAGACGCGTATTTACTAGACGGAAAACGCTGCCACACACATTATGAGAGCAGAAGAGCGAAGTAGATGTACTTTCTTTGACTAGTAGGTGCGCCAATTGTATTCATCACCAACACAGGCTCTTGAGGCCCAAAATTGCAAAAACAATTTTTTTTAAATTAATAAATGAACTGAAACAATAATGGCTCTAACTCATTGTGTCAGGTGAGAAGCCGTTCGAAACCACAGTATGAAGCAAGGGAACAACAGTGCTGCAGCATTTGTCATTTGTAAATACGCGACTCCATAAGATTTCAATTCTTCTTTGTCCAGCGAAGAGGTTTCAACAGAATATAACATTGTCTGTAAGATTGACCTTAATTCTAGAGGAATGTGGAGTGTGTTGACGGTACATGGAGTTGCTGACGATAATATTCTACACTACGTCGCTTCATAGAGTTTAAAAGGGCACTTACTAGGGAATTTATCTTAAAGAGCTAATATTTCAGAAACTTGCAACACCTTGGTCTGATTTCTTCAGTAGGCAACATTACAATTGGGTTTTTTCTAGGGCTCCGTACCAGAATGGTACCAAAGGATCCTTTATTTTTAATCTGGCGGATAAGGCAAACTGAGTTTGTGACTGTGATTGAAACATTTTCTTTATGATCTATGAAGATGTATAAAAACAGAATAGGAACCTTTGTTTCACAGTTAGCCAGTATTTCAAGTCAATAAACCCTTGATCAACAATAAATTAGGAACCGAAGGCCATATTTTGTTTTGCTATAAACCTAAAATAACTACCAAAACAACAATAATAATAATAATATTCCACAACTTTCACACAACGCCATCTAGTCCCAAACTAAGCAGAGCTTGTGCTATGAGTACTAGACAACTGATAAACATACATATATATTTCTAAATACATACATATTATAGATTAATTACACCCAGCCAAATAAAAAATGATCGTGCTCATCACACAAACATTTGTCCTGAGTGGGAATCGAACCCACGACCCTGCGTAGTCAGGGCCACTGACCACTAGACCAACAGGCCTGCCAAAGCACAGCCCAAGATGTTGCAAATTTAATTAAATTTAACTAGAGCTAAAAACTAAATAGTTAATGATTACCTATCTCCGCTGCCTAACTAATCGAGAAGTCGAGACAATCGATATTAGTAAATGCCTCTTCGCAAATACACAATTACTCATTAACTGTCTTTTATGAAATTAATAATGGTACCATAATTGGTTACAGTTCTATTAACTTTATCATATTTTTGTTTTTGTTGCCTTATTTACTCGTCGATCCACTGTTTTTTTATCGTCATTATCAATGAATCCTATAAGAAAAAGACGATGAGACATTCAAATCTTCAATTGCTGCCAGTGACATATTTGCGCAGTTTTAAAAATTACTCATTTTTTTTTAAATATAGTCGGTCAGTAAAGTCAGTAGAACTGTAACAAACTTTGGATGATATAACTTTAAATAAACACCCCGCGACATTATCACAAGTACACGCAGCTTTAGAAAAAGCAAGGAGTTTAGCTATGAAAATTATTGCCCAAAATGATTTATCTCTTCGTCTAATGTAGCAAAGGACAAACTATGTTCCCGTACTAAGCTCATACGTGGGAGTTTAGTAGATGGAAATAAATCGACTTAACTAACAACCCGAGGAGGACATGGATGGAAAAATCGTATATAAATCGATCCCCTATAAAATTTATTAAAAATTCAAAAGAGTGCTTACTTTTATATTGTATAGTTACTGAAGAGATGAAAATCAGACCCTCATCTTTAGTTTCATCATAGGCGTCGAACGAGCCTAGATTTTACACTAGAATTGATTAATGTCTATTCTAAAAGTGGTCAAAGCTATTCAATAAAGCTGAACTTATAAAAATCACTGTGCCACACCTATTTATGTGTCCATCACAAAAATTTCATCGAGAGCCATAAATTTTTATAAATTCAACTTTTGGGTAAACTACAGAAAATTGGATTCCCCTCCGCCGAGGGCTAGTTTTACAATCAGTACGTCAAAGTCTTCAAATACGGTATTGTCTTGGATCTGGTGCTAAAAATTAGGAAACAAAATAACATCTACAGAATTTAGGTTACTCGAATACCGCTAAACACGTTAATTAGCTTCCCACTTAATACTGAATTGTAACAATCAAAGCGATTTCTTTGACTAAAATCACACCAAATTTCATATTTCACCACAAAGCTTCTAGCGTTCAAAAGTTTTGAATTGAAAGCTTCGTTACTTTAACAAATATTTAAACTAGAGGAAGAATCGTTCACATTTATGAAATATAACTTTTAACTTTTCAAATAAAAAAGCTTTTGTCTCATGCAAGTTTTATGAAATCGACAGTATTTTTATTAATTTGACTAAAGTTATATTTTATTTTTATTTTTAAATAACTTTTATTAAAACTTGCACAATACAATACGCTATTTTGCAAAATATAAATTTTAATACCTAAAAAGGATAAAATAAATATATATGACTGAATTAAATTTCTATCTATTTTAGTTAATGAGAGCGTTTTCTCTCTCATAGAAAAATTACATGTTCTAATATAAGATTTTAAAAGGGCCGATGCTCGGAAATGGCGACATAAAGAGTACTCAACATTGGAGTACAAATATTCATTAGGGTTCTGCCCGTAATTATGCTATACCTAAACAACTACAATCTCACTTTACCTGTGATAACCACAGTATAGAATTTAAAAAAGTACTCATGTACCCTAAATTTGTTCCGCCTGTTTGAAAAATTGAGAAACAAACGAAGAATTTGAGCATTCGTGAAACGTACTCAATATCGTATCATTGATCGACAGAATAATTATTTCACGATAAAATGAAATTATCAGACTATATAAACGAACCAATATTTATACAGTAAAATCTTGCTAAACCAATACTGGTTTGCGTTTTCTTTTTTTCCTATGATGCGTGTGACGTTTGGCGTCGCGCGCGCTGTGTGCGTCCGCGCTGTGAGGCGCGGGCTCGCTGTGGGCGGGTGCTATAACCGCTTGCACACCGGCGGCGGCATCGTCGCCGGCTGGTGGAACGGGTGGTATTGGCGGGCAAGGATGTCGCCCTACAACCCAAAAGTTACCCTATACATTCGTTATAAAATATGATTGCAAGTCGTCAGCTGAAAAGTGAATTAGTGGGCAGGATTAGTAAAGCACTCAGTGTGAGAAACTCTGATACTTACAACTTGGGGTTGTTGGCTTTGAGCTTGTTTTATGTTCTTCTCGTTGACCATCAGCTGATGTGCAGCTCTGTGATCATAGATATTTTCAAAGTTAATTATTAAAATTTCACCCTGGAGGTAAGCGTTATGACTTTATATGGTGATTCATAATGACCTGTCCATTTGCTCCTGAGTCATCTCTAGTGCCTCTTGCATCTCCCGAGAGGTATTCCGCACGAACTCAGGGTCACAGTAATCACCCAGACCCTGCTCAGTTAGTACCTGAAAACATTTCAAAATGTTTTGTAATATTATCAAGATTAGTTTGATCATTAAGTTGACTTAGACCGAGGATAATATCAGATGCCCATTACGTGTAATTGAACTCACTCTTGTAACCAGACTCTCTGCTGATCCCACCACGACAGGCGCCGAGGAGTTGTTTCCCCGTGGACTGCCAGGAAGCGACACCACCCCACGCCCAAAGCTATCTCCTCCTGCAGTGCCAGGTGTAAAACATCTTGTTTATATAGACGACATCATTTTTGAATTCAAGGAACGTTAAGAATCATTTTAATTTGCAAATCTTCTAATTTCAGTGAACAATTATTATTACAAAATGAAACATACCTCAATAAAAATTGTTTTTTGAAAATCTAATATCTAAACTATTAATTTTCTAATTTCTTAAAGCTCATAAGCTAGCCTATAATGATTCTTAAAGCGATGAATCTCAATAATTTCTCTATACATTAATTCTAAATCAATAGCGTCCTCGTGGATTTTTATGATTATTCAAATTTTCGTGCAAACCATACAAAACAAAAACTTTTTCTCAAAATCCTCTAAAAGCTTTTCTAAATCCTCAATCATTCTAAAAATGCACTATTTTAGCCCTTCAGTGTTAGTTTACATGCTAGTTACGATGATGATATTTTTTATAACCTGTGTTAGTAACATTATTTTTAATCAGAAATTCAGTCATAATTTTACCTTATTTATTTTATTTTCAGTGCAAGATTTGTGTATTGTTATATTTGTGTGAAGTTGCAAAACATGAAATTTGCTGAAGCAAAGTGTGAGTGTGTGTAAAATTCTTAGTTTATACCATCAGGTTTCCGTTTGCCTGCAATGTAATCCTGTAAGCTTTGAAGTTTTATTGATGAGCGTTCATTATTCTACATTGTAGAAAGCTTCCTTCATGTAAAAGAAGTTTTGAAATTTTAGCTACTTGTATTTCATTAATACTGCTAAAAATATGTATAATAATTTACTATCAGACTAGAGTCTAATAAAGAGAAATAATTAGACCCAAAAAATCTATGGCTTATACTATCGTTAATCGGACATCAAAGTAGTTTTTAAAGGGGAGGGACAAAATAATTGGAAGGAAGCTCCCTGTGGCGTGCGGACCTGGCGAGTGCGGGCGATCTACAAGCCGAGCGGGCGGCGCATGCGAGGCCGCCCCCGACGAGGCGCTGCGCACCATCCGACCTGCTCCGCACAGCGCCGGCTTGATGGCGCGCAGGCTGCGCCGCTCCCCGCCGCGGCACGCGCGCTCCTTCGCGTGAGAGAACGCGAACGGCAGCTTTGCGGCCGCGTTGTACCCGTACAACGTCATCGTTCGTGACTCCGTCGTCGGCGTACACTCGCTCGCTAATAGCGGCGATATCTTCGGCTGTATCTGCTCGTACGTAATCGTATTCGGGGATGGCGTCTTATCCTCCATTGATGCCATCCTCGGTATCGTCAGTTTCTCCCTTGAAGACGTCGAGTCCTCTGGGTGAACTTTCTGCCTCGATACCGTCGCCGTTGGCTTCGATGCGGTCAAGCCCTCGCTCGGCGTCGACAGATAGTTGACGCAGCCGAATGCCAGACCGATCTGCCCGAGCATCTCCGGGTAGTTGGACTTTTGATTGCTGTTAGTACGTACCATTATCCACACAGAAGCGGTGAAAGAAGATGGAAGCGTTAGAAAGGTTATTTGAGCAATAGTGCAGGTGATGCAAACTTTAACTTTAGAAAAAAAAAACTACAAAACCACACGTTTGACTACCTTGGTATATAGTGTTCTTTAGGTCATTTGTGGTTCTTCTGTAATATAAGCATTTCTTATTTAGACTCTGTTATGTATTAGAATATTAAACAGATTTATTGAAATGATTGATGTAATATTATGAATTTATTAGTTGATGAGTAATAAAGTCGTACTTACTCGAGCACTTGGTATATTTTCTCTGATTCTCCATTGAATATTAGAGGCCTTAATGGTATTTGTTCCTTTGGCTGTCCATTTGCTCTGAAAATGATACATATATCGTAAGAACGCGGTACTTTCTCCAACAGTATAACCATCAACATATAATCATAGTTGACATTATTTTTTTCCTGTATCTATGGTGCTGTCGTCATCAGTGGAACACATTTATTAATCTTAAGCAACTCACAAATTAGGTGTAAGAGGTAGTGGTCCAACTCCATATTCCCTTTGCATCATTGAACTCAAATGATTTCCTACACCACCTGGGGCACCGATGCCGCCATCGCCATCTAAAATGTTTCACATATCCTCAAACCTTTTTCTCAAGGGAGTAGGCAGCAACTACAGAACACCACGTGCAATGATCTTACATACTCTTGCTTCTCCTTATGCATACATGACTTTTTTTAAAGACATCACCGATAAAGTTAGTATTTGTTAATGAATTTTATCACCCGTTCAGCAGTAGACATTTGCGGTGATATGATGATGATGATACATATATTTGGGGATCTTTTTAAACTACAACGATTTCACTGCTTTTACTTTCTTTCTTTTTACGGCACATTGAATACTTGTTTATTTTTGGGTTAAACATGCCAACACGCCAATGTGGTCGGTTGACTACGTTGGTGTGATTTATGGCAGACAAAACTATACCATTATTACCTTTCAGCAATTATGCTCGAGTCAGTCTTGCTCCCAGGCAAAAGGTTTGGTCAGGCTGTCACAAAATAACATAGAAAACCCCAAATCATCTCACCAGACCTGGGAATCGAACCCTGGGTCAGTTCCATTGCATACATCTCGCCCACACTTCTTTCACCCCTTTCAACCACCATCACTTTCATATACCCTACATTTAATTTCATTCCATTCATCTCCAATGCCTTATTCAGCATATTTACCATGATTTGTTAGTAGTTCTTCCGCTGACGATGAATGTTTTATTTGTTCATCTGCATAGAGAAGACATTTCACTGGTAATCTCATTCATTTTAATTCCACTCTCATTCTCTTTGAAAGTAGTCAAATCTCTATCTATGTATCGTTGGAAACGGTATGGTGACTACATATCTTCGTCTAGCACCCTCGAGATGCTAAACTAGGATATGCGATGCCCCAATTACGCAAGCACTATACAAAAACGAAAACCGCGAAAAAAAACCTGTTCCTTAAATTTTGCGAGCTATGTGAACATAAATGTATGGAATAGTTGATCTTTTTTCGCGATTTCATGGTTGGTCCCATAGTAAAAATTGTTCATAATGTTGATTTCAAGTACCTCTTTTCGGGTTTTGATTATTTCAATGAAACCTTGTATATCGTAGCTTTAGTGCAAGCGTCAAGTGCGAATCAACTCCATACATAGATAGTGTCGACCACAATACTTCTCAGGCAAAATATTGTGTGAAAAATGATCAGTGGAATATTGGTAATGAATTAATTTGATATTAATATGATGTTCTTAAGTGTAAAGTCATGAAATTTAACCTTTACCTGTTGGTGGCTCTCCATGTTTCCGATGTCTGTGGAAGTGTCTGTTTGGTCCGTGCCTTCGTATACTCGACCAGACACCTCCAAATAAGGAGTGGTTTCTCTGTGATAGAAGATATTATAGAGTTAATTTAAGTTTATTTTCTATTCTTGACTTGATGGTTCAAGTTCTAGTTCTATGGGGTTTATTCATAAACGGTGATTAATATTAACTAGTAGGTGTATAGTTAAACAGTCGCAAATCACTTACTACTACTTAACATGAACCAACGTTTATGAATAAAGGAGTTAATCTTTAATAATATGAAATATATCTATATCATTAGATTGTTTACGCTTAGACTATTTAGTTTGTTTCTAATATCACTTATATTCTTTTTAATACGTACCCTATGCATAGGCACATCACATTCAGCCGAAATATCGTCCAAGTTTCCAGATATTGCTCTTTTTAGTTCAGGACCCGCTTCATGTAATGTCCTCAACCCAGCCTGCAGTGTCATTTGGTGCGTTTGCTCGTCACTCTGCCTCATTTCCTGCTCCTTTCGCTTTTTGAACCTTGTGATTTACATGATTAGGTTTAGAATCATTTGTAGCATTGAAGAAATTCTGTAGTACTTACATAATTTATTCCTTTGCAGTGTGCAACTATGCTAAGCGTTGAAGTGATATCGAAAAGTTATTCTAAGAATTGAAAAAGTTCTATTATAAAAAGTTGACAATGATGTTATCTACTACGAGTACGTTCTTAAAAATCTGTAGTCTAAATAATCCCAAAAAAGAGAAAATTCTGATGTAGCTATAGCCTATGATAAGAAACTCTAAACGCGAAGATTAGAAAAGTCTTTCAAAGAATAATCATTTTTCAATTTCATGAACTAATACTAAAATTATATTTATAACATAAATATCACAAAAACACAACATATAACAACGGAAAACGTAAAATATTGGACAAAATAAAAACATGGTAGTTGGATTGTAGAAAACATCTGCATGCTTTTGGATAGCATCAATTCGTAAATATGTGTACAAAACAGCTTGTATAAAGCTAAACCAAAGATTATGTACGTTGTAGGAGCGTCACAGGGACATGCAGGGTAAAACAGTATGTTTGAATCAAATTCCAACGTTTTGTTCAGGGGTAACGCTTTGACCTCTATAGTTTATTAGCTCTATATCGCAAAGGGTCATGTCAGCATTTGTATGATAAAAAACACTAAAAAAGGGAACATTCCTTCCTACACATACGTATCTGTGGTTACTCACGCGTGATTCCTATGAAACAAAAATGTATTTGTCAGTGTTAACCGAAATCAAATGAAACGAAATCAAATCAAAACACGAAATAAATTCAAACGAAATAATTCTTACCAATCACCAAACGTGGTTAAGGCTTTATTTTTATATGTGCTTTTAACACGAATGGTTTCTTATTGTGTTCTCGTTTTTTATAAGTACTTAATTCCTCCTAAAACTCTAAACGCCAATTGTAAACCAGATTTGTGAGTCGACGAAGGACGAAACCGGATGTTAACAAATAATTTTGTGAGATAATTTTGAATAAATGCTAATTTAAAATCAGTTTTATATTCATCAGTATATATTCAGAATTAAACTTCTCTGTCAGCATCGTTCACTTGAATACAAAACCGATTTAGGATAATAATAATATATTTATTTGCAAAAAAAAAAAACATTCTATGGTGCACGACATTATTTTCAAACAATGTGCCTCAGTTTTTTATTTTTTTTATTCTAAATAGAACGGCCGAGGCCAATTACACTATTTAAACATATGTATAATAAAAAAAAGCTAGTTTCTCGTTTTTTCTTAATACAAGGTGGCGATTTAGTCACCTACATCCGTCAAGGGGTGATTCTACCCGCCATTTTAAACAACTTTCGTTACGGAACTCTTTATCAGATTCGTAGAAAAAAAAGAAAACAAATTCCTATGCTACAGTCAATAATATTTTAGAATATCATTGACTAAGTACAGTAGACAGATTATTTCGATGCATATATGAAATTGTGTTTTTTTTTTAAAATTCGTTTATGAGTTTCATAGCAAAAGTGGTTTAGAATGCCGTGTATAATACTAATACCCCCTTGAGGGATGCATGTGACTAAATCACCAAACTGTATAACCGTTCTCACTCTGAATTCTCTAAACATCATGTACCATAAAATCTATATCGTATAAAATACAAAAAACTTGCTATTTCAGCTTTATCTATATTCTTACTGACTGACCTTCTAAAGTAATCTTGTATAAGGAAGGTGGCGTAGAACTTGCCGACAGTGATTTCATTCGGATCTCCTGGCGGTGGAACTACCTGATCTAGTAGTTTTGGAGATGTTCTCTTCCAAATCTTCTTGATGACCGCTCTTAGTTGTGTGTTGCAGTCGTCTATATTGCCTGTGGGATTAGAATTTGTGGGCAGATTATTACTGTATCTTTAAATACAGTGTAACCTGGTTAAGCGGGCTCGGGATATAATATGAGAAACCTCTACTACTGATAAATTTACAATGAGGTCCCGACACTTTTGCATTGAAATACCTATGTATATACTGAGAACACATTTGTTAGATTTTTACTGCTATAGTTGGGATTTTGCAGTTCAACAGTAAGTATAAGTAAGATAACTAAAAATCATTTATCATTTTAAATATTGGTCTTGACAGGTCGCTACACGTTTGTCCTCTCCTCTATAAATGAAAAGCAGTACATTTCGACCTGTCTAAGCGGAGGCCTCTGTAGATAAGGCAACTGTCAATTTGAAACCTGACTATTTGGGAAACTGGGTAAATGCAAATCCTCTTTAAGTCATAAATAATCCTAGGTTCCTTGAGACCCCACTTAACCAAGTTACACTGTATATATTTTTTCATCACCTCTAAACCAACTGCTCCAAGATTTTTCATATTTAATAGAATTGATACGAAGATTGCGATACTGAAATGTCTTATGCGAGAAGCCCAAGACGGGAATCAGTTTTTTCGATGATGGTGCTATGTCAAGATCCTCAAAATACACCACCAACGAATTATTTTCTAGATGTATTAATAGTATTGGACTTACCTTCAGTTTTTATCTTGAGCGAAGTTCTAACGACGGCGAATAGCGTGGCGTTGAAGAGAACAGTGCCGTCAGAGTTGAGTGGCATGTTCATAGAGACGAGGCGCTTACACGCGACGCGGTGCGGACATAACTTACCAAAACCTGGACATATAAAAATTCACATGAACGGCGGAACGGGCAAAAGGAGTTTCTTAGAAAGTTTACAAGTAAAGGACAATAAATAAAAGATAACTATGTACTCACCTAAAGGTGGGCTTATTTTTCTTAATAAAGTAACTACATCTAAATGTTTTATTCTACCCTTTGCGTCAGGGTCATATTCACTCCATAGTCTGAAAATATTGCGTCAGTTATTTTAAAAAAATGATGATAACTTAAAGTAGTAAATCTATTATATGGAAACAAAGCTGTACCTTATAAATTCATCTAAGTGGTGTGGTCCCAATATTGACCAGTCTCTAGTTAAATAGTCGAAATTGTCCATAATGACAGCCACAAACAAATTGATGATCTGCAAGGAAAACCAGATTGCAGATCATACTGAAGAATATCTATACTAGACATTCTACTGTCAACGTCCTTTCACTGATTGTGCTAGTATCAATAACTTACCAAAAAGGAACAGAGCACGTAGAAACTAATGAAATATGGAAAGGCGAGCACACTGCCACATGTACCACCACTGTCTTCTATCTCCACATCACCTTCCTCGTGGTAGTTCCTATCGCACTTTACTTCAGGCTCTGGGGATACACCCATCATTATGTCTTGCCACGCCTCGCCTAGAAAATAATACAGAGTTAAGAGGTTAAAACTTTCAAACATAATAAAATTGCTTCTATAGTGCACAGTGATGAAGACTTTTTTTAAATGTGAATAGGAAATGAATGAAATAACATACCAGTAGCTGACCGAAACAATACAAGAAGGGCTTGTGGAAAAGTCTGGAAGTGATTGTTCCTTGTGATCGGCGAGTCATCATCTATTGCTATTTTTCCGAACACCTACAACCAAACGGTTCACATTGACATCATTATATCATTCAGATACAAAAAAATATTTCATGGCATTTTGTGTCTACTAATCTTTGTAGAAAATAATTCAGAAATAATCAGATCTTCGGTCTTGTGTCCGTACCTGCATCCCCACGACAGCATAAATGAAGAACAGCATAAGAATCAGCAAAGCAACATACGGCAGCGCTTGAAAGGATTTGATGAAAGTCCACAGCAAAGTCCTAATGCCTTCGCCTCTGGAGAGCAACTTCACCAGCCTCATCACACGAAAGAGACGGAAGAAGTTTATTGAAGGTATGGAGCTTTCCTGTAATGATTTAGTTTTTATGTAAGTCCAGGTTTGTTCTCAGTGGTGGAAAGACACTTGTAGAAATTGAAAGTTATTCATTTCTTTAACTCACGAATATATAAATAAGAAGCAATATGGTGCTTTTGATAATCAAATAACCAATTTTTCCTTTTTGTGTAATATTTTTGTAAAAAATTAAAATAGCTGTGTTGTCTCTTTGAATGTTATCTTTGAACTATGGGATGGATATTACATACGATATTACTACCGGTTAAAGTTTTGAGGAAACATTTTTTTAGATTATTGATTCCACGTGTGAGATGCCGCCGTCAGATCACTAATCTAAGGATAATATATGCTTTTTTAGTTGGAGCGATAACTGAAAATAGTAATATACATACTTTTACTTTCAAAAAGCAGTAAATTTCATGTAAATATATTAACTTTCGTATTGCTTTTACAAGCTATTCTAGGTGGTTTTTAGCGCAAGTGTTTAGTTGGCCGTTTTATTATAAGCAATTAAAATACAGCTTCTACTTCATTACTGGTTGCTTCTTGAGTGTGGTTTTGTGCTTTGGCTATTGTGCCGTATCTTGCCTCCCAGTCTTCACCAGGATTAAGTTTTATAAAGATTATTACTTTAGCGTTACTGTCCCAAAGTTTTTCATTGCACACATCTAAAGCACCATCTTTAATATCAATTGCTTCGTATCATACAATATCAAAAGCTGTTATTTTTCTTATTGTTATCAAAGTCTAAATCAGTGCGTTTTTAATTCAGTGTGCTATTTATTTTGATTACGTGTTATTTGTTTATTATTTTTATTACTATCTAATTCAACTAATTGTAAACGACATTCAGTTTTGCCAAATAATATTACTATTCTTTGTTTCTCAAATAACTTGAGAGTCTAAGTGGCCAATTAGTTTGCTATTAGCCGTACATAAAAGTCATCATTTTAGCTGTTTTGTGACTAAATACCGTTTACAATATCTAAGTTAAAACAATTAGCGTGAAAGCGCAGCTTACCTTAACAACGTGTGTCCTAGGCATGCCACTTCCCTGAAATCAACACGATCGTCTTCAATGGCGGATCCAGCAGGTTCAACGTGTGTGAGAGCATTAGCATCTGCTGTTATTACAACATCGATAATATTGTCCATGCTCGGGACAGTAACTATGCTATCTGGGTTTTGGAATGATCAAATTACTTGTGGTATATTTACAGTTAATAATTTTATTCGTTCTACAATCTATGTGACTTTATCAGGACTAAGTTAAGGATTTTATTTCATTTTTTTTTATTATACTATTTACTATAAGTTTTCAATTGTAAATTTAATTAACATTTCTCCCACATCAATTCTAATCATAATTATTTTACATTGTAGAAAACTAAAAAGTGAAAGGTATTTTGAAAACAAATAATAAAGATCATCGTAAAATAGTTAAACAGAAAAAATATTCAAATAAAAAGTTGGTCATTCCAAAACAAGATACCATTAGTGAAAGTGTATATCTAGGAAGTGTAAATCTATGAGTGCAACGTGCCGTTACCTGGTTCTTGAGTTCGTTTACTTGGGAGACAACGATGTCGATGATGCTGCCGAGCACGATTATGAAGTCGAAGGTGTTCCAAGCGTCCCCGAAGTAGTTCTGGATAGAATTTATGATACAGATCCATTAGGTGCCATAAGTATAACTTTTACAACATAAAACGTTAACAAAGCTCGGTGAAAAATGCAATAGGTCAAGTTTTGAAAATGCAGTTTGTTTAAGTTGGTTTGTTATTATTATATAATATGGTTTTATTGTTGTCATTAATAATAACTTGTTTATTTACTTTTGTTCGATGGTCCTAGTTTATCATTTGTGACTTAAAGTGACAGCTAGGTGAAAGAACCCAGCGTTGCATAAATATGTAAGCGGTCACCTCCTTTATACCTGGAGGATTTTATTTAGATAGTAAGTTTGTTTACATTTTTAATTTTGATATATTATTTTTTTGCTTGAGTCCGTATAGTTTTTTTATTGTATTTGTTGGTATATTGACGTGGCTAGCTGACATATAGCATGTAATTTAATTTAGTGTTCTGTATCTTGTAACGTTAATTACTTTGCAGACCTTGTATTGTATTCAATCAAGTATTTTCTAACTGAACAGACAGCTGTGCTGCTGGGGAGTTTGTTGCGCCACTTCTTCTCCCCAGCAAAAGCACTAGGAAGTGGTGAAGGGCGGGCGTTTTGGGGGACTGTCTTTTGTAATTTTGACGTTCGAAAAGTGCTGATTCTCAGCCTAGTTTGAATAAATGACTTTTCATTTTGATTTTGTTAGAATCCAATACGGTCAAGAGCAGTTGAAATATTAGATTATGAGGTATCACCCAGTGACTCAGTTCTTAAGTATGTACGAGTACAAACAGATGACATATTTAGTTGGAAAGTAAATATAAATATACGACATATGAAGATCAAACGTACCTTAAATCTAAAAGCGGCAAGCTTAAAAATAAACTCCAAAGCGAAGACAGCAGTAAACAGCATGTTCAACAAATCCAATGCCTTGCTGTACTCGTGGGGTTGGTTGTGGTACTTCATGGCAAGTGTGATGGTGTTTATCATGATTAGCACAAAGATGGCGTACTCAAACGGCTGTGACGTCACAAACCACCATACTTTGTATTGGATCCTGTGTTTTGGGATGTACCTAGAAAGAGAAGAGTATGGTTTAAGCGAGCGTAGCGGGGAAATGATTTTCATTTTATTATTTCTAATTTGTTTCTTGTGTAAATATTTTTTTTTTACAATTTGGCCAAGCCGAAGTTACTTTGCTTTTTTTAAATTACATTCATGTATTGTTTTGTAGGTATAGCAGTTGATATAAATCGTACCTTCTAATAGGTTTAGCTTTCAGCGCAAACTCTATGCAGTTCCTCTGATTCTTATCTAACTCACAGTTTTTATATTCTTGCTCTCCCTCGTTTTGAAAGGTTACTATGACGAAACCGACGAATATATTTACCTATAAATATTGAATGTAATGAATATCACTCATCTGTACAGTATTATCATGCATAACATTGTCATGGTAACAGGAACGTCTACATACCATAAAGAAGGCAATTATAATAATATAAATAATATAGTAGGCTGCAACAATTGGACGGAAGTTAGTTATGGGACCTCGATCTTCAGCATTCGAATCTATGGAGACGTACAACAACCTGAAATAAAATGCGTTATGAATATGTATTACAACTTAATATTTTTTACTGACTACAAAGTTCACTTGAAAGCATTGCTGTTAATGTTGGCCTGCATCATCCCATTGCTGGGTAATGGCCTCTCCACTGACTTCCAGCTCTTTCAATCCAGGGCTAAAGCTGAAAACTGCCGTACGATTCTGTAACCGTCTCACCGTGAAAACTTGGGTGAAGTGAACGTGGAGTGAGTCGTCAATAGTGTCAATCCCTAGCATCAGTATGACTCACAGCTCACTCTAAGATCACTTCACCATCGTTATCACGGTGAGATTTTTCCAGAATCAGAACCGACTGGTCGTGTTTTTTCTCCAGCCCATCCCGCCATCTTCTACGGGGTCTGCCGCGACCCCTTCTAGCTGTGTCAGTGCTTCAAGTAGTGGTTATTTTGGCGCAGAGCTCATTGGCCACTTGCAAGCATTAAGTAACCAATAAATCATCGAGGTGCACTTACCCTGGCCATCCTTCGAAAGTAGACACAGTGAAGAGAGTAAGCATTCCTTTCATTACATTATCAAAATGGAAGTCATAACGCGTCCATTCTCTGTCCCTCACCAAATAGTTGCGATTCTCAAATACTAAATACGTTCCCCTGAAAAATATATTGATTTGGTAGTATCCAGTCCATCCGACTTAATACAAAATGAGTTCCTAAGCCTGTTACTGTATTTTAAACTTTATTATTCCGACGAACGTAAAGTTCTCAATTCAAAATTGACAACTTTGACTTGGGTTTAACGTCAGTTTTGTAATAACAACTTTAACTTTATCCGATGGTTTAAGCCTGGATCTAAATATAAACCTTGTTTTGTAATAAGGCCGATTAGGGTTACAGGCAGTAATGCGTTTAAAGAATTAAAAATATAAGTAGACGAAGATACTCACTGGCATTCATCCTTTGTCATTTTAGAAATATCATTACACCTAAAAAATTTGCCCTGAAACAAAATCTCAGCGATTAAATCAATGACAATTGCAAAATTAAAATTAGATTAGTTTCATGCCACGACATCTAAATGTGTTGCAGCCAATTTTGAAAGTATTAGTTAAGTATAGGAACTACAAATATCCCAATATTTTAATGAACCCATTTCTCATGATAAGAACCTATAAAGAAGCATAATTATACAGTTTGCCAAAACATTTATGTTAATGTTTTTGTGTAAATGAAGACAACACAATCTAATAATGATACCTTGTCTAAACTACAAGCTTTTATGATTCTGCGCTAACGACATGCGACATAGGCTACAATAAAACAAAATAAGGACAAACTTCATGCTTTATACAAGATCTTCGAACTTGATTACATTCAGTTTGTGTGGCTCCAGTGTTGCTTCTTAAAAATTACAGGGTTTTGCAAGTATTTAAATTAATAATGTAAAAATATTTGCTCCATCCTTATGGTCTGCAAAACTTCACATTTTAGAAAAGTTAACTAAATCAGTTTCGGAGATCTTACTTCAACTACCAAGAAACGTCCCAAGGCTCACCTTAAACAACTGTACACCAACCACAGCAAACATAAATTGTAATAAATACGTAACTAGCATTATATTTCCTATAGTCTTAATTGCTACTATCACACACTTCACCACATACTGTTAACGGATTCAATGAGTTAGTTGTCGGGGCATACGTTACCGAGGGGGGAGGATTCCACAATGTCCACCACGCAGCCACAGGAACATAGGGGGACAAGCAAACCATTTTTTTAATCACATGGGATATCTTACAAGGGCCGTAGGGACCACATCACTTTCTAAGGTTAGAAATCCACTTTTTCAAGTAAACGCCAAGGTAGGGGGTAGGAATTAGTCATCTAAATGATTGGTATCACATATACTACACCTTTGGGTTGTATTAATGATGTCATGCTTAAACTAATTGACGACATTGAAATTGTAAATACTAACAAAATATTTCTACTGATGAATTCAACATGCTAATTTTGTAATTTTGTTTCTTCAAGGCCTTTTTCATTATATAGTATTAATACCAATTTTTCTCCATAAATGATTTTTGATGAACACAGGAATAGTTTTCGAAGCAAAACATAAGTAAATATAGGTACTTACTTTAAAAATAAAAGGGGTAAATTTGCAAAGCTTTCCAAATATATATCGTATGGAAGCTCAGCAGAAAACACAAAATAATTAGCACAAGAGTTAGTTGAAGCTTAAAATAAAATACACCTGTGTAATAAATAAATCTTAGGTCTGCTTTTAGATACTTTCAATGTACAGACATAAGACATTTCACTTATAATAATAGGTATAAAAAATATAAAGGTAAATCACACATTGTAGAATGTTCTGTGATTTTTCGTGCGTCAAATCCATAAGATAAAAAAGTAAAACAATAAGAAATCATGAGAAATGAGTAAGAAAAAGATAAGAAGAAAAGGAGTGTAAAATAAAAAAAATATTTATACCCAAAGGTGTATTGAAAAGGTACTGTATATCGGTGATATAGGTAATTATTATGAAAGTGTATTCACTCGTGGCCACACAAGTCGCTTCGTATAACGCAGTATGGTGTGGAATTCTTCAGAATATAGTATTTGCCCCCTACCTTGAACATTTGGACTCCCATGACGGCAAACATAAATTGCAGTAACGACGTTACCAACAATATGTTGCCGATCGTTTTGATGGCTACGATCACGCATTGTACAACGTGCTATAATCACGGAAAAATATATGTACTTGCATGTCAGATAATAATATTTGATCATAGTATAACAATCGTTTAACACAATTATCACAATCAACACCTATGTAAGCAATTATGGTAAATTATTTTAGACCTAAAAGACTGTTTAAATTTAAATAAACACTTCTAAACTACAACATTTGTAAAATAAGTGTTCTAAGTTATAATGACATTTAAATAATATATACTCAAATTTTCTAAATCTTTATAATTACGTTGTCATTTCTATTTGATAAAAAGCTGTCGGTAAGTCCAAGAATAAGTTACTGACCTTAAGGCCCTTGGCCCTGTTGATGGCCCTCAAAGGTCTCAGCACCCTAAACACTCGCAATATTTTCACCACCGATATACTACCCGACCTGAAAGAATCAATAAATTTTTTTAATAAAATTATATAAATTATACCTACTACATCGAATAGTTTCGAAGAAAACGCCTAAAACTGACAGACATTAAATTGAATCTATAACTGCCATGCGATTCTGTAACCATCGCACCGTGAAAGCTTGGGTGAAGTGAGCGTGGAGTGAGCTGTCATTCGTTAGGGATTACCACTATTAAGTGCTCACTTCACTTATGATTTCACGGTGAGATTTTTACAGAATCGACCGGCTGTTCCGTTTTTCCAATTTTAGTGTCTAACACGGCAAGAAATCAGGCTCTGTAATGATTCTTGTCCGAGTTTTGAACTCACTAGTGGTAAGTACTCATCGATAACGATGGTTGATTGAAATCTCTTCCTTCGATATATGTTTATTTATTACATTTAATGAACCAAAAGCCTTTTCAAGAGTATTTTTTTTCATGATCCTTTTATAACATCTTTTATACGCTTTGCAAAAATAAATTTTCAATCTGACGGGTAGTCCCAGAGATTAACGCTTTCAAACAAACTATTCATCTTTACTATTAGTTAGATATATAGAAAGATGGAATGTAATAAATTAATATGAATACGAATGACGTACTTAAAACTCATAGAGACTAGTGAGACGCAAACGACGAGCATGTCGAGCACGTTGAAGGCGGACCGGAGGAAGGCACCCTGGTGGAGTATCAGCCCGTAAGTGATCAGCTTCAGGAACAGCTCCAGCGTGAAGATGCCCGTGAAGAACACGTCGAATTGACTTAACAACTAGAAACAAATAGTTTATGGCAGCGATTGAATGTAAAGCATTAACGACTAAGCAGTTTGATGAAAAATAATTCTTGGAGGAGTGATTTCGAAAAGAAAATACTGAAATAGTGATGATATGACCACTATTTCTCTTTCCATGATTTTGGTTTCTACCTATTTGAATAATATGAGTGCTATTAAAATTATGAGCGTTTAAGATTATAGACTTTGAGTTCCAAGTTAGCAGCGCGTGGGAAAACATTTGGCTTTGTGTGTTTTTTTTTTGCTGGCAATACTGGCAGCCGGTCGTCAAAATTTTTCTTGTTAGAATTAAATTGTAAAACTAATGTATTTCGCGTTTATTTATCTAAAAACGTGCTTAATTTCGATAGATTTAGTTATAAATAATAAGGATCTGTGTTTGTGAATTATTTCGTTGAAAAATCAATGAATAATCAATGAATTAGTACCAGCTGTCAACCAACGGACGGATTTGAAATCACCACCTAACCCGGGGAGTATTTCTTTTAATTTAAGCTTACTTATATAAAATCTTATTAGTTCGTATTGTACCCTTTCCCCTTTAATGTGTATACTGTTCGTCCCAATAAGCAACATAGTGAACAAGCCTGTATTTCTCTTTATTGTGCTGGACACTTATGTTCGTGTGTTATTGGGATAAAATCACATAAGATACGTTAGAGACCCCTTAGAAATCACCCTACTTTATTACTAGACAGACATCTGTTAAGTTCAATTACTAAATTAGAACCGCTTTATGAATTTAACGTTAGAAACTAGATTTTCAATAACTTGACAATAGTAGTACCCCCAAATATTTTGCAAATTTAATTTTGTTTTTTTTTCCCTTTTTATTATTGAATATCACCATCTCAATTAAGACATTTCTATGAATAGTTAATTTTCAACCTTACAAACTCTGTGCTTACAAACTCATCATAACTTTTTATTCCTTTGTTTTTTGTTCACTTCATCCTAGCACTTACTATCCACATCTCATACCTCTCTCTTATTCCTTTCACTCACTTGGCTTTCTCTTCTCTCATTCCAGGGTGCCTCTAGGGTTTGCCTGTCAATATGTTGACCCGTAGAGCTGCATCCTTGGATGAAAAACTGAGGGCTACATTGAACGAATTGGAATCTAGTAAGAAACAGAACAAACAGCTACTACAGGAAAGGGATGACAGCGAGGTGGAAATAAAGTTTATAAATGACAAGAACACTGAGCTAAGGAACCAATTGGCTGAACTACATGTACAACATATGGACATACTTGACCAGCATCAACATCTTCGTCAACTTGTGTCAAATTTCCAGGAATGTAGTGACACCCACGAACTGGCTTTGAGACGCATATCTGAACTTGAACTGGAATTAAGCAGGGCCCATAACACAATCACCCATTTGGAATCTCTCAAAGCCCGTGAAGAGTCTGCGATCACCTGCAGTCTTTACGATGAGTTGGTTGGTAGCGGGTCCGGACCCACATGTGTTGAGCCAATTGTAACAATAGACTTAACTAATGATACTATCAATAAAACCAAATTGTTTACTAGTCATAATAAGATAAAAAAATATATTAAAATTAATAGATTAATAAAAAAAACTCAAAAATCATTAAAATGCCAAAAAGTTAAGAAATCAAATATAAAACTGAGGCAAAAAAATTTAAATTTAATACAAGAATTAAAGAACTGTAACAGAGAAATAGAATTATGTAATACTAGGTATGACACTGACACTCAGCACCTGCAGGATGAGTTGTTTGTTAGGGAATATGCTCTGAAGGACATCTTCAGTAAATATGAGGCTTCTCAACAAGACCTGAGTAAGCGCATGCAGGAGGCTAATGAGTTGGCAGACCTGGTCAAGTACAATGCGGAGAGGTATGAGTCTCTGACTAATAACCTCTCTTTTAGCTGTACCTGCTCCCAGGAACCCCAGCCTCAAGTTATTACACCCACACCCTCAGTAGCTCAGTCAGTAGATAGCTGTATTAAAGATGATAGCAGTAGTATGAATAAATTGTTTAACACTACTTATGTATTTTCTGACAAATTTGGTCAAGGTTTTGGTAGTATATTTAATCAGTGTTCGCCACAATATGTAATTAATCATTGTTTACCCGGTGCCAGTATTAGCCACTTAATTAGTAATATTAAATTGACAAAAATAAATCCCAATTCAACTGTTATATTATTATATGGGGATAGTTTAACTGTACGTAAAAAGGACATAATTGAATCTGTCCAGTTAATGTTACATCTCAATGAGTCCAATAATTGTAAATTTATTTTCTGTGCCTTGCCTTATTCTCATTATTTGTCTGATGAGCAAAATAGGCACATTTATAATTTAAATATGTTAATTTATAATAGGACATGTCATCACAGTGATGCTATTTTATATTTTGATTGTAATCAATTCATTACTGATTACAAACTGACAAATTATACTATGTATTTGCCACCTAGTTGTAGGAGACAAATTGCTAATCTTTTAGCATACAATATACACAGTGACACCGGTACCTGTAGGGTACCATCGATTACTGTTAGTAGTGGTACTAACACTACTTTTGATACGCCTTGTAGTTTAAACTATTAGGTGCGACAACGGGTCAGCCACATATGTTGAATGTTGTACATCAAAATATGCAGGGTCTGTCCGGCAAAGAGCTAGAGTTAAGTTTGTTTATGGAGAACTATGATGTTCAGGTGTTATGTTTGACTGAACACTGGTTGAAAGAACATGAAGTAGTGTTTATCAATGATGATAACTTTACCGTACAGAGTGCATTTGTGAGAAAAAGTGCTATTCGCGGTGGCTCTTTAGTTCTTGTTTCAAACAAGTTAAAATGTAAACAACGTTTAGATTTAGTGAATCTTTCAATCGAACGCACTATAGAGTTGTCTTGTGTTGAACTTGAGCGATACGTTATAATTTGCGTTTATCGACCCCCCTCTGGGGATTTTATTAGTTTTGAATCGGTAATGGAGGATTCTCTCAATAGGTTGAAATCAAGTAACAAAAGTATTATTTTATGCGGAGATTTCAATATTAATATTTTAGATGTTACTCCATTAAGTATTAGACTTCTCAATTTGTTTAGGTCTTATAATTTAATTAACTTGTTTTTTGAACCTACTAGGATCACGGCATCTTCGTCAACCTGTCTTGATAATATATTTAGTGTTTTTGATGCCAAAAACAAATTAGTCTTAACTGACTTAACGTCCGACCACTGTGGTTTATTAGCTAGCTTCCCCATGCCATTACATAAACAGCCGTGTAAAATTGAATGCAGGCCTTATACAGCTACCCGTTGCAAAATGTTTAAAAATAATATAGTTCATAGAATTACACCATCTATAGTAGAACACGAGAATCCTAATGAAATTTATGGTGCCCTTTTTGATGTTGTGCAAAAAGAGTACCAATCTACTTTCAAGACCAAAACTGTTAATATTAATGGATCCTCCGTTGGCTTTAACCAATGGGCTACTCCGGGTATTTATAAAAGTAGAGCGAGACTATACGAGTTATATGGTTTGAAAAAATACAGGTTTGACACTCCTTTCCTAGAGTATGTCAAAAATTATTCAAAATTATTTAAAAAGATTAGTGCTTTTGCTAAATCAAAATTTTTAAGCGATGCTATTAAAAATTCTAATAATAAAGTAAAAACAACTTGGAAAATTATTAACAATGAAACGGGTAAATCGGTTAAACAAGAAAAATTACTTGAGATTATGGTCGATAATAAATTAGTTAATAAAGCCGCTGACGTAGCTGAAGCTTTTAATGAGTTTTTTGCCAACATACCCATAACTACGACTCGCTCCTTAAATTCGTCCCCGTCTAAAGCTGAAAACCTTTTGCATAGTAGTGTACCTCAATGTAGTCGTTTATTTAGTTTCGAACATGTAACCCCACATGATGTAGTTACTGTTTTTAACCTACTTAAGTCTAAAAACACCGGTGACTACTGGGGCATCTCCATTAAACTTTTAAGTAATATAATAGACATCGTAGCCCCCTATCTAGCTGTTACTTTTAATAAATGTGTTGATTTAGGAATTTTTTCCTGACCTCATGAAGAATAGTAAAGTCATACCTTTATTTAAATCAGGTAATAAAAACGACGTTGGCAATTTTAGGCCTATTTCCATCTTACCTGCATTTAGCAAAATATTTGAAAAATTAATACTCAAGCAGTTGCTAAGACATTTTAATTTAAATAGCCTCCTTCATAATGAACAGTATGGCTTTACAAAAGGTCGTTCGACTACAGATGCGGGTGTTGCTTTGCTGAAACACATATTCAACGCATGGGAGAGCTCGCAAAATGCTATCGGAGTTTTCTGTGATCTTTCCAAAGCCTTTGATTGCGTGCACCATGACACGCTTTTGCGTAAACTACGTCATTACGGTGTCCAAAACGAAGCTCTCAACGTAATAAATTCTTATTTACATAATAGGTTCCAATGTGTAGATGTTAATGGTGTGAAATCTTCCGCGCTGCCAGTTCAGTTAGGTGTGCCGCAAGGCTCAATACTGGGCCCATTCTTGTTCTTAGTGTATATTAATGATTTACCATTCCATTTAAAGGGAATCTGTGACGTTGTACTGTTTGCTGATGATACATCTCTTATTTTTAAAGTAGACAGGAATAGACTAGATTTTGACGAGGTAAACAGTGCACTCTCAATAGTTACGGATTGGTTTACGTCAAATAACCTAGTTCTCAATGCCAAGAAAACGAAATGTGTAAAGTTCGCCTTACCCAATGTTAGAAATCTAGGACCCAACATCGTCTTAGATAAAGAGGCGCTTGAGACTGTGAGCTCAGCAGTTTTTCTGGGAATAACAGTAGATGCCAAACTTCAGTGGGGACCACATATATCGAGCCTAGCAGGAAGGCTCAGTTCGGCTGCCTACGCCGTCAGGAAAGTAAGACAATACACTGACGTTGATACAGCTCGTTTAGTATATTTTAGTTATTTTCATAGCGTTATGTCCTACGGTATTCTGCTGTGGGGCAAAGCAGCTGATATACAAAATATATTCGTCCTTCAAAAACGAGCTGTTCGAGCTATTTACCAGCTAGGTGCTAGAGTTTCTCTAAGAGATTTATTTAAAGATATTGGTATTCTCACGGTTGCATCACAATTCATATTTGCCAACATCATATATATTAGGCAAAATATACACTTGTATACTAAAAACAGTGATGTTCACAATGTTAACACCAGAAATAAGGACAAACTACGTGCTCCCTTTCACCGGCTTCATAAGGTTCATAACTCATTTGTTGGGCTTGGTATAGCCTTTTATAACAAGCTACCCTCTTCTTTGCTAGATTTGCCTTTTAATGCATTTAAAGCTCAAGTAAAATCCAACCTTTGTTCAAAGGCATACTACTCCATCAACGACTACTTAAACGATAAGAATAGTTGGTCGCCCTGATTAACTCAAGACAATGTTTATGTTCTTTCTCCAGAATTAGATTACTGATAGGTTATTATACTATGAGCTCATTATACAATTGTTTTTATTGGGCTGTATAAGTCAAATCAGTTTAGTTTTATTTTTATTATATTATTGACATAATCAACCTATTTAAATGTTTTCTAATGAGTTGATTGCAATATGTGGTTAGCTAGTGACCTCGACGATTGATCATATTATTCTTACCTGAGCAACCGGCAGCAAGTTCGTCATGCTCCCTCAGATGTCACTGCTTGCGGTAGCGTCGGGGGTCGGGTTGCCTCCTTCCCTCAAATATGGCGAGGGGGGTAATGGCTGATCTTTGCGTTATGCTCGTGAACGGGTGCTGCTTGTGGTGACTGGTCGTCTTGCTGACCATGGTTTTATTATTGTTATAATTAGTAATAACTTGTTTATTTAGTTTCCTTCGATGGTCCTAGTTTATCATTTGTGACTTCAAGCGACAGCTATGTAAACAGAACCCAGCATTGCATAAATATGTTAGCGGTCACGCCCTTCATACCTGGAGGCTTTTATTTAATTTTCATTTATTCATTTTTGCTTGAGTACCTACGTATAGTTTTTTATTGTATTTCTTGGTATATTGGCGTTGCTAGCTGACATATGGCAGATTTAGTGTCCTGTGTCTTGTAATGTTAATTGCTTTGCATACCTTGTATTGTATTCAGTCAAGTATTTTCTAACTGAACAGACAGCTGTGCTGCTGGGGAGTTTGTTGCGCCACTTCTTCTTCCCAGCGAAAGCACTAGGAAGTGGTGAAGGGCGGGCGTTTTGGGGGACTGTCTTTTGTAATTTTGACGTTCGAAAAGTGCTGATTCTCAGCCTAGTTTGAATAAATGACTTTTGATTTTGATTTTTTGATTTTGCTTGATCGTTAAGGTAGTGGTCGTTACTTTTATTAGCAAAGCCGTCGATCTGTTACGGATTATTACAATACGGGGACTAGTTTGACGAATAAATCAAATGTTTTGCAGTATACTAACCCAATTTCGAAACCCGTTCTGTGCAGCATCGAGAGGGTCTTCAGCAGCCAACATAGCGGAAGACAGCATGATACATACGAGGATAATGTTTCCGAACGTGGATGATGAAGACATCTGGTAGCAGAACACCCGGAACCTAGCGTTGAAGAACTGTGTCAGGATTTTGACGAGAGAGATAACAATGACGTGATAGGAAACACACCAGAAAATATTTCAAACAAAATATCAAAGGATTAGAACAATTCTGATTAAAAAAATGAAACCTGATTGACGGTTGCTTTGATTTTAATGTCACATAAAGCTGTAGCTTAAAAAGTTGACCTCATCGGTTTGATAGCAAATAGATTAGGTTTACTCAAAAGCGCGTAAACTGGATATATATCTAAAAACATTCTTTGGAATTTTGAAGTGTGTTTCAAATACTATAAAATATAACACAGTTACACATATATTCTAGACACGTATGTTACGAAAATAAATGATATAAGCACATGCAGTAAAATCGGGCAAATAAATATAATACGGGACACACCATGCATGCATGCAACAAATTATAACGTCACATAATAATTTTCAGAATCGTCAATTTTGGCGTATAGTTTTTACGGCTTTGACAATCATGCATGAACACACATTGCATGCAATCTGTTCTATGGTAAACGCTACAAGCCAAAATATGATATCCGATTTACAAAAATCAATGAAGAATCTAAGGGATTTCAGGTCATGCTTTGAAACCTATCATACTAAACAAACAAACCTAACTTCTAATGGGAAACACAGATTTCGGTACCCACTATACTCATTGCTGAAACAAAATGTTCATCTAATTTTGATTATTCCACGCTTAATGGAGGTTATAATGTTCGTGCATCACGAGGACATATGAATGAAGAATATGATGTTGGAAACGGTACTGTGGTATAAACTAAGAATTTGGGATGTGAAATTTTTAAAAACTTAAAATGAAAGAAGATTTTATCCACCAGAAAGTATAGTCATCGTTATAGGTGAATTTGAAAATGAAATCGAAACAGGATGAACTGAAGAATATTTTTGGTTTAATGCTAAAGGAGTCAACTAATTTTGAATAAAGAAACTAGTAAATGGAAGGAATGATCCCCTAGAAAGGGTTAACGGACACATTGCAAGGAAATACAGTTTCCAACAGATACAGGGACAGTCACAGTCGATGATATGTAATGCCAATCACTGCAAGGACAACACAACGCCAATCGACACAATGAGACATGGGTACCACCAGGTGATGAAGTCATCACCATTCACCTGTTCGTCGGTGAGAATACGAAGAAACTACTAGCGTTCGGTATAGGCGGCGTCTGATTTGGCATATTCAGTTCTGACACACGCCGTGGTCTGGCTGTTACCAGTGTTCCCTCTTCTTCAGATTGACCGCCATCTTTGTGAAGGAAAATGACAGAATTTTCTACACTATCGTCTAGCACTAAAATTATTTTAATCCTAATATTACCAATAGTATCACTATCGCTATTGACCATGCCGAAATCCCTGTACCTAGAATGCCTCAACTAAATTATCAAGTAATTATTGTAATGCTTAATTAAACGCAAACACAAGTGTGGAAATTAGCTAATGTGTAGAAATGGTAAATAATAATTATTTTTTAATAATTAATTAATTGAAAGAAGAGAAAAACGTAAGGCATAAAGTAGAAAACGGGTTTGTCTTTGATAGCGTTGGTATTGTATATAAATACAGTTTTGATAATAATAGTGTTGCTGCTATGATAAATTATACAATAAAAATCGTGCTTACGACGCGTGACATACAAAATACAAATCGTTATCAGCAAAATATTAAAGATAATATATTATAAATACATGTCATGATCTAGTTTCCTACCCATCATGAAAAACTAAAAAAGAATAAATCCATGTTTATATTCACACACTTTAATGATATATGATATATACCAATAAATATACTGAATCATATAAAATAAAAAGCCCTTTCAGCGCCATAAGCACGAGAATTTAACCGCCGTCAAAGACAAATAAAAAAAACAAAATATGTAAAAAAATAACATCTAATAAGATTCTGTTAATCTTCTTTCCCCCCTAACCTGTTGGTCTTAGCAAATATGAAGAAGGAGGTGGCATCAGGGATAGGTTTCTTAGTGTCGCATATATCGACCTCGGAGAGCCGGCGCGGGCGCGCCGATGAGGTCGTTGGCTTACGTTTCAGCCGAGGCTCTTCTTCCAACTCTGTGTTCACTGTTTTTGGTTGGTTAGCTTATTGTTATGTTTATTGCACCGTTGTTGGTAGCTTGTGCAGTAGTATCATTTATAGAATATACACTTGTATTATCATTTTCTTTGGCAATTGAACACTAATTATAATATTTCGTATTAAAATAAACAAAAAATATTTCCTTGCACCAGGTTTGGTGACTATATATCAAAATGCAAAAGATTTTCATATACCTTCATTTCTGTATTAATAAAGACAAAGTCACAATAGATTCATTATACTGAATATATAGTTTTCCTCTAAGTAAAAAGCATAGTGTTTGCAACAACCCAAGATTGTTTCCCAAATATTTGCTATAAGAATCATAGTCGATGTTACATCTGAATGAACCCCTAAAATGATTATACCTATATGATTCCTCTGATGGCCCTCCATCATCTCTTGGTCTTCTCTCTCTTGTTCCTCTTCAGCTCTTTGGATTGCTTCGTTTTCTTCGTCTATGATTTCATTTAGTTCTCTTTCCATGTCTTCTTTCTCTCCCTCTGAACCTGTCTCATCATAGTCTCTTTCAGAGCTGAAAATAATATATTTTTTAGTACTTACATTATTAAAAGTCGGTTTTTAGAAGACCTATCTTTAGCAGGGATCGATATGGTAAAGGTATTTGTATAAAATACTAACTTATCTGAAGTATATGCATCTTCGTCGTGAATATACTCATCATCAGTATCTATGTGTACACCTTCAGCTGCTGCCACACTTCCCCCATCTTTTTCTTCAGGAGCCTGCGGAATATTCTCGTTTAAATTAAGCCCTTAACACTCAAGAATTGAAATTGAGTTTCCAATATCACTTACCGCTTCATCTTTTTCTATATTTGTCAACGATTCGGCGTCGGCTAAGTTATCTACAGCGATGGCCAAGAACACGTTCAGAAGGATATCTGCGAGGCGGGTAGTAGGAAAACAATGATTTTGTTGGTATATTCTTTCGCAAAAAAATATTAATTGTTTGCTAATTTTACTAAACATTTTTTATTGTTACTTTTTGCCATCTCTCGTTGCCTATGGTCCATAAGTGTACCTTAGCTTAAAGCAATTGTTAAAATTATGAAACGCGAATGTGAATATTGTCGTTTCCGTGTAGTACTACAATTCGGGTACTGGTTGTTGTGTAATTTGAAAAAAAAAATTCTTTTTACGTTACTGAGTTGCGTGAGTTGTGAGTTGCGTTTTGTCGACCATGTACAATAACGATATATCTCATTCGGTTTTATTTAATAGTAAAAAGCTATAATTTTAATAGCTGTCCATAGTTTAGAGACTTTAAGGGCCTATGCACACCACGTTTTTTAAACGCGCCGTCGACGCGCGTTAGTAGCGATACAGACGCGATACGCACGCAAGTCAGACGCAGCCTGTAGACCTTTGCACACCTGTATAAATACAGACGCGCGTGTGTAGCGATACAGACGGGATGCAAACGCGCGTGTGTAGCGATACAGACGCGCGTGTGTAGCGATACAGACGCGATACAGAAGCGCGTGTGTAGCGATACAGACGAGATGCAAACGCGCGTGTGTAGCGATGCCACACACGCGCTATTTTGTGAGCTCACAAAATAGACTACATATTTGTTCCCAGGCATTTTTCTTTAGCACTTTATTCGAATAATCCGGCAATCGTGAATTCCACAATATTGGCCGGTTTTGAATTTCAGTTATGAAGTTTTCTGTGTCGAAAGGCTCCATTTTTTTGTTCCAAAGACGTGCGGTGCACCAAATCGCTCGATTGCTACTAGCGTAGATTCACACTTCCCTTTCCCTCGTTGCGGGGGAAACCCCGTCCGTAGGGAAGGCGCGCGCGCTAGCGCTCGTATCGGTGTCGCGCGTTTGAATTGATACAGACGCGCCGGTGCCGCGCGTTTGTATCGATACACACGCGCCGGTGCCGCGCGTTTGTATCGATACAAACGACAACAAACTGCTCTGCAGAATAAAAACGCGCCGGCGACGCGCGTTCGCAAAACGCGCGTCGACGGCGCGTTTATAAAACGTGGTGTGCATAGGCCCTTAAAAGGAGTGATGATATTCTTCTCAACATATACTACTACTAAGACTTATGAAAAGAATACAGTTGCCGCAGATGAAGAGTATGATGAAGTATATGCAGGCGAGGATCCCAAGTGTGCCGACACCACCATAAGCCTTAATGCCCTCGTACATCACCGCATTCCAGTCTTCGCCTGTTAGGATCTGCAAGTAACGATAGGAATTGAGCTTTTTAACAACACCGCGAACTGCACCCTAATAGCTTAACACATTCAATCACATTTTAAAGGATATTGCTAACCCATTGCTTCTTATGTTCGAATATTTGTCTGCTCAACGAAAATAAAGCAATGAATGTTTTTGAACTGTAAAAGTGACAGCCATTGCTACTGTTAGCGTGTTATGCAATTACCCCGCTGATTTCATATAGACCAGTCTCAATAAGGGACCTTTTTAATAATAATGTGAACGGATTAGAAATACACCAGCTATGATTAAAGGTTCTTACAACGAGCAATGTTGGATTTTGAACTAAAACAAAAGTTAAGCTAACATTACAGCTATCTTAACAACAAAAAAATCTTACTTATCACGTACTAAGCGTTATCCCTGTCACTGTCGCACAACTGTAAACCTACAAGTGCATGATAGAGACGGGAAGATACCTAAACCAAAGCACGGGCTAAGCAATGGCATGGAATTAGATTCCCGACAAGTGACGTCAATCAGACAACAAAAAAATGGGAATCTTCCATACCTGAAATACTGTCAACAGCGCCTGCCAGAAGCAATCGAAGTTGTGGCGATCCTTCTCCTCCACTGGGTCATAGTTGAACTTTCCTCCGAAGACCTGCATCCCCAGCAGCGCAAAGATCATGATGAAGAGGAACAGGAGTAACAAGAGGGAAGCTATCGACTGGATCGAGTTGAGGAGCGACGCTACTAAGTTTGAGAGCGAGCGCCAGTATCTGGAAAGAGGATTCAGTCATATTATACTTCTTACAAGCGTTTAATATGAATTTAGATATTAGAGGCTTTCGACAGCACGGTTGGCGCAGTGGTTAAGCGTTTGACTGCTGCGCTGCGTGTCGCGGGTTCGATTCCCGCACGGAACAAATATTTGTATGACCTACAAGTAGTTGTTCCGGGTCTGGCTGTTTGTGTATGTGACTTTAAATGTTTGTAAACGCACCCACAATACAGATGCAGCGGGGCAATGTTATTTAAAAAAAAAACAGAGTATGTTCTATTCATTGGTAATTGGTAAGATGGTAGTTTTGACTAAACAGTCTTCTGACTGGAACCTGAGCAGAGCCGCGACTCTGCTACCCAGTGTAGGGTAGCTACGCAGGGGTGCGTGCAGAAGACCTCCACGTGAGCTCGGCGGCTGCTGGTCCCCTGCGGATATGTCCGGGGGGAAGAGCAGTCGCTGGGCCTGGTGCACCCTGGGTCACGGACAATAATCTCTTCGCGGGGGGTAGGGTAGAGGAGTATTATTGTCCGGAGCTAACTTCTGCAGGAGGGGTCGCTCCTGATCCGTCGACGTAGTCGATCGGGCGAGGACGCGACCACACCCGCTTGGGTGCAGGCGCATCTAAGCGGGGTTCGTACGTTTGTCTCCTCATTCATTGAGGAGCAAACATTTCGACGGGTCCGCTGAGTCGGGATGGCCGGACAGCGGACGGAGGCATGCCTCAATGCCGCCGTCGGGGGGCTTGGCTTAACCGCCCGGCCCCAGAGGAAGGATACCTCTAAGATAAAAAACCACCCAATCCCAAGTTTCGGGAGCGCGGCGAGGGGATGAATGGCCGTAGGGGGTACGGTCGTTAGCGCTCCCACCTGCTGGTACCTGCCGCCCCCAGCAGTATGTAGGCTTGCCCGGGTACTTAAGCCTCTGCCCGGGTCGACGTGTATTTGCTTTACACTCGTGGGAATTACATGGATTCTTATAACCAAAAAACCCAAAACCCAAACCCATCCGACGAACCTCTGCCGTCGCAAGAACAGGAGCTCCGGGTTAGCCTGGAGCGCCTGGGTGACGCAGGAGGAAAGCCGCTTGCCGTCGTGGACGGCAACAAGAGCCGAGGAGGCTCAGGTCCTGGTGAGGACCACATGTCCGACCAGGACACGCGCGGGCGCAACTCCAAATTTTGGAGGAAGCGCCCGCGCAGCGAGGATTTGGGGTCGATGGGGCTCTCCTCTAGCGAGGAAGACCTGTCGGCCGCCAAAATAGGTACCGCGCAGAGGGGGCGAGGTCGTGTGGTGGGGGGCGGAGCTTCCGCTCGGCTACCTTCCCGCGACTCTCGTGGTCGCTTTTTGCGGCCCGCTACGCCGGCACCAGTGCGCCTGGAGAGCGCAGATAGTGATGGGACCCAGGGGGACCCAAGCGAGGACTCCGCAGCGTCCCCGCTGATGTTGCAAAGCAACAAGGCGGAGGCGAACGCAGCGAAGCGGGCGCAGCGGAAGGCGGTGGCGGCTGACGAGGTCAGCGAGATGGCCCGGCTAGCCCGAGAGCGACGCTCTGCTCAGGCGGCTGCCGGGGAGAGCTTGTCGGCGGTGGCGCTCAGTCGCCAAGTTTTGGACGGCGTGGACGTCGTCCTGAAGGTTGCCACTAAATCTGGCAGCCTGAAGGGCACGTTCACGCGCGCCCTCAAGGAGGCGGCTAGCGACATAAAGGAGGCAGTTGGAGTCCTCCTTAGCCGCACAAGCTCGGAGGAAACGGCGAGGCTGTGGGAAGAGAACGCCCGTCTCCAAGCCAAGCTGGAGAACCTCGAGCGGGAATTTGCCGCGCAGAGGGCGGAATGGCAGCAGAGGCGTCCTGCGGCCACCGTTTCCGCTCCTGTCGCGGCCCCGCCACCGTCGGCCCCGTCGGCCCCGCCACCGTTGGTCCCGCCACGTTCGGCCGCGACGTCAGTCCCTACCCCCACAGCTGCGGATGCGGAGATCGAGAAGATCGTTCGCATCTGCATGCTGCAGTGTGGGGGTATGATGAATGCCCGTCTGCAGGGCCTGGAGTCGAGGCTCCTCCCGGCAGAGACTCTCCGGCCGCCGCTTGCCGCGGATAGCCGGAGGAAGGAGGAGTCCGCTAAGCCGGGGCGGCGGCCGCAGCTGGGAAGCCCAAGGGGGCCAAAAAGGCGGCTAAGGGGGCCAAAAAGCCCCTGGAGGCGCCTGGGAAGCCCGCTGGCGGTACATCCGTGCCCCCGGCTGCGACTGCGACCCCAACTGCGACCGTTCCTGCCGAGGGAGTGTGGACGACGGTCGGCAAGCAGGGCCGCAAGAAGAAGGCGGTGGCGCCGGCAACCGCTCCGCCCGCACCCGCACCCAAGAGGACCCAGAAGCCGCCTAAAGTGCGTGCCCCACGCTCCGCGGCTGTAGTGATTACGCTGCAGCCCGGAGCCATCGAAAGGGGCCTGTCGTACAAGGCGGTTTTGATGCAGGCCAAATCGAAGGTCGCGTTCCCCGACCTCGGTATACCGTCCGGCCTCAAAATGAGGCCGGCGATGACGGGGGCGCGACTGCTCGAGGTGTCGGGTGCCTCCAGCGGTGAAAAGGCGGACATCCTGGCCGCCAAGCTGAGGGAGGTCCTCAACCCGGAGGACGTTCGGGTTTCCAGGCCTATGAAGACCGCAGAGCTGCGTGTCAGTGGCCTGGACGACTCGACGACCCCGGCTGAGGTCGTGGCGGCCATCGCGAAAAGCGGTGGATGTCCGCCTGATGATGTGCGGACGGGCGAGATTCGCGTCGACGCTTCCGGGCTCGGCACGATCTGGGTGCGGTGCCCGGTGGCGGCGGCGAATAAAATCGCCGACGCTGGGCGTCTGTTGGTGGGATGGGTTGCAGCGAGGGTTAAGTTGCTGCAACCCAGGGCCATACGGTGTTACCGGTGCCTGGACATTGGGCATGTCCGGGCACGGTGCACCGCCGAAGTAGACCGCAGCGAGCTGTGTTATCGCTGCGGTGTGGCCGGCCACAAGGCGGCCCAGTGCTCCGCGGCGCCGAACTGCAGCCTCTGTACAGCTGCAGGGAGGCCCGCTGGGCACAGAGCGGGCGGAAAGGCCTGTGGCGCACCCGCCCAGAAAGGGAAGAGAAGAGGTGCCAAGGCTGCCGGGGGCTCTTTACCCCCCCCTCAGCCTGGCTCCTCTTCGGCCGACTCCCGGCCTAGGAATGGTGCGGAGGGAATGGATTGCGCATAATGGCGCTCTACCATTTCCTCCAGGGCAATATCAACCACTCTGCTAGAGCTCAGGATCTCTTGCTCCAGAGCATGGCAGAGTGGTCGATTCACGTGGCTGTGGTCGCCGAACCGTATTTTGTCCCCCCCAGGGATAACTGGGTGGGTGACTTGGACGGTTTGGTGGCCATCATTGGCGGGGCTCTTGCCAACCCGTCCCGAGGACACGGCTGGGTAGCCGCCCTCGCGGACGGCATTGGCACGGTTGGGGCGTATTTTTCGCCCAACAAGAGTCTGGCCGACTTCGAGAGGTTCCTTGTCGAGTTGGGTGCCGTCGTGGGCCGACTCCACCCTCACCCTGTGCTGTTGCTGGGTGATCTCAACGCCAAGTCTGCGGCGTGGGGATCCCCTGTGACCGATGCTAGGGGCGAGGTGCTGGAGGAATGGGCGGTCGCGACTGGCTTGACCGTCCTAAATCGGGGCTCGGTGCACACGTGCGTGCGGCAGCGGGGCGGGTCTATAGTGGACGTCTCGTTTGCTAGCCCCGCTGTCGCGAGCCGTGTCCGCGACTGGCGTGTCGCCGTGGAGGTGGAGACGTTGTCGGATCATCGCTACATCCGTTTCGACGTCTCCGCCCAGACCACTGGCGGCCGCGGTTCGCCAGTCCCGCGAACGGACGGTCCGCGCTGGGCGCGTAAGTGCATCGACAGGGAGCTTCTCGAGGAAGCTGCTATTGTCCAGGCCTGGGTCCGGGAGTCGGCAACGAATGGACCCGTCGACGTCGAGCAGGAGGCGCTGTGGTTCCGCGGGGCGATGACGCAAATCAGCGACGCGTCCATGCCCCGGGTCCACACACAGACAGGAAGGCGCCAGGTGTACTGGTGGACCGCCGAGATCGCGCAGCTGCGCGTCGCGTGCGTGGCGGTCAGGCGCCAGTACACCCGATACCGGAGGAGACGTCGTCGGGTCCCTGACGAAGAAGCCGCGCTGTATGAGGTGTACCGCGCGGCGAAGGAGACTCTGTGGCTGGCCATCGGCGAGGCGAAGACGCGAGGCAGGGAAGAGATGTTGGAGACTCTGGACGGAGATCCGTGGGGGCGCCCGTATCGAGCGGTTCGAGGCAAGCTTCGAGCCGCGGCGCCTCCACTCACGGAGAGTCTCCAACCCGAGCTGCTGGAGGAGGTGGTCGCAGCCCTCTTCCCGGCCAGAGCGGAACATACTCGGCCCTCGCTCTGAAGGAGCTTGAGCCCCAACTGAGAGGACTCTACACAGCGTGCCTGGAGCAGGGCCAGTTTCCCACTTTGTGGAAATCTGGTCGTCTGGTCCTGCTCAGGAAGGCGGGGCGCCCTGCGGACTCGGCGTCCGCGTACCGGCCCATAGTGCTGCTAGACGAGGTGGGCAAGCTGTTCGAGAGGATTATCGCAGCCCGCCTCGTCGGCCACTTGTGCAGAGAGGGGCCGGACCTGGACGAAAGCCAGTTCGGCTTCCGGCATGGGCGCTCCACCATACACGCTGTGTCGCGGGTGAGAGTCCTGGCGGAGGAAGCGGTGTCCCGGGGTGGGGTGATGTTGGCGGTGTCCTTGGACATTTCCAACGCCTTCAACACCCTGCCCTGGAGTTGTATTCGGGAGGCACTGCGGTATCACCGGGTGCCTCCCTACCTCCGCCGCATAGTTGGGGCTTATCTGTCCGAGAGGTGTGTCACCTACGTGGGACGTGATGGCGGAAACCAGCGCCGCATGTCGTGCGGTGTTCCACAGGGCTCGGTCCTGGGCCCGCTCCTGTGGAACATCGGGTACGACTGGGTGCTGAGGGGCGAGCTCCAACCGGGCGTGGACCTAACGTGTTATGCCGATGACACGCTGGTCACTGCCCGGGGGAGCTCGCACAGGGAGGCAGCGTTGCTGGCGACGGCTGCGGTCTCACAGGTGGTGGGCCGCATACGTCGCCTAGGCCTGGAGGTGGCCCTCAACAAGTCGGAGGCCATGGTGTTTCATGGTCCCCGGCGGGCGCCGCCGCCCGGCTCACACATCGTGGTCGGGGGGGCTCGGATCGCTGTCGAGTCCACCATGAAGTATTTAGGATTGGTGCTCGACAGCCGGTGGAATTTCGAGCCCCACTTCCGGCGGCTGGCGCCCAAGTTGTTGGGCGCTGCGGGGGCGCTATCAACGCTGCTTCCCAATCTGGGGGGCCCGAGCGCCGCCTGTAGGCGGCTCTACGTGGGGATCGTGCGATCCATGGCCCTGTACGGGGCCCCGGTGTGGGCTTCGGACCTGACGGCCGGAAGCATCGCAGTTTTGCGAAAACCGCAAAGAGCGATGGCCGTCAGAGTCATCAGGGGGTATCGCACGATCTCCTACGAGGCGGCTTGTGCACTGGCCGGATCCCCGCCCTGGGACCTCGAGGCGAAAGTACTCGCGTCACTGTATCGGTGGCGCGAGGAAATGAGGGCGCGGGGCGAGCGACCGATGCAGCGACACTGGGAGCTGCGTCGGTCTCAGCTCCGCGAGGTCCTGGTGGCGGAATGGCGGGACAGGCTTTTACGCCCTACCGCCGGCCTCGCTATTGTCGGGGCGATCCGACCAGTGCTCGACGAATGGCTCGGGAGGAGGCACGGCTCCCTGTCGTTTCGGGCGACGCAGGTGCTCTCGGGGCATGGTTGCTTCGGGAAGTACCTGTGTCGCATAAACAGGGAGCCGGACGCTCGGTGTCACCACTGCGTCGACTGTCGGGAGGACACGGCGTGGCATACGCTGGCAGAGTGTGCCGCTTGGGAGGAGCCGCGCCGTGCCCTCATCTCAGGAGTAGGCAGTGACCTGTCGCTGCCGGCCGTGGTCGAGTCTATGATCGGCAGCGAGGAGTCCTGGGACGCGGTGGTTTCCTTCTGCGAAACAGTCGTCTCGCAGAAGGAGGCTGCGGAAAGGGAGAGGGAGATCTCGTCCCCTCACCCGGTCCGCAGCAGGCGCACCGGGCGTCGGCGGAGGGCGGACAACGCCCTCTTCCAGCCCCCCTAAATGGGTCCAGGGGCGACGGACTTGGGGACGTCCGTCGCCCCCCACACGTCAGGACCCGAGGCGGCGGCGCGTAGTGTTCCACGCGCGCCCCTCTTAGACGTCGCGGGGGGAGTTTAACACCTCACTCCCCCCCTGACACGAGGAGAGGCCCGCTGGAGCGGGCCAGCACCAGCCGGGGGTTGCGGAAGTATCGTTCGTTCCCGCGACCCCCGGTGTAGGTGAGAGAGGGAACACCGGGGTGGTTTTTAGTCAGTAAGAGTCTGACAGACCCCGCCGCCCGCCCCAGGGCGGCGGACATCCATGAGGATTTTCCACCCCGAAACAAAAAAAAAAAAAAGGGTAGCTACGCAGATGATGACATTTTAATAGTTACTGCAAAGATTTTCTACACGATAAACACGAAGCTGTCTTGGAGTCAATTTTTATATCGTAAAAAGTACAGACAGCAATGAAAGTCTTATGATAACCTTCTGCGGTCATTGTCCTATCCTATATTCAGTTTGGGAGGCGGTCTAGTTGCGCGTTTGGTTAGACTAGATAGAACTGGAAAGCACAGACAAATCAAAGATTGGAAAGCGCTCGGCAGACGACAAAATATGCATAAGCATAATACCATAATCAGCCTATAATCTTCCCACTGCTGGGACATAAACCTCCTCTCCGTGAGAGTGGGCCGTAATCCACCTGATGGTCCAGTGTAGGTTGGTAATGTCCTTTTATTTTAACTGGAAGATAACTCATGCGTTTGTAGCAATAGTCCATTATACTTATGAAAATTACAGCTGCGAGTGAAAGTCATTCCTTTGAAAACATATTGCGTTGGTTTTTAATCGCTATCAAAAAGGGTAGAGCACTCTACGATTTTTTATGTGTAGATATTCTAAGGCGTGTTACTTACTTGGTAACCTTGAAAACCCTGAGCAGCCTGACGCAGCGCAACACAGAGATCCCAAGAGGAGGCATCACCTCTGTCTTAGTGAGCACCATCTCGCTGATGGACCCAATCACAACGAAGCAGTCGAAGCGGTTGAACAGAGAGACGAAGTAACCCTGAAACATGTTCGGAGGCAACTTAACCGGGAGGAAGTAGGTAATTAAGAAGTCTGATGGAAGAAGAACAGCAACCAAAGCAGAGGTGTTAAGCACAGGTTAGTAGATAATGTGGCGTATGATTTTAAACCGGTTAAAACAAATTGACATAATGTTGACGAATATTTGTCGGTGAAACTTCACAGACGCCACATCTAATAATTTTTTTTTCGCGATTCCACTATACTTGTTCAGTGTACATTGTTTAGCGGTACACAGAATCCACTTTCTTTCTAATTTTCATCGATATAGTGCGTTAGTCTCTTAATAAAATCGCTTTGCTATATCTGGACAGACCATATTGACGAAATTATAAACGACGAACGAATCAATGACGAAAGTATAGTTCCGTTTTTGCCATTTGGTTACGCGACACCAAAAATATTGACTCGCAATTTAATTTTTTTGTTTTCTAATAATTTTATTTCGATACCTGTGACATCTGTGAAGTTTTACCAGCCCTCTAATTGCGTAACACAATTTTAATCAAAATTTGAACAATTTAGAAGGATATTGCTGATCCATTGTTTCATATGTTCGAAAAATTTGTCTGTTCAACAACGTCAATAACGCAATGGATGTTGTTGAACTGTCAAAATGAAAGCCATTGCTACTGCTAGTGTGTTACACAATTACCCGCTGGTTCTATAAACCTGTATAAAAATAGTGATATTGCTAGAAACAAACTAGTGGACGAGACGACTGTAGTCTTTCCTGTAAAAATCTCACCGTGAAAACTTAGGTGAAGTGAGCTGTCATTCCACCCGATGCTAGGGATTGACGCTGTTCACACAGCTCTCTCAGGTCCAGTTTAAAACCAGCGTCAGGCACTAGTTATCTGGCATTTTTTGCCGAACTTTGCCTTTTGGCGCACTTTTCTGCTAATCTCTTACATCGCGCTTAACAGTTTTTATTTGATTTTTATGTGCTGTAAATTATATTGTGTGCCTTTTAGTATGTGCTAAATATATGTATGTATTTTTTTTCTTGCTTTAATGGCAAGCTTGCTTCACTTCACTCAAATTTTCCCGGTGAGATTTGTACAGAGATCGGCTTATGTCTGGCAGTCGTCATTAAGGTTTTACAGTCTAAATTGTCATTCCAGATGCTGCGTATGCTTGGAGTACCTAAACGAGAACGATATCCCCAAGACTATATTACAAAAGTCCAGTGAACCAGAATTTCATTGAATTTCGTAGGATTGATACTTTGCATAAGTACCTAGATACAATACAACACACTAACGTCGGTAGTTTGTTTCCAGTTTCATGATGAATGCTGAACAAAGAATCGTAAAAAGAAAAATATTTAAGTAAGATAAAGGTTGAAACTTAGATTACTTACTTGCAAACCTAAGCTGTACATCTTGACTAACATTTCTAAGGTGAAGAGCGCGACGAAGAATGCGTTTCCATACTCCTGGAAGAGATCCAACCACTCGGGCTGCCTGAAAATGATACAAAGAGATTTTTAAAAAACTGGCCTTAGAATACACTAAAGTGTTCATACTCACAAGCGACACGCGTCACGGCGAGGCAACTGCAGCCGTCAAAAACGTGCCGCTCCTATTTTGTGCACCGTGCTTAAATACACGAGGGGCGCGTTGTCGACAGCAGCCGTAGACGCGTGTCTACGACTGCAGTTGTCTCTGCTATTGACGCGGGCCGCTAGTGAGTAAGTACACTAATGGTCATCGACGCGCAAACTGTTACCATGAATTCAGCACATGACAACTGCACAATTTATCATCGTTTATAAAAAATGAGCTATTTCAAAAAAAGCTATACAGTCAAAATGTATGGAGCGTTTTCAAACTTTTTTCTGCGAGAGGTTCCCAAACTTTTTTTCTCATAGACCACTAAAAATTTTGCTAGTTCCGGTGAACCGCCTGTAGCTACATTTCTACCATATTTCCAAAACTCGACCAAAAATGTGAAGATTAGATCTAACGTAAACTCCGTCGAGTCTCCCGTGGACCCCTGGGGGTCCACCTGGACCACTTTGGGAATCAATGGTATGAAGCACACGACTCCATCTAGCTTATTTTTTCATAATATGACTAGTGAAAATGATTCCAATATCCTATTTACAGAATAAACAATTTCATTTCATTTCATTTTATACAATACTCGTATAGATTTACTGGTCTAATTTAATTGAATACTTACTGGTAATGTTCACTGGCCAGAACGACTGTGTTCAGAAACACCAGCACTATGATCAACCAGTAGAACGTTTGAGACTTCACCGCCTTCCTGCACGCTCTCTTCATTCGACGGTTTACCTGCGAAAACATTATCATTAGTAAAAGATTCTCCTCTTTCATTACTGAGAGATTTAGATTCAGTTATGTGATCTTTTTTTTTTGTTTTTTGCCTCAAAATTATTGGTCTAATTTCAAAGTTCTTTGATATTTGTTCAATGTATCAGTCACATAAAAGGATACTGCTTATCTATTGCTTCATTTGATCGAAAAAATGATCTGCTCAACAACGTAAACAACGCAATGAATGTTGTTGAACTGTCAAAATGAAAGCCACTGCTACTGTTAGGGTGTTCCGCAACTACCCCGCTGGTCTTGGTGTGTTGTCATTCAGCTCTATATCTGGCGAATTATAATGATCCTTAAGCATAAAAGCTATGTTTATTATAATTCTCATGACTTACTTTATCAAAATCCTTCCTCCATACTTTGCAAACCGAAACTCTCTGCTGCTCATTGTTCTCTATTCCCAGATGGTCTGTAGAGTCGTGCTCATTCTGTGTCTGACCTGAAATGTATTCTAAAACAAGTGCCAGTCCATTCTGATTGTAAGTTTACTGGGCAACAGACTATAAATGATCTTTCATCGAATCGAATTGTTATTTAAATTACCTATACTTATATTCATTAAAGCAACGCTAGTGAAGCAATCTCTATGACTACTGCAAATTAATATGAAGTTGTTGGCAAGATAAAATTAAACACTGAATCATATATAATCTATGTATAGTCCTTTCACAGATAATTTACCTCTGACAGCTGCAACCCAACAGCAACCTTATTACAACAACAATAAAGATCATTGTGATTTTGACAGACTTGACAGTTGCAGCAACTCAAAAGCAAAATCAGAGTATAGCTGTGAATGGACTGTATAATATATTATTTATCTTGCCCATAGACAACTCAGACCAAATTATATAAATTCAAAAGAGTTTATATTTTGACTATTTAAAAAATGCGTGCTTTTAAAGATCATCTCACCTATCCCATAATCCCTGGTTTGATCCACTGGTGGATGATGTTCATGCTGATCAGCCAGCGGTTCCAGGTACTCAGCCTGCGTGATCCAGTCTAGGTAGCCCTTCAGATCTTCTTCTAGTTGCTGTTTCTCTCGAAGCTTCTGGAAGTCGCCCCTGTTCTTCGCCTTTTCTCTTTCTTTGGAGAATTCTCTGTGATCAAAATGTATTGTTTAGTTCGTACTTTTATTAAAGTATAATCGAGACACCCAATGCTCTTCTTATTGTATTGGTATGTTAAAGGCATGGTAATGGTGGCAATGGTATTGTAAAGAATATTTCATACTGCGAATTGTGAGATGGCAAGTTACTCAACTTGCTGATAACTTAAAATTATTGTCGCAGTAATAATTCTGGGGCAATAAAAGGTTAGGACTCGATAAACCGCTGAATATTTGAAGCTGACTTTCTCTAGATAATAGTGAATGATATTTATTTATGTAAGTTAGGTTTGTAGGTAGAACACTTTTAAGCAATATTTTTTTTTTTAGAATATCTTGGTGTTTCTTATCTGACTACTCTGAAAAGAAATGCCGAAACAATCTCAGAGGTTGCAGTCTCTTTTAAAGTTCAGACGTTGTCTTGGTTAGATTATGAGAGGCACGGCGGAAATGAAGAAGAAGATTGAAACTTACCCAGACAACACACCCAGAATAAGGTTCATGACGAAGAAAGCGCCCAGGATGACCATCGACACGAAGTAGATCCACTCCCAACTGTTTCCCATTGCATCTTGAATCTGAAATAATATATAATGTGAATGATTAATAAGCAAACCAAAAAAGCTTATTCCCGTGTTGGATTTAACAAGGATATACATATGTATTCCTGGGAAAAGTTAATAAAGACGCAATGAAGATCATGTGTTACAAATAAAAAAGAGGCAAAGGCCGCCCGCCATTGATCTGGTGATCAAATATAAAAAGAGACCTCAAGACAGCACAATTGCCAGAACCGACAACCCAAGACAGAATAACTTGGCGCAGAAAACTGGACCGGGACCAGGGACCGAAGAAGGTGGTACGTAATGCTGGGATGAGCATTGTTGGAAAGTACCAACAGAAACCGGGAAATACAACAAGCCAACTGATTATCGTGTTAAAACTGTGACGTCTTGCCACGTATTTTTTTTTTTTTACAAATTTATAGAAATAGCACATAGCTACGTGTTTTTCCCGGAAAGGGTACGCACTACGCACACCTGTTGATACCAGTCTAAAAAAAACACCCACTTAAGTACAGCCCGATTCAATCTTTATGGCAGCTCTGAAGGGCGCTACTCACTGCGCAGTACCTCACCCCTCACCCCGCTGACAGGTGAATTTGTTACTGCGCAGCGACTCGCCTCATGTTCTGAGCTGACATAAAGTTTGAACTGAGCTGTACGTTACGTTGCAACAGGGAGCGTATTTATCTATATATATGTATTATATCTGTACTAATAATAAAGCTGAAGAGTTTTTTTGTGTGAACGTGCTAATCTCTGGAAATACCAGTCGGTAGTTCTGGCAGTTTTGAGAAATTCTGGCTAAAAAAGCTATTTAACATTACGCTACGACTCTGGAGCTGAAACAAAAAAAAGTCAGAAAGAACGCTAATCAAAAACGAAGCAATTTCGCGGGCAGGCGTCGCGATGCGACGGGTCGGGTCGGGGGAACCCAAAATTCCACCCCCAGATGAAATCGCGGACAGAAGCTAGTTTTGTGTTATAAGGTGTGAACCTTTTTGTATATTTATAAAATATAGAATTCCAACTTACATTATACATAACATCAGTCCAGCCTTCGAGCGTGATGCATTGGAACACAGTGAGCATGGACAGGCCGAAGTTGTCAAAGTTGGTGATGCCGAAATTAGGGCCTATCCATCCCTCCCGACACTCCATCTCGTCACTGATCATGGAGCAGTTGAAGCCGTTGTCCAGGTCACAGGGGTGAGGGGTGTCCATGATCTCATCTGAGGACAGTTAACGTAGACAGAGTGTGAGCAATAGGTAAGTAATTAAATAGTGATAATAATAAGAGCATGATCCACTTATTAGATCCAGTAGTAAGATTAAACGAGACAGAAATGTAATGTCTCTTACTCTTTCGCGTACGCAAACTTTTTGTCTGACTTGCTAGCTAAGAACTTTGGAAAGTATTATACGGCTGCATTAAATAGTACTAGCAGTGCGATTCTGTAACCATCTCACCGTGAAAACTTAGGTGAAGTGAGCGTGGAGTGAGCTGTCAGTGTCATCCCACCTGATACTAGGGATTGACCAAACATAAATTTACAATCTTAATCGAGATTTTATTACCTAATAATTTTAAGAATACTTCTATTAATCATTTTATATAATTTCACAGCTAGTAATTTAGCTGTCAAAACCTTACTATGTATTTTGTGGGTGCCTGGCTGACGGACGATAGAATTTAATCCTACGTAGTTTGTGTGGCGTGATCACTTCCCCCGACTCACGAAAGGTCGTGAATCAGGTCTATAGTCTAGGAAAAAAAGAATAAAAAAAATCATCATTGAGATTCTGACTAATAATTGTAAGTTTCTGTTTCTGTTGTTGTTGTTATTTTTTTTTATGTTCTGCTATTCTATTTTAAAACCCCATAAAATAGTAATGTTTTGACCACTAAAATACTAGCTTTGAAATTATATAAAATGATGAATAGAATTAGCATATTTATAAAAAAATAATATCTCGATTGTGATTGTAAATTTTTGCTTGGTCATTCCCTAGCATCAGTGGGACGACACTGACAGCTCACTCCACGCAAGTTTTCACGGTGAGATTTTTACAGAATCGACCGGCAGTTTACAGTATCAATGATTATCATTTTGACAGTTCAACAACATTAATTGCGTTATTTACGTTCTTGAACAGACAATTTTTTCGAACATACAAATATGAAGCAATGGATTAGCCACATGCTTTAAAATGATTCAGAATGTGATTGAAATTGTTACGTGATGAGAGTGCTGATTTCAATCCGTTTGTGACGGATTGCCGTTCCATCGGACTATGAGAGCCGGATATTTAAGTGCACGCACTTGTACACTAAAATATACTCCGCTTCGATGGCTAGTTCCACTGTGATGGTCAACAAAATTCGGCCAGGGGGACTATTGTACTACTATTGTAGTAGATAAATTAACTCCAAACCTGTATACTTATTGTAGCAACTCTTATGCATTTTTCCAGAGAACAGCTCCAACCCAATGATGGCATAGATGATGATGACAAAGATGACCAGAAGTGCGATGTGAAGGAGTGGCACCATGGCCTTCAAGATTGAGTTCAACACGATCTGGAGACCTGGAGAGGAAGATCAGATTTGAAGAGGCTGCAGCAGATTACAATCGTTATTGCAAAATAAATAATGCAGCTGGAGTGGAAAATATATTTTTTGATACAGTTGCTTTCAGAGAATAATATGTAGTGTGCAGATAAAAACCGTGATTAATTAATTGATAAAGAAATTATATTTTATTCTCTTTTTTTGGTATTTCTTTTCTATAAAGAGATATAAAGCTTTAATCCATATAATTTGTATGACTTCTGTTAGAGTCTTAAAGTCTGATAAAAAGGCATACTCACAAAAATATACAAAAGGAACCACTATTAAATTTTCATAAAACCGTAACCAATTTTTCAAAGGGGCCTACATGTTATTAAAGAGAATCTGATGGAGGGTTATTTTGTGAAAGGATTAATTAGTAACAACTCACTAGGCACGCCGGACACCAGTCGTAGAGGTCGCAGCACCCTGAACGCTCTTAAAGCTTTCACGTCAAACGCGTCCTTGAATATACTTGATAACACTGTGCTGACCATTCTGGAAAATAAGAAAAATATGAGGGGCCCGTGGCTAAATAACAACAGCCGCACAGGTCGATCGATCAGGTTAAGCTACGCTTGCCGCTGTTGGTCTGTGGATGGGTAACCATCTTTACATACCGAGACCCCTCCATGCCTCGGAAAGCACGGAAAGCCGTTGGTTCCGGCTGTCATTCGTAGATCTTTGACAGTCGTTACCAGTCTTACCTATAGGGGTATCGTATTACCCAGTAACTGGGTTGTGGAGGTCAGATAGGCAGTCACTCCGTGTAAAATACTGGTTTTCAGCTGCATCCGGTTAGACTGGAAGCCGACCCCAACATAGTTGGGAAAAGGCTAGGCACATGATGATGTTGCAGTAAAATGTACCGTTATGGCTGACGCAGATTTGGGTGGGTGGCACCGCATTGCAAAAATCCTCCTACATCACTTTCGAACGAATTGTATGAGCTATCGCACACTTTAGTCACACCGCAACGCTCTTTTTTGTTTTAAAATGCGTTACGTTGCGGCCCACTGCTGTTTTATTTTGCGCTTGACTTTACTGAGACTACGTGATAAATTCTAAATTCAGATTTCGAGTGTTATGAATCAGCCTGATGATAGCGGTACTTATCTAGAGGTCGTAAAATAGACCACAAATTCTAACATGATACGTGAAGGAATCCATGTTTAGATATTTTCGATAAAAGAGTCCAATTAGGACAACACTCTCTTGGGGAGTTGATTAAAATAAATGTTATCAACTAATTCGTTCTGTTTTCAACAACGATGCTTGAAATTTTCATCACACAATCGACTGCTAGATAGAATACAGTCATTATTTTACTATTTGGCAATTATTCGGGTGTTTTCGTTTTACAAGCAACATCCAGTTAGACGGTAGTAACAAAAGTTACAGATGTTTCTCAAGAACCCATTCACAAATCTGATAAACGTAAATGCAACCATTATGAAGCAATAGATTATATTAAACCTAATATCGGAATGCACTTACCCAATGACGACGATCGTGAAATCGAGCAAATTCCAGCCGTTTCGGAGATAGGAGCCAGGGTGCATAATGAACCCGTATGCTACGATCTTCATAATGCACTCTGCCGTAAATATTACTAAGAACACATACTCGATTTTTTCCTGAAAATTAAACAAAGAATATTATGCAAAAAACTTAAACACGCTAAGTAATGGGGAGTTTAAAGGAAAGAAGTCTCCTCTGAAACAGTTGTTGAAAACGAATTAATTAAATCAGTCAGACGCTTCAAGTTCAATGTAAAGAGAAATTAAAAGGTTCAAACAAAAACCTTAGCTCATCAATACCAACATAATAATAAAAAAAACAGAACAAATGAAGTCAAACTGTATCATTTCACCAAGTTAATTAAAAATAAGTAAAAAATGTTGAAAGTAAATACTTACAAGAACCCAATTGGTATAATTTGAATCACTGGCGGGGTATGGTGTGTAGACGGCTAGGGCAATGCAGTTGGCGAAGATGGTCGATAGGATCATATACTCGAACGGTCTGGTGCTCGAGTTAAGAAACATTATTTGAAAGATCCTATAGAACGTCAATTTTATCCTAAAAACCTGTTTGTTTATGTTCTAAGCTTTTTCCATTGGTGTTAAGCAGGGCAGTTACTTTGGATCGGATTAAAAAAGTTTTCTTGGTTACTTAATTTGCCGTTTCTGCAGAATTCTAAACAACCTAATACTAGGTCGTTTAGAATTCTGCAGAAACGGCAAATGCGAGTGGCAACGGCAAACGGCAAATGTGAGTTTCGTACAAAAGGTAATAATCGTTCTCGCGAAGCAAGAACGAATCTAATCGCTGTATCTTCGGCATTCAATCCATACCAATTCACTCTCGATGACTAGTAACAATTTCAGATTAAAAGCATATTATTAGCCAAAACAGAAGACAGTCTTCATTCACTTGAACAAGATATCAATACTATTGTTTCTTTGGAAACTAGTTCAATTTTAGGATAGATATGATCGGTGCCAAGTTTCATCTAAATAGCACAAATCGATGGATTGATTTATTTAAATCGATTTAGCAATATGTTGAATAGTCTGGCAAGAAATGTGGCCACAATTATTTTCTATTTGGAGATTTTGCAAAAGTGTTGCAAAGTTAAACAATATTATTATTAAAGGTTATATACAAATAAGCTATTATAGAATCTGGTTCAATAATAATCTATGAATAGATGCAGGTAATAAGAATGCGGCAAAGTTAATCAGCTGTAAAGAACCTAATATAGGTGGCCGATGAAAAGAACCCTTTGGTACCGTGGGAGGCTATAAAGGGATTCAATATGTAATACATAGCAATGCTGCCAGCCTTTTCGGCACTTTTTCTGTTGACAGCGATGCGGAAAAATTTTTTGATGCCTTATAATTCTTGCCCCTCCTTTCCCCTTCTGTTAGCTTATACAGTGTTATTTTTAACTGCCTAGCTAAACTCCGTTGACGCAAAGTGTATCTATATCTAAACACGAAATAAAAAAAAAAACAGTTTTTTTAAACTGATATTTCAAGTAGGCAACGAGAATAAACGCGCTTGATAAACACACACAAAAAAGCGGCATTTCTTTTTTGTTTTATAATTTTTAGTTATCGATATCCATCGCGGCTTGCGGAGTTCAGCCAGCCATTTCAAATATTAACTTAAGCGGTACTCGAATAAATAGGAAATTGAGTAAGCCCTCAATTAGTGAGACATCCGAAAAAGAATAGGCCGCTTCTTAGCCTATTAGTTGGACAAAATATCGGACGGTAACGTCTTCCTGTGCAAAAGCAGTACTGGGACTACAGATTCGAATACTTTGTCAAACGTGGTGCTTGAAATTCCGGAAGGTTTAGGTACGTGTATAATAAATATTAATTTAGAATTAGCATATTGTATTTCTCAATGTTTTGACATGTCGCGATTACACCCGTGCGAAGCATGGGATTGTTGCTAGTCGAGCATAAATCGGAGTGGGAAAGACGAAACTGTTATTGCAGGTTAGATGAGGTCACATACTGCCCATAAATATAATTGCAGCGCATTACTTTAATGGAGTTTTATCAGTAAAACAGAGCAATGTTCCAATAATCATAAAAATAACACATCAACCTTGAACCATTTCAACGGTCTAACAAAAAAAAAACTTGTTGGTAAGTCATTCACAAAAATCTATTATAAGAAATACTATGACACGCATGGGACTTGAACCCAAGACCCTTGACATTGGCAGCCATCGCAAAGTTGCCCTATTTCCCACTATTTTGTAACACGCACGTTTGCGGTATTTTCTGTCACTCATTCATACATTCCTGGCATTATTTGGGTGCTTGCCAGTTTTTTTTCGCCTTTGCGGGCAATGGAGTATGTTGCACGGAAACTGCTGATTTTATTGACGATATTTAGAAGCTCTAATAGATTTTAGACAGCTGTTGACCAGTTTGAAATTTTCAGCAACATCGTAGTCACTGTTTTGAGTCGTTATCTTCAAAGTATAGAAATTGTAACGGGATTATGGGAGCGTACCTATTTGGAGTGAAATAATACCGACTCCAAGGTTAACTGCTGTAAACACAGCTGGGAGTAGTGGCCCAGTGGTGTTGGTCCCGACTGACGAGTTGTAGGTCGTGAGTTCGACAGTCAGGTAAATGATAAATGATAAATGATTTATTTTCTGTAAGTAGGTTTGTACAAACACTTTTACATGTCAATCATATTTTTTTTTAAACTAGATGAGGTCGGCGTTTCCTACCTGACTACTCTGAGAAGAAAGGCCGAAACAAACTCAGAGGTCACAGTCTCTTTTAAAGTCCAGACATAATCTTGGTCAGATCATGTGAAGACCATGTAGATTGGTGTCTGAAATGGTCTTTTGAGTAAAGAACCACACAGATTGAGCGGACCTGTCCAGTCAGTGCACGCATTTGTCAAAAATCGTGCAGCTCAACTCAGAACTTGAGGAGCCTTACGATTCGACGAACAATACCAATAAAAGGACATTTGGGTAGGCCGCATAAATTACTCAAACTGCCAGATCATGATTAAAACTAACTAAGAAGGAAAACAGAAAAAAGAAATGACCCACATAGTCTTCACACTCACAATAATAATAATAAAAAATAAGATACTTTACAAAGTAAATATCCATGTCATTGTTTATATAATATTCATCAATGTCAATGTGTATATAAAAATCCGGAAATAATCTTTGATCTTTGAGGACTATGTAGATTGGTGTCTGAAGTGGTCTTTTGAGGAAAGAACCACACAGATTGAGTGGACCTGTGCAGTCGGTGCACGCATTCATCAGTAACCGTGCAGCTCAACTCAGAACTTAAGGAGCTCAACGATTCGACGAGTAATACCAAGGACAGGACATTTGCGTCGACCGCATAAACCACTCAAAATGCCAGACCATGATTAAAACGGAAACAATGACCCACATAGTCCTCACATTCACAATAATTAAAATAATATAAGACTTCAAACAGTAAATGTTCATGTCATTCTGTATATAAATAGATATTTAGAAAGAGAAAAAAAAAACAAAAGTGTAAATCAGCAAAAAATAAAAAATAAACAACATTCACTGTCTAGACCTATTGGAGCAGCTCAATCCCAAGCTTTTTTGTCCTCAATATAGTCTTTTACAGTATAATAGGCTTTCTGGCATAGTTTTAGCTTTATAAAAGATTTGAATTTATTAATGCTTAGTTCTTGAATGTGGCTAGGAAGTTTATTATAAAAACGTATACATTGGCATCTAAACGAGCCACCTATTTTCTTGAGCCTTGTTGTAGGAACAACAAATTTGTGTTTGTTCCTAGTATTTATGTTATGGATATCACTGTATTTTTTAAACAGATTAATATTTTTATGTGCATACAAAAGATTATCATAAATGTACTGAGAAGGCACAGTCATTATATTAATCTCTTTAAACTTGTCTCTGAGGGAGTGTCTGGGACTTAATTTATAAATGGAACGAATTGCCCTTTTTTGTAAAATAAAAATTGTCTGAATATCGGCGGCATTTCTCCACAACAGAATACCGTATGACATCACACTATGAAAATAACTAAAGTAAACTAAACGGGCTGTCTCTAAATCAGTTAAATCACGAATTTTCCTAACGGCGTATGCTGCAGAGCTAAGCTTTTTTGACAATTTATCTATATGGGGGCCCCATTGAAGCTTGGCATCCAAAGTTATGCCTAAGAATACAGTGGAATTTTCGGGTTTTAACTCTTCACCCTTTATGAGAACACGAGTTTCTACTTGTCTAACATTTGGTATCGTAAACTTAATACATTTCGTTTTTTTTTCGTTAAGAAGTAGATTATTAACATTAAACCAGCTAACTACTTTTGCGAGGGCACTATTTATACTGTCAGTAACCAGCTGTTGACGTTGGAGTTTAAATAAAAGTGAAGTGTCATCTGCAAACAACACTATATCATGTTCGTCCTTTATGAGGTAAGGCAAGTCATTGATATAAATAATAAATAAAAATGGTCCAAGTATTGAGCCCTGTGGGACCCCCATTCTTACTACAGATCCGGGTGACCTTTTCCCGTTAACATCAACTCTCTGAATCCTATCACTTAAGTAAGAAGTGAGAAGATCCAGAGAGGCGTTCCGGATTCCGTAGTGGTGAAGTTTCATGAAGAACACAATCGAATGCCTTGGACAAATCACAAAAAATGCCCAAAGCATCGCATTTGTCCTCCCATGCACTATAAATATGTCCTAAAAGTTCAACTCCGGCATCGGTAGTTGAACGACCCCTTGTAAAACCGAACTGTTTATTATTCAGTAATTTATTGTTATTGAAAAATCTTTGCAATTGATTTAAAATAAGTTTTTCATAAATTTTACTAAAGGTGGGTAGTACGGAAATAGGTCTATAATTAGTAGGGTCTGATGTACTACCCGATTTAAACAACAGTATTATTTTACTGTGTTTCATAAGATCAGGAAACTCACCACATTCAATACAATTATTAAATATAACAGCTAAAGTAGGTGCTACAATGTTTATAATTGTCTTAGCAACATCCACAGAATTACCCCATAGATCTGCAGTCTTTTTAACATTTAACATGTGAAAAGTTTTAATTATATCTGTACAAGTGACAAATTCGAAGTGAAATTCCGAATCACAAACTGGAACGTTTTCCTTAAGTAAAGACTCTGCAGCAGTGGGTGATGAGCTTAGAGATTTAGTGGTTGACACAGGAATCTCTGCAAAGAAATTTTCAAAGGCCGCGGCAACCTGGGAATCTGATCTAATTACATTGTCATCAATAGCAAGGCTGTAGTCACTACTTCGGTTGCATGACCTTCCTGTTTCGCTATTAATGACATTCCAAGTCATTTTAATAATGTTATTACTATTTTTAATTTTTGAACTCAAATAACGTGACTTGGCCATACTACAGACTGTTTTAAATATTTTAGAATAATTTTTAACATATAAATTAAATTCAGCAGTGTTTATACAAATTCGTTCATCATATAATTCATAAAGTCTTTTTCTACTTTTATGTATACCAATGGTGGCCCAGTCACTGAAGGAAGCGTTACTATTGACTGATAATGTCTTTGGAATGAATGTTTTATCAAATTGTGTGCAATACATATTAAAAAAATCATTATATTGTTTGTTAGGGTCATCATTAGTCAACAAAAGTGGTAATTTACTTAAGAGTTTAGTTTTAAATGTTTCTAAGCGTTTAGTTGTTTTTGGGTTGACAGTGATATCTTTTTTAATAACTTTTTTGTTTTGATTTGTAATAGTGATCAGCTGGCCGCAATGATCTGAGTCTATTAAATTAATAATTTCTTTGTGGTTTGGTATAATATCTGTATATATGTTATCTAGGCATGTGGCACTAGTAGGAGTTATTCTAGTGGGCTCCAAAAATAGGTTAGCAAGATTGTATGACTGAAACAAACTTATGATTTTAGTACTTAACCCAGAATTTTCTAACAAATTAACATTGAAATCACCACAAGTGATGATGGACTTGTTTGTATTACAGATTTTGTGCAACACTTCATCCATAACCTTTTCAAAACAATCATACAATCCTGAAGGAGGTCTGTATACACTTAATATAATGAACTGCTCCAATTCTATACAGGCTATTTCAATTGTCCGCTCAACAGAGAGGCTCACAATGTCCTTTCGGTCCTTAAATTTAAGCTGGTTATGTACTAAAATTAATGAGCCACCATGTATAGCATTTACTCTGCTGAATGAACTACCAACCTGGTGATTACTAAAATTGAACATGAACTGGTGGCTTTTAAGCCAATGTTCTGTCATACAAAGAATATCTACATTGTAACAATTCAGGAATAATTCTACTTCTAAGTCTTTGTTTAAAAATCCTTGAATGTTTTGATGCACCAGATTGATACTGTTTAATTTTTTTACACTTTCATTTGAGTTACTAATTGCCTTAGTTACATTTTTGCTAGAGGTTGCCTCTATTGTCCTAATTTCTAATTTAAATGATGATTAATGTCATTAATTTTGAGCAAATTATTGACAGAACAGTTTAAAATGTTTTTGCATTGCTCAAAAGGAGCAATTTGTTTAGCCAAATTTTTGGCTGAAATAGAAAAAAATATGATAGCGACATAGCTATCTGTCTTTTCAGATAGTTAGAAAGATAGTACATAACAATATTGTATCTATCTTTTGTCAAATATAAATTATTATCAATATAAGAGTTGGTGTCAACCAACTGGATTAGATTATCATTATAAGTTAAATTGTGCAATGTCAAGTTTATATCAAATCTTAATTTGTTTTCTTCCTGTGGCAAACTGTTACTATAGGGGAATGTAAACAACACAATTTTTCTTAAACTAAGGTTGCACAATGTTCTATGATATTGGAGCAATTCTCCTTTATTTAAATTTCCCCTATTTCCCATAAAAATTAACAAAGTTGTTTCTTGCTTGAAGTTACATTTAATAATTTCTTTCATTATATCAAATAAACAACAACCAGGCATACAGTAATTTATTATTACTGTATGTAGGTACTTTACCTTGTGTATTTACTTGCATCACCACTGCTCTTAGAGCGGCGAAGGAAAACATCGTGTGGAAACCGGCATGTCCTAGAATGAAAGATTCGAAGACATGTGACATCTACCAACCCGCACTGAACCCACGTGACGCGTGGTCGATTATAGCCTACTCCCTCTCGGAGAGAGGATGCCTGTGCCATAGCAATCGAAACCTTATATGTCGATTATGCTTATGCTAATATCGACTCTAAGGTAAACTTGAGCTGAAAATTGGTATTGGCTTTCCATCAGGCGAGATCCAGGTCAAGAGACCATATTGTTTTTACCCGACTGCCAAGGAAGTGTTATGTTTTTCGCGCGTATCTTGTACGTAAATTCCTTTATTACCTCGTATCTCCTAAACGGCTGAATGGATTTCGATTGTTAATGTGTCATTAGATTCGTTTTGTAAACCCAAGTGTTCTTAGGTGGGTGTTAAAAAAAAAAACAAAAAAACGGTGGATTTTTGGCGCTAAATTGTACGTCGTTAAATTTTTTTCTACTTAATATTGAGTCTTACCCAGGCTGGCTTTCATGTCCTTGTTACTAACTACTGATGACCATTGTGTAGGCCGCACATTTCGCAATAGGAAGTCATAGTTCCAAAATAGTTTATTAGTATTGCAGATACGTCTTGCTTCCGCACAAGATATTAGCAAACATTGACTGTATTTTTGTTTTGTGTGGGGGTTATATTGATGTCTATTTTCTGTCCGGAAATATCTTATGATTCTCTTTTGTCGGCTGATCTTCTCTATGAAATTTTCTTGCGGTGAATAGGAATACGAGATGCGAGTACAGATTACACATCATACACTCGATTCAAAACATGTTGTGAGGAAAGTTTTGAGTATGAATGTGACTGGGGTTAAGTTGGAAAGACCGAAGAAATGGATATTTTGAAGGATAATTGGGCTAAAAGGGGGGTGATTACTGAGAAGAAAGCTAATAGATCAAGACGCATGGAAGAAGTCATGCAGCGCCAAAGACATTCAATTGTTTACTTAACAATCTTAAATATCTTCGTGCAGCGCCGACTCCAAATAAATTTGGACTATACAAGACAGTCCTCTTATCAATCCTTTAATATTTGAAACTTCATGCTCCAAAGTTAGCTACTGCGCATATTATTTATTTATTTATTTAATACTTCAAGCACATAAATGTACAGAGGCGGACTTAATGCCATAGGCATTTGCTACCAGTCAACCTTTGGGTGATGCAGAGACAAACAGTAGTAGGTGCAATCATGAAAATTGAGGAATAAATATTTTAAATATAAATATACAACATTATTTTTAGTATACTGCAAACCTGAATATAGTTTGTTCAGAATAAGTAACTGAATCGATTCCAATAGTTTTTACACCATGTTATATTTTGTCCCAAAAATATTTAAAAATGGTAACAAGTTGGACACCGAGTGACACTAAGTACATTTCCGCAATCATATGCGCACAACACAGGTCACAGCCGGTCGGCCGGTGGCGCGTGTTAAGTGGTAACCAACTTTTTGTACGGACAATCAGGTAACATAACAAGCTTATAACTTCGTGATTTTTCATGATACAGTTTTGAAATTTTGTACATAGATTCTTTACATAAAAATACTAGACACGTGTTTCGGGTTTGCCATATTATACTAAAAATAATGTTGTATATATTTTGGTTTTCTCATAGTATATATAAAGCAAACCAACAAAGATTTTGCGTAGCGTTTCCCAAGTAGAGTTGAGTAGGTACGTGTCACTGAGACAGTGATGAAGGGTACTTGCAACACGAAGGAAAAATGCGGAGAGAATGAAATGCGTCTACATTGTGGAGACGAAAATAAGGAATAAAATATTAATAAGGCGTTTCCTCATCACATTGACCGCTGAACGCACAGGATGAATGTGTTCTTAATAGACTTAATGGAGGATTGACATATTTTTTAATATAAAAATAGGTTTATATGCACATATTTATTTATATTAGTATATTATACTTTATGTGAGTATTCATTGTATCGTGTAAATGGTACACCACAGACTACCTACAGTATTTGTCTCGCCTTCCCTTTTCAATCCATCCAAAGGTTGTATTTAAAAGATCGCTCTTAGCGATAAGACCGCCCATTGTGTCACCCTTTGTAAAATTTATATATTTATGTCTGTAATTTATATGGTGTACATAATAAAGTGTGGTCTATTCTCTAATGCTTCGCATTATGAGTCGTGCAATACAGTCGTGCCTGCGACACGAAGAAGAAGAAGACTTTCCTACCTATAGTTCACCTACATTTGGTCACGAAATAAGGGACCAAGTGTACGGAATAAGGGACGCACCTATTCATTATTCGGGTACAAAGACTTCGGTCTGCTACTGAAAAATGATCTCGGACTTAGAGGTCGAAACTAGGATCCTGATTCAAGAATTTCTGGATAGTCGTTTTCTGGACACCACTAGAACAACGAGGCAGTCGTGTTCCACACAATGTTTTCTTATTATCCTCGTTCTAGTTTCCCTAGCAGGATGCGCTGTAAACAATAAGAGCCAAAAGCACTCATTGTTACAACTTCCTGACTCCGACAGAGACTAGCAGTAAAAGTTGTTACAACTGACAATTTCGTGACAAATTGCCAACATATTATCTATCGACTACTTAGTTGTTCTCTTGGCATAGAAAATCTACACATAACATAAGTGTTCACACTCAAAAGCGTTGTCGCGTGCCGCTCGTGTTTATTAACACTAATAACACGCTTGTAATCGCGAACCAAAAACTAACCAGCTTTCATGAACCAAATTCATGGCAATTTTATGGCACCAGCATCTGGTTTGAAAACAGTTATTTTTTCTAAATTCTGAACTTTCCAGTGCAGTCTAAATAAAATTCGTCATAGATAGGACAGATGTATAGTCTGTTCTAAAAGTACTTATCTGATTAAAGTGTAAACATAGCCAGCTGGTCTATTCTGTAAAAATCAATGTCAATAGTGTGGATCCCTATCATCAGGTGGAATGACAGCTCAGTTCACCTAGGTTTTCATGGTAAGATTTTTACAGACTAGCACTACTGTTCAGGTTGACTTCTTACATGATCACTCATAACAGTAACACATTCATCTGTATTAAGAAAGTTTCAATTGTCAACACTTAATAATCCAATACTGATTGTTTGAATAACGTTATTACATTGTAATTGAAAAATCATCAACGAAAATTGAGGTTATAAATTATCAATAATCTGAATTGTCAAATGAAAACATGTTTAACGTGTTTAAGTTGACCTAGAATAATTAATTTAAGTAAATAATGAAATGGAATACAGCCGTGCGATTCTGTAACCATCTCACCGTGAAATCTTGGGTGAAGTGAGCGTGGAGTGAGCTGTCATTCGCTTGGGATTAACACTATTAAGTACTCACTTCACTTATGATTTCACGGTGAGATTTTTACAGAATCGACCGGTTGCACTTCATTTGTACGTGGCACTATAATAATATTCCACAACTTTCACACAAATTGGCACTAATTGGCCTCCACCGTTTTCAGATCCATTTTTTTTACATTTTCAGTAGATACTTTTGGAATAGACCTGCATTCATCAACGGAGGTTTATACATAAAGCTGTTGCTATCAGTAACAAGCGCCAATATTTATATTTTAAACGGTGATTTCCAATATTTACCGGGTCAGTGTTGTCTGGCAGCCAGCCAATGGCTTGCGTCCATCCGTTGCGATATCGATTTTAAATAAATCGATCATGCGAATTATTTATAAGTATCTCAATATTATGATCATCCGTACAGCTTTCGCGGAATATTTTTTGTATAAAAAAATTTCTTGATGTTCTAATGTAAATAAATAATGTTAGTGATGTATGTATCTTGTGAGTTTTACACTAACCTGCGTTTTTTACATAACTGTAATGAATACAGTGATTTTTCCCCATTCCACTTGGATGTCTGCAGTGCGATTCTGTAACGATCTCACCGTGAAAACTTAGGTGAAGTGAGCGTGGAGTGCGCTGTAAGTGTCACCCTACCTGATACTAGGGATCAAGCATACATTTACAATCATAATCGAGATTTATAGTATTTTTATGCAAATTCTATTGATCATTTTACCTATATAATTTCAACTCTATTATTTTTGTTGTCCAAACATTACTATTTTGTGGGGTTTTAAAATAAAATAGCAAAACAGAAACTCAGTCAGAATCTCAATGTCGTTTTTTTTTTCCTAAACTGGTCCTGACGAGTCGGCGTGATCACTTCACCCGATTCACGACATTTCGTGAGTGAAGTGATCACACCACACAAACCACGTGGGATTAAACGTGGGTTTTGACAACTAACATAATAGTTTTGGACTTATGTAAAATGATCAATAGAATTAGCATAAAAAAATATTATTAAAATTTCGATTTTGATTGTAAATGTTTGCTTAGTCAATCCGTAGCATCAGTGGGATGACACTGACAGCTCACTCCACGCAAGTTTTCGCGGTGAGATTTTTACATGAAATGGGATAAGAATAGGCAAAGAGAGAGGCAGAGAGTAATGAACTCAGTGAGGCAGATGTGGACCTACCTCTAAAACTTAGTAGGTACACCCACATTTCACTAGTCGTGTACAGACGCCAGCCCATAAAGCTACTACAATTTGTCAATTTTCTTTAATAGGTTTTCAACTTTATCACTAAAGCATAAGGTTCAATGTTGATTGGGAGAATGTGACAGTTTTGGGTAGCTTGCTGTGCTGGCTTCTGTATATGTCCCACTAGCTTTTACCCGTGGCTTCGCCCGCGAGAATGTTTTCATATAACTGCACAGCACCCTAGTTGCGTAACACACTATTACTCTCAATTTGAAGCATTTTGAAGCATATTGCTAATCCATTGCTCCATATGTTCGAAAAATGTGTCTGCTCAACAACGTAAATAACGCAATGAATGTTGTTGAACTGTCAAAATTTGTGTGTTACGCAACTACCCCACTGGCTTACGCGGCGGCGTACGCTAGTATAACTCCCAGTCGGTATGACTTTTTCCGACAATTTCAACAATCATCGTCATATTTCAGCCAATTCACTCATAACCCTAATCAGTTCTAGGTACAGCTAAACCTTCGTCATGAATAACTCCGTCCATTGGTGAAAACCGTAGCTATAATTATTTTATGAAAATCCGTTCGGTAGTTTTTGAGTATATTCCGTTCCGACAAACAGACAGACGCGGCTAGCGTTGAAAAAAGCAGGGGAAATTCCCGTTTCTTTCCAATTCCATTGTTTCAATGTTTAATTCGGAACTAGCGTAAATTGATAAAACTATTTATACAATTGACAGCTAGAATACTACAGTTAAAGCATAAATATCCTAAGCAATAGTAAATAGTACCGATCTGAAAAAAAAAAAAAAACTTGAAAAGTTTCCCGCTTGTTTCATATTTTTAGGATTTAATGAAAAAAAAAAACAACGGGTTGCACTCCGGGAGTGCCGGCAGAAGTGAAAACTTGAATATTAACGTTTTGCATTTTTGATATTTTGGAATGGTTAGGGAATAATTTTGCAAGAATTGCTTTAATTATCAGTATAAAAGTAGTATCATTTATGTGGTAGAATACAATATTTATTTATTGCGCTATCGTACACAAACATGACAACCGCGCCGTAGAAAGAGAGGGGGATACTTCCTCTCCGCGCCGGTTGTCTACTCTCCATCCGTCTTACGAATTTTCGATCAGGTCACGTGTCCTGACGCGAGTTTAACATTTTTTACCCATTAAAAAAAAGTGTACAACGCCGCTAAAGAAGTTTTCACTTCAAAAATAAAATACATATATACCTACTGGCAAATTTTCTGAAACTATCGAGTGAAACATTGAAAAAAACAACTGAATTGGAAAGAAACGGGAATTTTCCCTGCTTTTTTCAACGCGTTTTTAGACGCGGCGGGTTGACTTTGTTTTATAATATGTAGTGATAAAACTATTGTTTTGAATGTCATACAGTTGTTGGCCTCCTCATAGTAATTGTCATAGTAAATGGAAATGACGTGACTTAGAGTGAGATAAAACTAGTGCCAATAACTAAAATTAAATGACCAATAACTATACTGTTTCCCCTAGTACATTCAGCGACAAAAAACGATTAAAATATCAGTTTAAAAAAATCTTAAGTACTTATTGAGCCAAACATTAAATTGAAATCGGAACAGCCGTGCGATTCTGTAACCATCTCACCGTGAAAGCTTGGGTGAAGTGAGCGTGGAGTGAGCTGTCATTCGCTAGGGATTAACACTATTAAGTGCTCACTTCACTTATGATTTCACGGTGAGATTTTTACAGAATCGACCGGCAGAAGTAACATACGTTAAATATTAACTCTTACCTACAAAATTAATTGCTGAAATACAATGTGCGTTACATTGTATTTATACATTGTATAATTGTGCGTCAGTTACGATGATTTGTAAAAGTAACACTTGGCCTATTGTACACGACACCGTTTCCTTAATGTACGGTGTTAACGGCGCCGTAGAAAAAAGTCAAAACATTGTTAAAAAGGATACTTCCACTCCACGAAGGTGATGAAGGCCTTCCTCACGGGATTGTTGAGGGTGAGACAGAAGAGCGCCCTCTTCGGCCTCTCTTGTTGGAGCTTGATGCCTCTACGGGGGGGCTTGCGGGGGGCCACTGGTACCTGCTGGGGAAGAACATCATTAAATACAGTAGTAGGAAATTACTTACAAATATTATCCAGTAGCGGGGTTGTAACTAAATGATAACTTTCGCACGGGTCCATCGAAGGTTAAAGTTATTTTTCACTTTGTAGTGCTTTTTGGAAGTCAGTTGTTTTTTTATAATTTTATTTTTTATTTTTCACTTTTTAGTTATATCTACCCCAAAACAAATTCATTTACATGCAAGTAGTGTTACCACTACTTGCTATGTATATATCAGTGACAGGAAGCAGCATCTGCGTTTATAGGGTACAGACGTGATGTTATGTTGTGCGATTGCGTAAACAATGCATACATATGCGATAGCAGCAATCGCGGTTGTTTTACTGGTATTTATTGATGAGTTCCGTTGTCTGTCTCCGAAACTCATCACCAGATCTTTACGAAATTTGAATGCGAACATTTCGGAACAAACGAAGCTCTATCGAACAAAAAAAGAATTTTGCAAATCCGTCCATATATTATGACGGAGTTATGCCCGAACATATAGAAAAAAAATATATATATATATATAAACATGCGAATTGATAACCTCCTCCTTTTTGAAGTCGGTTAAAAAGGAACATCGTTAGTTGATCCTATTATGAAAACTAGCAGATAATCTAATCTCTCTAATAATCTCGTATGATGTAGTTTGTCGTAATCTGATTGAGTCTAGCTCAAATTAATTATATCATCATTATCATTTGCTCAACGAAAAGGATAGCTTTAACAGTTTAACTGAAATCTAATTTAAACGATGATTTTTCAGCATTTATTTTTCGTTGATTAAAAAATTACGCTCTCAAACAATCTATAAAAGACAATCTTGCATTTGCGTGTGATTTATTAAAAAAAATGGGTACTTACAGCTAGGTAGGTAATCTACGTTTTATAGGTATGGCTGCTAAAATAACAAATATTAAAAATGAAATAAAGTTAAGAATTAAAGGGACCTCTCCATACAAGAATCGTGTTTTTTTTCGGCGTTTTTGCCTTGTGGTACGGAACCGATCGTGTGCGAGTCGCGCTTGGCCAGTTTTTTTCTTTGAATGGGATATAATACATAATTGCAAATTTGAAAATTACGTGTATAAGCATAGTATGACCGTAGACGAAGCAGAAATATTAAAGAATCGTAATGGCTGACCGTCTTATAATTTCTGCCGTGCGATTCTGTAACCATCTCACCGTGAAAGCTTGGGTGAAGTGAGCGTGGAGTGAGCTGTCATTCGCTAGGGATTAACACTATTAAGTGCTAACTTCACTTATGATTTCACGGTGAGATTTTTACAGAATCGACCGGCTGGGTCACCTCTATCGGTAAAAGTCGTGAGTTGATGATGCATGTAGGACTGTTGACAATAAAATCGATTCTACAGCAAACATACCTACAACCTAACTATCTACTGATATTGGAGTTGATTCCCAGAGTGAATTAGCTCCAATTTCAATATGAGCAGGTTTAATCCGATCAGCTGCGTACGTAGCGGAACTGCATTAGAAAATCTAATATCACTGCGAGCTGCGGTCAGCTCGAGTTTAGCTATACCTACAGGCCCAGCGTGTGCCAAGGTCATCTAGTTTAGTTTGTATGCACAGTGGCCTCCAATAGTTAGTTGAAATTTTTCTACTTCAGCTGTGACACACCACATTATGCTTTAAAATTCTAGTGATCCGAATGTTTGAATTGTAAACTATGACGTTTTATTGAACTTTCAATTATCATAAAAAAACTTTTTTATAAAAAAAAACCGACTTCCAAAAAACACTACAAAGTGAGAAATAACTTTAATTTTGGAAGTCGGTGTCGTTAGTTCCGCATTTTCGTTTTTTGACACCGACTTCTGAAATGAAATTTATTTTTCACTTTGTAGTGTTTTTTGGAAGTCGGTTGTTTTTTTGTATAACTTTTTGGTATATATTACTTTTTGGTTATACCTACCCCAAATAAATTCATATAACACTACTTGCTATGTAACTATCAGTGAAAGGAAGTTGCATCTGCGTTTATATGGTACAGACGTGATGTTATGTTGTGCGATTGCGTAAACAATGCATACATATGCGATAGCAGCAATCGCGGTTGTTTTACTGGTATTTATTGAAGAGTTCCATTGTCTGTCTCCGAAACTCATCACCAAATCTTTACGAAATTTAAACGGAACCATTTCGAAATAAGCTTCTATCGAACAAAAAAAGAATTTTGCAAATCCGTCCATATATGATGGAGTTATGCCCGAACATACATAAAAAAAACCGAATTGATAGCCTCCTACTTTTTGGAAGTCGGTTTAAAAATAATCAAATAATCGCTTAGCAGTACCTGATATTTTTTTATTTTAAATCATAACGTGGCAACACACGTTAAGTAGAAAAATATCAACTAACTTTTGGAGGCTACTGAATGTCAGTGGAGAAGGGTCAACTTAAAGCCTGAAATATCGGCGTAGATTTTTAGGGTAAGTAGTGAATTGATTTAAAATGTTGCTGACATATTGTTTCTGTCACTATTGGCCTGCATCATCCACTTCTGGGCAAAGGCTTCTCCTCTTGTTGCAATAATCACTTAGTAATCAAATATCTATGCAAAAAGATCGGCCAAGCGCGAGTCGGATTCGCGCACGTAGGGTTCCGTAGCGTTATCTATAAAAACAGCAAAAAAATCATGTCTGTTGTATGGGAGCCCTCTTACATATTCATTTTATTCTGTTTTTTAGTATTTGTTGTTATAGCGGTAACAGAAATACATCATCTGTGAAAATTTCAACTGTCTAACTATCATGGTTCATGAGATACAGCCTGGTGACAGACGGACGGACGGACGGACGGACACAAGGACGGACGGACAGCGGAGCGGGAGTAATAGGGTTCCGGTTTTACCCTTTGGGTACGGAACCCTAAAAACATGGGTGTCAAGCAATCAACTTTGAATGGCACGGTTGGCGCAGTGGTTAAGCGATTGACTGCTGCGCTGCGTGTCGCGGGTTCGGTTCCCGCACGGAACAAATATTTGTATGACCTACAAGTAGTTGTTCCGGGTCTGGCTGTTTGTGTATGTGAATTAAAAAAAAAAAAAAACTTTGGACGTGTAAAATCATTCAAATCAAATCAATCATCACTTTCATTTCGGAAACGCGACACTACGGGGTTTCGTCTTATTATGTTTTCTGTGCTTTGATGCTATCGATTTATAAAGATTTCAAGCGTGGCCGCAATTTTGAAAAAAAAAAAAAAAACTAATTTGCGGCCAGGTGGGTTATGTCACGGACAGTCGAATTTCGGCGGGCCACCCTGACGCTTCCACCTTTATTGAAATAAATGCTTTGACTTTGACGCATGAGTCCCAACAGTGGGAACATATCCGCTGGTTACATACCTGTATGAGTTGTCCGGTGCCATCAGGTAATGCAGTGGGGGGAGGAGTGGTGGGGGTGGTTGCTGGTGCTGTGAGGGCTGGCTCCTCCGGCCCCCCGCCCTCTACGACGCTCATCTTGACCTGTAAAGAGGGAGAGGCACTTTAGAAGATAGGACCAACCAACATGACCTTTGCCCAGCAGTGGGACACAAAATAGGCTAAAGAGAGAAAAAAAAAGATTAATTTGTACAGACGCCAGCACATCAAGCTACTACAATCTGTCAGATTTCTTTAATAGATTTTCAACTTTATCGCTAAAAGCATAAGGTACAAAGTTGATTGGGAAAATCTGACAGTTTCGGGTAGCTTGATGTGCTGGCGTCTGTACAACAGTGGCACAGTTTAACACTCTCAGCGCCGCGATTTTCTAGAGAAGCGGGCTATGTGGGCGGCCGGCAGACCACATGGCGCTGAGAGTGTTAAAGGTAAGTATTACTTGAGAGCAGGCGCTTTACTTTGTGATAATTATTTCATCACCACTGCTCTCGAACCGGTGAAGGAAAACATCGTGAGGAAACCGGCATGTCCTAGAACCAAAAATTCGAAGACATGTGAGTGACATCGACCAACCCGCACTGGGCCCGCGTCGTGGATTACATCCCACTCCCTCTCACTGAGAGGAGGCCTGTGTCCCAGCAGTGGGAACATTATGGGCTGGGTATGTATTAGGTGAGCATTAACTTGTAACACAACATTAGGCATTTGTCGTTTTTAAATTTTATCGCACCCGAACACAACGCTCGGATGTTTTGTAACAAGCTGACTTTAAAAACCAACGAGAAAGAAAGAAGAAAAGAAAGAAAAAACGTTTATTCTGCACAAACAAAACGCACGCTACAAATAAAAAACAAAATAATAATAAAAAATAAAAAAGACATACAATATACAATGTAGCCAAAAGCCTCGTACTCAAGCGCTTGATGTCAGGGCGTCTTGGTGTAACATTTTATCAACAATGAACGTAACGTAGAAAGAAATGTTAGAGGTAAATGCTCACTCGCCGTGCATTTACGCTAAGCGTTACGTCAAACGCAGCGTCGAGAATTCGCAGGAACGTTACATTACAGGGAAATGCTCGAGAAAATGTTCTAATATATACTAACGTTTAGGTTAAACGTTTGGCTTTTATAATAGTTAACTAAAATTAGCGCACTTAGGAAGTTGTTGGCGGTTTGACTTATACAGAAGCGCATGGACTTGTGTGTAACGGACAGAAAAGCAAACTGCTTGTGTTTAGGGTAAAGAGTAAAAAACCAGCTCATATCCCATTGGTTATGGTAAAAGGTGTGGCCCTTTAAAGGGTGCTGAATTGTAAGTACTTATGGCACATAGTTACTGAGGAATTAAAAGATGATGCTGATATGGAAAGAGAACGGAGGGCATTGGCTGTCCGATGTAAATTGTTCGTCCGCAGGTTTGCGCGTTGTACACCAGAAGTTAAAGTGACTCTTTTGAGTGAAGCTTTTTGCCAATCTCTATACCCGTGCACTCTGTGGGTTCGATATACAACGTGTAACGTTAAATGCGCAAAACCTCAGACACCCCAACTGATTTTTAATTCAATTGACCTATTTCAGAGAGAAAATGAGTCATTAAAAAAATTGTAAAGGTTTTATAAATATAAAGGTCTACGCTCATACACATGGCCTTTTGTACAATGTACAAAAAAGTGAGTACATGGTCTTTAGGGCCGCCGGTAGATGTCCTGAACATTCACGTGATATAACGTTGAATGGCTTAAAAGTTAATCGTGTCACGAAATTTAAATACCTGGGGCATTTCCTTACCGACGGCCTTAAGGACGATGTAGACATCGAGAGGGAGCGCAGGTGTCTAGCGGTCAGAGGTAACATGCTGGCCCGCAGATTCTACAGATGCTCTGAAGAAGTTAAGGTTACGCTCTTTAAGGCATACTGTCAGAGCATATACACTGGGAATCTGTGGACCAGTTTCACCAAAAGATCGCTGGATAACCTGCGTATCCAATATAATAATATCTTCAGGATGATGTTGGGGCTGCCTCGTTTCTGTAGTGCATCGGGGATGTTCGCGCTGTACCACACTGATGGCTTTCATGCCGTCATTCGCAAAAAAACGGCATCCCTGATCTGCAGAATGCGTGGCAGCCGCAATAAAATCCTGATGACTGTAGCGGACCGGATCTCATCCTCACTGTGGAGGTCCTTAGTCCGCAGAATTATTTAATTATTATTATCATTATCATCATTGTTTCTGATTCCACATAATATGGATTGTTGATATCCGAATTAAAAAATATTTTATTTTATTTTATTTTATTTATTATTTATGTGTTGTTTTAGTTTTACTGCCCATTTTGATCGTTTCTTGCGTCTGCGACGACGCTTTATCGAAGGAGGAGTCGTCACCGGGCCGCTGCGCCGCGCTGACATTGGGTTGCTTGACCTATTAATAACTAGACATAGCAACGTTTCTAATGAAGATTTTTTTTTAAATGTGACTTATATTAAAAAGTGGTTCAATTAATTTTGCCCGTTATTCTGATCAAACTATTTTCAGGTTTTGCGCATTTAACGTTACACGTTGTATTTTATTACATACATTTGTTACTTACCTACTAACATAGTTTATACTCGTAAGTGTGTATTATTAACATTACATGGATCAAGGTCTGAAGTAAAGTATTTTTATTTTTAAAAGCCTTATTACACTTAACATTATTATTCAGGACCCTTTTCCCTAAATTAGGATGGTGAAATAAGAGAAACGGAGGAAGAGTCAATATTAAAAAAAAAACAATAAGTATCACTACATAGTATAAAACAAAGTCGCTTCCCTGTCTGTCTGTCCCTATATATGCTTAGATCTTTAAAACTACGCCACGGATTTTGATGCGGTTTTTTTTTAATAGATAGAGTGATTCAAGAGGAAGGTTTATATGTATAATACATGCATAATATAGTAGAGAAACACTGATAATTTTAGAGGTTTCTAATGTAATGTCGTAAATAAACACTTTTTTTGCGCTTACATTGTAACCGCTGGCTGAACCCTTCGAGATAGATGAAAATAATGTACTACAGTATTGTACACCTTAAAAAGGTCTACAAAAAAGTCCCCGATGGTATATGTCTATCTCTTAGGGATAACCCACAATAACCATTTTTTATCCTATACTTTTTACGAAAAATAATGGCTTTAAAATTATCAGTGTTTCTCCATTGCACCCGTGCGAAGCCGGGGCGGGTCGCTAGTATATAATAAGAGTAAATCATTTTGTTACACATCACCTAAATATCGGGCCCTAAATATCGTGTAGTGTAATATGAGTTCAAACCATCAAGACGTAAGGGTTACTTCGTAATGTGCTTATAAATCTACACTATGACCAAAAAAATACCAAGAATTTTGTCCCAAATTCGGTAAAACTCTACCAGAAATATGATGGTGTAACAAAATGATTTACTCGGTACTAGTTAATGTGATATCACACTTCGCACGCGATGTATTATATCTTCCTTGTGTCAGTTATTCCGGACAAACTTATATCATGGCAATCTCTCTTATGTTATAAATGTCTGCATGATGTATGGGTGCGTTTATACGAGCGAGCTTTTTTTTTTCGATTTTTTCCCGAAGTTTTTGATTGGGTTATGGGATTTTAGTTAATGGAAAGTTTTTAGGAGCAAATATTCTGACCGAATTTCGGTGCTTTTAATTTCAATCCAACACCCAGTGCGAGTGGGGTGCTTTTGATCAGATAATGGCCTATTTTGCTGGAGTATCCTCAGTGCCCGTTCACCTGCACCGCGGGACCAACTCTGACATCACGAAAAAAAATCTGCTGTTTAATACAAAAGTTCAATACCTACCTAAGGCATTGAACTTTACTAAGATAGTGAAAGTGGTTCATATTCATGGGTAGAACACCCTGTAAAAAATTCGGGACTGTAAAAAAAATCATCGAGTAAATAGATTTTTAAAGTCAGTTAATAACAAGCTGTCTTGATTTATACTTTACACCGTAAACCTGCATAAAAGATTATTACCTACGCTGTGTCAGCACCCTTACTCCCGGTGATTCAGGGAATTTATTATGAGCTCGCATCTCAACCATTATGACGTAACATCACACTTGATACAAGTACCCTCTTGTAACAAGGCGAAAAATTTCGTGCCGTGAGAACAATACGTCGGGAACCACTTTTTGATAAATATTACGATCAGTGTCCAAATGAATGAGGTATAAAGTACTTTTAAATAATAACAGCCGCACAGGTCGACCGATCAGGTTAAGCTACGCTTGCCGCGGTTGACCTGTGGATGGGTGACCATCTTTACATACCGAGACCCCTCCGTGTCCCGGAAAGCACGTGAAGCCGTTGGTCCCGGCTATCATTCGTAGATCTTTGACAGTCGTTACGGGTAGAATCCCGAAAGTCTGACAACCAGTCTTACCTAGGGGTATCGTATCACCCAGTAACTGGGTTGTGGAGGTCAGATAGGCATCGGCTGCATCCGGTTATACTGGAAGCCGACCCCCAACATAGTTGGGAAAAGGCTAGGCAGATGATGAATAGAGATTATTTAGATTAGAACTTTAAGAATATGTGACGTTAAAATAATCAATTATTTTAACGTCACATATTCTTAAAGTTTCAATTAACCAATCAGCATACCCTACTGCAGTCCACCGCTGGATATAGGCCACTCCCACGTTGTGCCAAAATATCCTGTTCTCCGCGTCCACTTTCGCCCAGCCGCCTTTTTAAAGGTGGTTACACTGGCTAGTCCATCCAGAAAAAGTTTGCGATACGAGAATTACGTCGTCTATCATCGACTGTTTCTGGGAAACTATTAATGATACATGCAATATCTTACCACTTATAGATATATTATTAAGTGCCTAAAACGTGCCCTGCCAGTGCGATACACAATGTGGAGATGACAAAATGACAATAAATGAAAACACTAGCAATACTAATGCTTAGAAGTATTTAGGAACTATCAATAAATCCTAGCTTACAAACTGAATAATAATGATGACCGACTATGGATTTTGTCAATATTAGATTAGCTATAGTGACCAAACTTTTATAAATATTTCGTTAAATTTTTGTATGCAGACTGGAAACGTCATTATTGTCGTCTCCACCTTGTATAATTCCATGGTAAGTTTTATCACTCGTACTCCAGCGACAAAGTGTTTTCACATTGGAATTACTCGTAGTAGACAGAAGTCGTTGAAAATGTTTAATTGGCTTTGAAAAATTTTGAAATATAGATCAATTTTTTGTAAGCAGTTGAGTTTTGCGTTGTTTTTCTAAAACAAACTGATAACAGAAATGCACGTGTCATATTCGGAGTATCTCAGTGACGCATGGTCTTCATTTAGCAGTCATTCCGTTTTTCAATTGTTTTTGTGGGAATGCAATAAATAGAAAATTTAGAAGAATTTAAGAACTAATTCGGTTCTTCTGATGTAGATTTTCAAGTACATAATAGCTAGCTTGTTAAAACACCACACAAGTTTTCCAATAAGTATCTATCGGCAAACGTAAGGTTCCTCAAGCTTGGTGGCAGTGGAGCAGGACGTCCTCAAGCTAGGTGGCGCGACGATCTTCGTAGCTAAGCATGGTAGCAGCTGGATGAGAGTTGCAGAGAATCGAGCTGAATGTTCGTGCAATTGTACACGCGTATATTCAGCTGTGGACTGCTGTAGGCTGGTGGTGATGATGATTATTTAACTTGTGGTCGAAAACACCTTATTCAACGGGAAATAATTCCAGTCTATAGATACCAAGGAGACACAAAATGGAATTGGCTCATGTGCGTTTAAGGTCATTAAGGGCACTCACACTCTCTTATAGATACTCTATACAGTTTACATAGTCTACATAGGTATTTAGTTGGTAAGCCTTTGTGTAATAAACACAGCCAATAACCTAACGTATTTGCTTAGATGTGAGGCAACTTTATAATGTAGGTATCTAAGTACTACTCCCGTTTTCGATTTCACGTAGGTATGTGACCACAAGGCTGACTAGTGATCACATTGCTACGTTATTAGGTTGATGCAAGAGTATCTATATACAACGTGTAACGTTAAATGCGCAAAACCTCAGACACCCCAACTGATTTTCAATTCAATTGACCTATTTCAGAGAGAAAATAAGTCATTAAAAAAATTGTAAAGGTTTTATGTGCTGGTTTAGTTTTACTGGTCATTCTGATCGTTTCTTGCGTCTGCGACGACGCTTTACCGAGGGAGGAGTCGTCACCGGGCCGCTGCGCCGCGCTGACATTGGCTTGCTTGACCTATTAATAAATAGACACGGCAACGTTTTTAATGAAGATTTTTTGAAAAATGTGACCTATATTAAAAAGTGGTTCAATTAATTCTGCTGGTTATTCTGATCAAACTATTTTCAGGTTTTGCGCATTTAACGTTACACGTTGTATATAGATACTCTTGCATCAACCTAATAACGTAGCAATGTGATCACTAGTCAGCCTTGTGGTCACATACCTACGTGAAATCGAAAACGGGAGTAGTACTTAGATACCTACATTATAAAGTTGCCTCACATCTAAGCAAATACGTTAGGTTATCGGCTGTGTTTATTACACAAAGGCTTACCAACTAAATACCTGAATATACTGCATTAACCCCAAATCATTGTTATTAGGTATTATATTATTGATTGCATGCATCGAAATTAAATGAAAGAACCTACTATCAATTAGCGCACTTGAAAGTATTATAAAAACGAAAAGAAAAAAAAGGAATGAAATTATCGCTCATCCAATGGAACAACGACGTAATTACGTTTTAGCTATTTTTCAGGAGAACGTTTTAAAATGTGATGATTATGCTTTAATGTTTAATATTTTTATGTATGTTACTTTACTATCAATAATAATTCGTAATAATTTCATGAGAAAACTCAAGAACTGTTAAAAAAACATTTTCGTAATTACGTCGTTGTTCCATTGTATGAGCGATATGTTCCTCAAAAGGGCGTAATGCGGCCCAAATGACGGGTTTAAGTATATATAGACAGACAGCGGGAAGCGACTTTGCTTTATACTATGTAGTGATCAGCATTGCACCCGTGCGAAGCCGGGGCGGGCTTCTTACCGGGAGTCTTATATAAATGATAAAATATAAAACAAAATAAAAACATTTACAAATGTTCTTTTTATTCAACGAAGGTTAGCTATTTTAGCTTCTCTTTGATTCGAAATTAACATAAAAATGTAGTTTTAGTATAATACTTTCCTGTATTATAAACTTCAATGGGACGTTATAGTGATGAAGTGCGATTTACATTCTGGGAAATATATGATGTAAAAATTATCAATTTTATACTATAGGTCTACTAGCGTCTGCCTGTGAATACATCCGCGTGAAATTTCTTGCTTTAACATAAAAATATGTCTTATGATATTAGTGAACGAATTTTCGGAATTGTATCAGTAGTTCCGAAGATTACTCCCGACATACTGTATACCTTTTACTTTTCGTGTATACATAGGTGGTCGAGTATTATTGTAGTAGGGTACACGTGTTATTTGGACAATTCTTCTTTTTGGACTTCTTCATATTTTGCCTCATACTAAGAATTTCTACTAATGAAATGAAATTGTTTATACTGTAACTAGGGCATCGGAATAACTTTTACACGTCATATTATTAAAAAAAAAAGTAAGCTTGATGAGATCGGCATTTCCTATCTGACTACTCTGAGAAGAAAGGCCGAAACAAACTCAGAGGTCGCGTTCTCTTTTAAAGTCCAGACATAATCTTAGTAAGTAACAGCACTATGTAGTAGTGAAGACCATTTATCGTGTGTGCGTATTAGGTGCACGAACCCGGGACCCTTTCTAAGTCATACTCACTATTTGATCTGTTCTTGTGCCTTTTGCAACTGTAAGTACCAGTATAATCAGCCTATAAAGTTTATTTATTTATTTAATACTTCAAGCACATGAATGTAGTCGTACAGGTTTTATTATTATTATTAATGCCATAGGCATTTTCTACCAATCAACCTTTGGGTGATGCAGAGGCAAACAATGGTAAGTGCAATCATGAAAATTCAGGAATAAATATGTTAAATATAAATATAATATATGTATATGTTCCCACCGCTTGGGACACAGACCTCCTCTCGGTGAGAGGGAGTGGGCCATAATCCATCTCGCGGTCCCAGTGCGGGTTGGTAGATCTCACATATCTCCGAATTGTTGATTCTAGGACATGCCGGTTTCCTCACGATGTTTTCCCTCACCGTCTTTCATTTTTGAAATTATATCTACTGGCTGACTTTTAACAATATATTCTAACTAAATGCACGTCCTTTTCTAAAACCTGCATACAACCAGATGGTTTCAAACGATGACAGTTCCGAGAAGATTGGACATACAGCCAACTATTTAAATTAAATTGAATCCTAGGAAACCTAAAACTATGAAGATCTTACAGTTCCCGGGAACAGATGTTGCATAGTGCTGTTACTTACGTAACCTCGATACCGGGATTTATGAATCATCATCTGTTCAGCATTTTTTCCTACTATGTTGGCGTCGGCTTCCAGTCTAACCGGATGCAACTGAATACCAGTATTTTACATGGAACGACTGCCAATCTGACCTCCACAACCCAGTTATTGGGTAATACGATACACCTAGGTAAGACTGGTTGTCCGACTTTCGGGATTCTGACTACCCGTAACGACTGTCAAAGGTCCACGAATGACAGCCGGGGCTAACGGATTAACGTGCTTTCCGAGGCACGGAGGGGTCTCGGTATGTAAAGGTCACTTGGTCAGCCATCCACAGACCAACCGCGGCAAGCATAGCTTAACCTCATCGATCGACCTGTGCGGCTGTTATTATTTAGCCACGGCCCCCCCGGGATTTATGAGTATCGGGATCGATTGTTTTCGTTTCGTAATAAATGAGTTGATTGTGTTATGGTTTTGAGTTCCCAGGATTTTTGATGTTCCCGGGAATTAATAGTTAAATTGAATTTATGATTGTTATGATTCACATTTTACTTACGAGTTTTGAAGGTGAAAGGTTGCAGTACAGTGATCAATTGTAATTTTTATTCGCCATTTTAAGACAGCTTATTGGTTCTAGGTAATACATTATGACCCTGTAGCTATATTTACAGTGACATTTCAATGTCATAGCGTTGATTGAAGAATTCTTGCTTTACATTAATTATGACACTGACATATTTACTGATCGTTACATGTTTTCATAACGTGACAAAAAAAAAAATAGGTTGCTTTAATATTTCACATTAAACATCGTATGCAGTAAAATAATAAAAATACTTCACGGCGTTCGTATGATTAAAGTGATGACAAGTCTGTCATCAAATTACTAATTGCCACCAATTCACGGGAATTCTTAAAAATACACAAAAATTTTGAGCAAAATTGTTGCCCGTCAACGCGTCCTGATTCCCGGTTTCCGGGACTTATTTATAACGGGACCACACTAGAGTTCAGTGGTTCATTAGTTATATTTTATGGTACGAATGCCCTTCACTACGACACGTATTTATTTTTGCTATTGATTGAGTTTCTCGATGAACGAAATATGCTAAATAATGGTTACTGTTTCTCGCAAAAATTGTTTTGATTATATTCATAATTATTGTTTATGAATGTATAGGTAAATATATTATCTTTTTCTTCGAAAATGTTTGTTTGGAAATCATTTTTATAACAATAGGCCTCTTGGGTTTTATAAATATTGCCATAAGGTTTCACCGTGCCAGATATACATATTTTGCCGTCGTATCTAGAAAATCATCATCTGCTTAGCCTTTTCCCAACTATATTGGAGTCAGATTCTAGTCTAACCGGTTGCAGTTGAATACCAACCCCGTTGAGGACCAACCGCGTCGTATATATAGAAAATGGTTACTTATGGTGCTGTGACCACGCTGACATTTTTTAATATATCATATTTATATAATGTAATTCGAATGCCTATAAGAAATATATGATTTGATTTATTTTCCGGTTCTACATGTATCAGAACGTCGTGGTCAAAACTAAGGGTGTGGTACCTACAGACCATCAAGCTGAGCTTCTTTCTCCATGAGACCAATATCCACACACCCAAGTGTATGGGACGGCTGGTTATTTTTTTAATGTTAGATTTTATGATCAGAAGACTTTTTTCTGCCGTTACATAGAAAAATGCAATGAGAAAATATTGCCCCTCAAATGTATTCTTAGAGAGGCCCGTGGCTAAATAATAACAGCCGCACAGGTCGATCGATCAGGTTAAGCTATGCTTGCCGCGGTTGGTCTGTGGATGGGTGACCATCTTTACATACCGAGACCCCTACGTGCCTCGGAAAGCATGTTAAGCCGTTGGTCCCGGCTGTCATTCGTAGATCTTTGACAGTCGTTATGGGTAGTCAGAAGCCCGAAAGTCTGACAACCAGTCTTACCTAGGGGTATCGTATTACCCCGTAACTGGGTTGTGGAGGTCAGATAGGTAGTCGCTCCACCTAAAATACTGGTATTCAGCTGCATCCGGTTAAACTGGAAGTCGACCCCAACATAGTTGGGAAAAGGCTAGGCAGATGATGATGATGACATAGAAAAATGCAATACCTATGCAGTAAAAATGTATGGAACAGCTATATACGAAAGATGTCTACGCTAGCGGGTGTAGAACCGAAGAATATGGAGTAGTCGAAGATGTGCAACATGTTTTGATGGAGTGTGTGCCGAATAGGGCTTTGAGATATAATTTACTTGGCCCTATAAATATGTATGATTTTGGAGAGTGTAATGCTGTCCTGGCATGTCCTTTATCGGTACAAGCTAGGATATTGTCAGGTATTCTTTGTTTTAAAATAAGAGTTAACTGTTTTTAGGTTTAGTTGATTGTGCTGATGTTACAGGGCGACGTTATCGCTCAGCGATAAAACCCTTAAAATAAAAATTAAAAAAATGTGCTGAATTCATGGTTACAGTTCCCGCATCGATTTACCTGCCATCTTGAATACGTTGTCAAAACTACTAGCTCTAAACTACTAACTCGTTTTATTCCTACTGAAATTCAAGAAGTTGTATCCACAAGAAGTTAGTCTGGACGCCGACTTCAATATAGTTAGGAACAGAACCTGACAGGAAACTTTTATTGCAAAAAAGAAGAGAAAGAATCAAACGAAACGCGTATTGTAGTTTACGAGTAATGAACTCTATTTGAAATATCACATGATAATGAAGGATGTTTTAAGTGATTTCATTACTGTGTGTGTTTTATTAGCGTTTGCATTACTTCTTTAAGTGTTAAGATGGTTTTTTAATGTATAAGTACATATATGTGGTGTAAATCACACTAATATTATAAAGGTGAAAGTTTTTGAGTGTGTGTGTATGTTTGTTACTTCTTTACGCTCAAACGGCTGGACCAATTTTGATGAAATTTGGCACACAGATAGTTTATAACCAGGATTAACACATATAATACTTTGTATCCCGATATCCATACGGAATCGAGACTTATGCGGGTGAAACCGCAGCTAGTAAATAAATAAAAGTGATCCTTAAGTTGAGTTGAAACACGTCTAAACTTCCATACTTACACCATTTCTGTATTCAAGATATTTATTTATAGAAGGACATAATCAGGAAATTAATTAAAAAGAAGTGGCCTGTCGCAGTTTCCGAATATAGGTGAAAGAGATTAGTCAAAAAACAGAGATTAAAAAAATGGGAATAATTTTTTTGGCTCACGACAGCTATGCAATGTTAATTTTTGCAGAAGTTTGCAATAAAAACGTTTTTAGTTCGGCCATTAAGGAATGTTTACTAAAATAAAGTTCATTCAAGAATATGCGTGGCATTGTTTTTTGAGTCATTTGCGACTCATTCGCTGAATTCGAGGAACGCGTTTCCGATGTGAATCAGTTGTGGGTAAGTTATAAGCGGTAGAGGTAATCTTTTTTTTGAATCCTTTATTAATGAGAACCTGGTTTTTAACCTTTTGAACGCCAATCACTTGTATACAAGTTCGTTGTACACAAATGATTGGCGTTCAAAAGGTTAATAATTAATTACAATCTAGCTTATAAGAGTAATAAGAAATTTTAATCTACAATAACTTATTTTTTACGTGTTAATTATTTTAAAACTTAAAATAGCGTTGACACAAGCCCGTTCCACTTTCTAAGAGTCTGATATAATCACGAAACAGATGTTCTTTCTTTTCCGTGGAAATAATGATATTTAAACACTTTTGTTCATTAGTTATTTACTGTTATGTACTGTGTTGAGCAATAAACGAATTGAATTGAATTGAATTATAATGTGTGTCATTGTCACCATTTTTTCTACAGTTTTATACACTACACTAATTTTGGGTGCTGGCTTATATGCGGTTGTATAATTTATACCGAGAATTTTTAAAATTATTTTCCTGATGACAATTTCAATTGGGTACTCAGTGAAGCGTCTAATGAAAGGAATGAATGAGTAGTAATGACAGTTTGACAGTTGACGGGGAGAATGGAAGAAGAAAACATGTTGCGGCGACCTCAAGTAACATGGGCCAAGGACAGGAAGATAATGATGAGCCAGTGAAGCGGTTTTTTTTTTGCTCTGTGTGTGCTGTGCATGGTAATTTTTCCATTATCACTCAAATGCACTCAGATTATGAAGCAGAACAGTAATTTTTCTCTCCGTGTAGGGAAGCGTTTGACAACTATCTCATGGTGGGCGATGACGATGGCGTACGATTGCCTAAAAGTAACCTATCCACTTTCGACTTGAAAACTCTCGGGTAATCGGCTTTGGGGTAAAACAAAGTCCAGCAGGAAAAGGTAAAAAAAAAGGAAAAAAAATGTACGCGTCGATTTGAGAACTTCCTCCTTTGTTTCGTCGGTTAAAAACCAAAATAACCTTCTAATAGAAAGTGGTAGTACTTCACCGGGTAAAGGATTTTACAAACTCTACTGCCTTGTCAAAAGTTCAAACTTACACGCAAAAGTTAATACGAAATGTCCATTTGAAGCTATGAAATACAGCGTCATAAAACCGTTGAGCGATTTATGTACCTACTAACAGTTGACGTAGAACAGGCAACTATAAACGTTCTATTGTGTCTGCTGTATGCTGTTTAATAGCTTAAGACACCTTCTCCTCTCAAGGAGAGAAGTAGGTCATTGGAAATCGCTTGGACACTGCGATATTCAAAGATCGATAATTTCACAGTGAACTGTCACTCTGGTTTCTCAAGCTGATACACTAACAGTAGCTATAGCTATCATTTTGACATTCATATTTACGTTGCTGAGCAGACAAATTTTTTAAGACACAATCCTTCAAAATTATTCAGATTGCGATTGAAAGTTGACGCAATGAGGATGCAGACGATAAACTCGAGTGAATGTTCGGTTTTGTCTTATTTCATGTTTACACGACAACAACTAAATTACATGGTTAGAAGAACGTTCATCTGCTCCTTCCATTTCATTTTTCGATAATTCGGCAGGCAACTGAAAAAAGTGCCGAAATGCAACACCGTTAGATCGGTTCACTAATGAATTCATATTGCACTTTTGATTCATTTTATGTTTTTTGATTAATTGTATGTTCCCTTCGAGTGAATAGTGCCGAATCATCATCTGCCTAGCTTTTTCCCAAGTACCTATGTTGCGGTTGTCTTCCAGTCTAACCGGATGTAGCTGGGTAACAGTATTTAACATGGAGCAACTACCGATGTAACCTCCACAACCACAACCCAGTTACTGGGTAATACCATACCTCTTAGTAAGACTGGTTGTCAGACTTTCAGGCTTCTGACGACCCGTAACGACCGTCAAAGATCCAATAATGACCGCCGGGACTAATGGGTTAGTGTGCTTTCCGAGACATGGGGGTCTCGGTATGTAAAGATGGGCACCTATCCACGGACCGACCGCGGCAAGCGTAGCTTAACCTGATCATTCGACCCATGCGGCTGTTAATACTTAGGCACGAGTCCCAAAGATGCCGAATTAAAGACATAAGTAACAAAAATTGAAGCATCTTATATAATAGTAACTTATAATAGTAACTTTTATGCAACTGCATTGAACTGTTCATTGATAGTGGGGTGAACATTCATAACTCATGTAAGTTAATTATAAGCTGTTGAGTTTCCTAATAAATAAATAAATAAATGCTTTAAACACTAAATCTCATACCGCCTGGCTTTTGAACCACAGCACATAGCAACACGTTCGTCTCACATACTTATAAAACTTCACACTTCATATCTCGAGTCACACGCTCCGCTCATATTTACTTGCTTCAACGTGACATTGTACGTACAGACGCCAGCACATCAAGCTACCCGAAACTGTCAGATTTTCCCAATCAACTTTGAACCTTATACTTTAGCGATAAAGTAGAAAATCTATTAAAGAAATCTGACAGATTGTAGAAGCTTGATGTGCTAGCGTCTGTACATAATTATATTAAATGCATGGGATATGAGCAATAGGTCTCCTTCTCACGTCTTGAAAAAATTGTATTCGAACATGTTTTCGATGTTGAAGCATACGGAAGGAAAGGAATTTATATTTTATTGAGTACGTTTCCTGAAAACATTTGTCTTGGTTCACACGATGTTTCAGTGGGCAGAGAATTACTGTGATGTTAATATTATACTAGGGCATTGAATTAATTAAGTTTATTGCTAATAGAGTTTAGTAAGGAAGGTTAAGGATCTAGTGATGTTTGCAGAGATCCGCTGGATGCGAACTGTGTAGGGTCGATTGTTGTGATGATTCTTTACTTTACTTTTTATAATTCTTAACTTTATTAATTTAATTTTAGTATTACTATTAATTATTTTATTTTTATTTCGTTTTTGATTTAGTCTTTGATTCTAATTTTGGATAGAATTTAAATCTCCGATTACAATATTGATTGTGATTTTAATGCTAATTTTTATTCTTATTTTGGATTACGATTTTGAATCTTGATTTGAATGGAATTAATTTTAATTATTATTTTAACAGATTTTTTTTTTATTTAACTGTACTGAATTTATTGTTTTAAAGTGTATCACATTTATGTACTTAAATAAAACTGTAAACCGGAAGAGCGGAAGTACCTAACGCAAGCAAATATAATGTTCTTTTGTACGTAAGTGAATGATTTTTTTTATTTTTATTCTTTGGGGAGGCCTGTGTCAATTGATGTGTTTCGTAGCTGAAAGAATGGCGATGAATTTTGTAAGTGGTCCGGCAATCGAATCTAAACAGGTGGTTATTCCAAATGTTTGTTATAAATGAGATATGATTTTCATAATTTTTTTTGGTTCATGTATTCTTGCAGGCTCTAATCCATTAATATTGGGATCGGCACCCAGTATTACCGGATGCAGCTGAATAACAGTATTTTACATGGAGCGACTGCATATCCGACCTCCACAACCCAGTGTGTAATACGGTATCCCTTGATAAGACTGATTGTCATACTTTCGAGCTTCTCCCCGTACCGACTGTCAAAGATCTACGTATGACAGCCGAGAGGAACGGCTTAGCGTGCTTGTCAAGACACGGAATCGACTGCGGCAAGCGAACTTCGAGCGTTATCATTTAGTCACGAGCACCTTGTGCTTGTGTGTGTTTAGTCAGTTATACAACGTGTAACGTTAAATGCGCAAAACCTGAGACACCCCAACTGATTTTTAATTTAATTGACCTATTTCAGAGAGAAAATAAGTCATTCAAAAAATTGTAAAGGTTTTATGTGCTGTTTTAGTTTTACTGGCCATTCTGATCGTTTCTTGCGTCTGCGACGACGCTTTACCGAGGGAGGAGTCGTCACCGGGCCGCTGCGCCGCGCTGACATTGGGTTGCTTGACCTATTAATAAATAGACACGGCAACGTTTTTAATGAAGATTTTTTGAAAAATGTGACCTACATTAAAAAGTGGTTCAATTAATTCTGCTCGTTATTCTGATCAAACTATTTTCAGGATTTGCGCATTTAACGTTACATGTTGTATAATTTAGTAGCGTAAATAGTTTTTTTTTTCATATTAGTGCAGGGTTGTAGGTACATCGTCACGCAAGCTGTTACCATGGATTCAGTACATGATTCTAAACGCAACTGTGTTAAAATTATTAAAAAAAATTTTGACCGCGCACGTAGATGCACTTTTCTAAGAAACAGTAGATTTTCTTACAGATAGCGCGTCGATGTTCCTGACACTCTCTTAAAAAAAATATAGTTATTCATTAGAGCTATATTATCTTCTTAACGTGTTACGCAGGCTTTTTGGCTAATTTCTTGCCCTAAAAACAAGTTATTTCATAAGTTCTTAGTAAGGGTGTTGGTTGCATCAAGTACCCGTTTTGTTAACTAGCATTAAGTAAAGTGTACCTACAGATGTTATTTTATTACTTAAATAAATTATTTATTTATTTATTTAACACTTTAAGCACACAAATGTACAGAGGCGGACTTATTGCCATATGCATTTTCTACCAGTCAAGCTTTGGGTGATGCAGAGACAAACAGTAGTAGGTGCAATCATGAAAATTGAGGAATAAATATGTTTAAATATAAAGATACGCGTAAACCTATTCAGAATTATAAATATGATTTATATACTTACCTAATTACATGTAGATATAAGCACAAATAAATATACATAAATGCACGAATATACTTAAAATAAATAAGACAAACAATGAGAAAACATAAATTAATCGTGTTGAAATCGCTCCCGCTGCCGCTTATGCCTCACACCACACATGCATTCTACCGCACATGTTTCAAGAACTCTGCGCTCCGCCGCTCGTGTCACACGGCACATTCATTTTCACTTGCTTGAAGTATCAACATATCGTCACTAAATACTTTGATGCGTTTTAGGTGAACACATGTGACATGTATTTTGTGCTATGAAACTTTGCCCCGTGGCGTGGTTTCGTCCTCGTGCATAATTTTCAGGTTTTCAGATTGTAGATAAAGCTGATATTATTTATTTATTTATTTAATACTTCAAGCACATAAATGTACAGAAGCGGACTTAATGCCATAGGCACTTTCTTTTTATGAGATGCACTATCCGAAACCTGGAAATAAACGGTTTTATTTCAACCTTGAACCTTTACGTATAGAGAAACGTTTTCGTGCTTACTCGATCTGCCTAGCTTTTTCTCAACTATGTTGGGGTCGGCTTCGAGTCTAACCGGATGCAGCTCAATACCATTATTTTACACGGAGCGATTGCCTCCTGACCCCCACAAATCACAAATAGCATGCCCTTTGGTAAGAGCGGCTGTCAGACTTTCTGGCTTTTGACGACCCGTAACAACTGTCGAGGATTCTCGGATGACAGCCGGGACCAACGGCTTGAAACGTGCTTTCCGAGGTATGGAGGGGTCTTCATATTTAAGATGGTCACTCATCCGCGGACCAACCGCGGCAAGCGTAGCTTAACCTGATCGATCGACCCATGCGGCTGTTATAACGAAGCCACAAGCCCCTTACTAAGAAGGAAATATAATTTAGTGTTGTAAGGCTGCCCGCTTAGTTATAAATGCGAAGTGAATCTTTCTGTTTGTAAGTCACGTCTTCACGACAAGATTATGTAAGTAAGTAACTATATATTGGGTAAAGAAGTAACATGTTACCTCGAGAACTATGTTACAACACAAATTACTTTTCCCAACGGAAAATAAAAAATATTCCCTCCAGAGCTGCAGGTACAGGAAGAAATAACACTTAATAAGGGGTTCAAACAAGCGAACAAGTCGTACAAAGTATAAGGTTGCTCTTGTTATACGTGTCTTAACAAGCAACTTTATATGGAACAAGGCACATATGTTTGCGATAGAAATTCCCATCGGAAAAAAATAAGAACTTTTCTACAAAGTTTCAATCTCTCTTTCACCTCCCGAGGCGATGAATTTTCAAAAATCCTGCCAAAGTGCTCAAAAATTAATCAGCAAATTAAACTTCAATACCTACTCGACCCAAATGTTTGTGCATTTGGGTCGAGTAGGTATTGAAGGCCATAAAGCGGGCTAAGTGGAAGTTGGTAGATGTCACATGTCTTCGAAGTTTCTAGGACATGCCGGTTTCCTCACGATGTTTTCCTTCACCGTTTTGAGAGCAGGAATGAATAGATAGGAAAGATGTACCTTTAATATTTAGGAAATTAATTTCCAAAAGTCCTTTCTTAGTTCTCACTTATGTTATATATGGAATCTTGTACAAAATTGTATGTTTCTATACCCAGCGGTTTAAGCTGTAAGTGAGGTAAGATGAATTTAAGATTTTTATAACGCAGACAAGCCGTGCGTCCGATGGCATTCCCATGAACAAAAATGATGAACTTTTCTACAAACGTGCATTCCCTGTTTAAATCCTTAAGGGTATGAATTTTCAAAAATTCTTCTTTAGTGCTCACTTTCGTTATGATAAGGAACTCTTGTGCAAAATTTTCTACTTTTTAAATTCTAGTAGAGCCAACGGTTCCGGCTGTGCGTTGCATAGACTATACACTAATGCCCGGTTCCTATATCTGAGAAACGATCCGTTTTAGTTACGAATAGTAGTTTTATATACGAGCCGTAAACTAAAACCGTTCCTATAAAAAACGACACGTCATGCAACTTACTGACGGCTTGCTAAATACTAACGGATGGGAGGGTTACCGGTAACGGACGGTAAGCGTATTGTACGGAGATGAGTGTTTGGGGTGTTCCTATAAATATTTTAAACGTCAGTAAACTGTCAAGATTACTATTCGTTATGTCATTTGGTTACCCGTCAATTTCGGTCGGTTAGAGTGTGGTTAGGAGCAAAGTTTCTAATGTATTTCACTGTTTTCGCTTTTTAATTTTGAAATGTCGAGTTCATATAGTGATAGAGAAGTGTTCGATATTATATCAAACTCCAGTGAGACTGATTCAGAAGAAGATAATAGGCGCGTTAGAATATATAAAAAAAGAGTAGATTATTTAGGTAGGATAGGTATTGTACTACACTTTATAATTACTATACTACATAAGACATGTTATAACTATATAATTTTTGGCCACAACAAACAACCGTATTATCAGCGAGCTAATTGAATAACCGTAAAGAAAAGATGCAGAACCGAAGAAACATTTTTGATGCCAAATGTCAGTTCGCGCGCTGAACTTATAACGTTCCGTTCTGGTTGTGTACGCTGCATTCTATTGTATTTGGTAAGAAAATTTAAAAATAACACGCAGATGCCTGCGATCGTATAGTTATTTACACATCTTATAAAACTTATAGAACTATTCGTATGTAAATCTAACATATTTTGTCTTGATTTTTGTGTTATTAAATTTCAATTTTACTTAAAACGAAACGTGAGTGAAGAGGACTCGGTATTTTAATGACCAACAGATGTTCGTCAATAGCAGGTATAGATAGTAAATTGTGGAACGGTATTTACGACTCGTAGTCGGTTCTAGAAAAACGGATAGTAGCTTTTATACCATGACGATCCGTTGAATATAGGAACCGGGCATAAGTGCGTTGTCTGTCAGTGAGTTTAGATTTTTTTTGTGGTGTTGACGGTTATGGGTACCGATGTTATAACAATCATATATTATTAGGTTGTAACATAATAATTTGACAAGTTTTGCGGGAGCATTCTAGAATTTTTTTACAGATTCGAGAAAATTCTATGATTGTGAGTATAAATACAGTTGAGTGCGCTCAGTTTATCAGTGCAATAATTGACATCGCAGCGAGTGGCATTATGGAAAAAATTGGTTTGAAAAGACGAGACATCCGCGTCCTTCTACTTTACGAGTTCCGTTTGAAACATACAGCTAAGCAGGCGACACAAAATATATGTCAATGTATGGGAGAAAATACAGTCTCTTATCATACAGCAGTAGATTGGTTTCGACGTTTCTCGAATGGCAACTACGATCTTGAAGATAAACCTCACGAAGGGCGACCGGTTGAGGTTGATGTTGATCGCCTAGCGCAGCTCATTGAGGAAGATCCAAGGAGGCCTACTCGCCAACTTGAAAAAGAACTCGGATACTCCCATACTACCATCGATCGTCATTTGAAAGCGATGGGTAAAGTATACAGGCACGGTCAATGTGTACCCCACGAATTGACGGCTGGACAACGGATGATGTGAGTAGCGGTTTGTACACAATTACTGACTTTACATCGTACTTTTGCGTGGCTTCGTGATCTAGTTACAGGAGATGAGAAGTGGTTACTTTATGTTAATCATAACAATAAGCGACAGTGGCTAAGCGCGGGTCAAAGAGGAGTACCAACGGTTAAATCTAAAATGACTACGCAGAAGGTTATGTTGAGTGTTTGGTGGAACATGCATGGAGTTATCTACTGGAAACTATTACCGCAGGAAACGACTATAAATAGTGAACGCTATTGTGCTATGTTGGATAGAGTAGCCGAGAATCTTAAAGGAAAACATGGCAATGTATATCTCCTCCACGACAATGCCCGACCTCACACCGCATCGATGACCTGTAAAAAAATTAAGGAGCTAGGCTGGATTTCTTTAGCCCACCCTGCATACTCGCCGGACATTGCTCCAACTGACTACCACTTGTTTCGATCGTTACAGGCTCACATTAACGGAAAAACTTTTGATGACCGAGATACATTGAACAGTGGTTGACAGAATTTTTTAACTCTCGTGAGTCCAAGTTTTACGAGAATGGTATAACGTCGGTTCCCCAACGTTGGCAGGAGGTCATTGATAATGATGGACTGTACGTTCAATAAAATGTTAAGCTTAGCTGTACAAAAAAATAAAATAAAGTTTTTTAACACATTATCAGTTTATTATGTTACAACCTAATATTAAACATTTCAGAAATGGCAAGGTAACTGCGATGTCTGTAGGCAGTGCACCGTCTGTTTGTTTGCCACCCAAAAACATAAACAAGTAATAAAGATCCCCGATTTAAGAAATTCCTTTGTGGCATAATTATGTTCTGATACAAATATAATACTACAAAACAGTAAAACACAAAATCAGCTCACTTAATACAATCGTTAACGTAAATTAATGACCATATTACAAAGTGTTTGGCAAAGATGGCTACAGCTTAAAAGCGCGCGTAAACTTCCTTGACAGTTCAAAATGTCACTTTACGTGGGAACGCCATCTTTATCACAAACATGACGTCTTAGGAAGAAATTCGGTCACGTGGCCGCTGGCGTTCATTCCATAGTAACATATTTTTTTTTTTTTTTTTTCCTTTGGCTTCGCACGGTTTGTGCATTCAGCTAGTAACATATTCCTCTGTTTTTTCCCTGATTAATGATACCAGTACAAAAAAAATACTTACGATAATTATAAATAATAATTTTAGAAATAACAATAATTACGTCAAAAAATCAAAACATATGGGCATGTCATTGGTAGATCACATTACATATACATTCTATGGTAAAAAAGTATTTGGACTTTGAAATCTTTGTTTCTATATCCTGTAATAGTGTCCTGCACCAACCCCCCGTTTGGTTGTCCTTGGGTGCACTTGCATAGTGCGAACAGGGATAATTGTCGTTTGGTGCCTCATTTCATTAAAAACGTCTAAGGAGCCACTGCGAGTTGGCTAAGGCCCCCCGTACGTCATTCAAAGGTCCAGGACACCTAGGCCCAAGAAAAAAAAATACGTCAAGAAACCAAAACATATATGTAAAACGTTGGTAGATACATTATTTATTTATTTATTTATTTATAGTTAATTAAAACGGCACAGGTCCAATTACATTAATTAACATAGAATTATAAAAAAAAAATAGAATAAAATAAGAATTCAAATAACATACATTATAAGATTTAAAAAAATAATTTCACTAGTATCATTAACCAGGAAGAAAACAAAGGAAACGGTAGTATGGAATGAACGCCAACAACGGCCACGTGAAAGCGTTTCCTCTCCATTTTGTAAACCCACTTACGAAATTACACCAACAATTTCCCCAACTTCTAAAACACGTTACTTTATCATAATTATTTTACATTTGACAAGCATTTAATTAACATGTCAGTAATTAAGTAAAGAGTTTATATGTAGCCCGCCGCGCGAGTTCCCGGTACCGAGTAATTAAAAGCGAGTGAAAATAAAAACTTTACATTTTCGATAAATAACGGATTTTATAAGCCTTTCATTGAAAGGGTCTTATTTATTCGTAGTTTTTCATAGATAGATAAGTCAATTTATTTTAGTCTTAATTAGCAAAAGGGTTTTTAAATCGCTGTGTGTAATTCTGTTTGAGGGTGTGGTGTTTGCCGTCCGGCGAGGACCAGTTGTGTTCCACGCGCGCCTTCAAAGAGATGTCAGCGCTAACTGACGGGGTCCGCTAGGGCCGATGCCTGCCAGGGTCGCAGGCTGTTCGAAAGAGTTACCGTGGCCCTTGGCACAGGCAACTGAAGAAACACGGGTGGGTTTTCGTCAGTAAAACTCACTCTGCCCAGAGCGAGAGAAGTTATTTGATAATTTACCACCATGTTTAAAAATACAGTCTAAAATATTATAACGTTTCCTTAGTATGGCATAACAATATAAATATAGGCTAGACGGTTAAAGAGTATATTAATATATATTTTCGGCTATGATCGAAGGTCTTGTACTCTATTCTTTTAATAGACTTTAATATTGCGGCCCATCTCGGATGAAATATTCTCTGTGGTAATTCATCAAAATCAATGGTCAGCACATGTTTCGACGTGTTCCTACTTTAACGTCTAGTTGTTACCAAGGGAGATAGCAATAGGTATATTTTACAAGGATCTCAGTCAGTTAGAGCTTTCAATTTTGTGTCCAGTTATAAACTTTTCTTACTGCTTCTTTGTGGCTTGATCCGGTAGCCTTAGCAGTGTTATCTGCAAAGGTTGCAATGGTGTCGTTTTCCAGCTCTGGGTTATCACATGTGTATAACAAGAATAGAATTGGGCCTAACACACTGCCTTGTGGTACCCCAGCTTTTGTAGGGATTATTTTGCAGGGATATTAACATTTGATTATAAGGTCGCCGAAACTGGCGTTTTGGTTGTTGTCTTACTGAAGGTGTTGAAACACCTTCAGTAAGTACCTATATGTTGATCTTTGTACATTGAGTTATGATGGCAAAGGATCCTTAAGAGACAGATGAATCTTCCCTAGCCATATGAAAGAAACCCGAAGAATGTCACAGGTCTCAGAGAAGGATGACGGCGTGCATTGGTCCTTTGCAAAGGCCCTTGCTTCTGTATCTCGAAATAACACGATTTCATAATATAAACATTATTCCTGCCGGTCGATTCTGTAAACATCTCACCGCAAAATCATAAGTGAAGTGAGCACTTAATAGTGTTAATCCCTAGCGAATGACAGCTCACTCCACGCTCACTTCACCCAAGCTTTCACGGTGAGATGGTTACAGAATCGCACGGCTGTACAGGTGTACCTCTTTCCATTTATTTTTAAGTCCCATGTAATAGGGGCTGCTAATTAGAAATACCTGATAGAAAAACACTTTGCCCGAACTGGGAATTGACCTCAAAGACCAACGATGCACTAGAACACGATTTCCTTCTTATTAATGGACTTTATTCTTACATTTTCTCATATATGTGCAGTAGACTGATTGACATCAGAAAGACTATATACATAATTATAGTCTGCAATGGATGGCCGCCTCACGAAACAGGTTCTCCGTCTAACTAAACAAAAGCTGCGTACGGTGACTGCAGCTTTGACTGGCCACGGGTCATTTAATAAACACCTCTTTGTCAGACAGTCCGCTGTGCAGGGCCTGCATGGAGGATGACGAGACAGCGGCACATGTGCTTCTAAGCTATTACTGCTAAGCAATTACAGGGCAAAATACTTCGGTAACCCAGGTACCCTACGTGAGACGGTCAGTAACATCAAGGCGTTGCTGGCCTTCGTTGAGGAGCTGAGGTGGATCGAATGATCGATTTTCCCACCCGTACGCAAAATACGCGCATTGACGTGGAGGTGCGGACACCACCCCGTATTACCTATTATATATATATAAGAATATTTGTCTTTTCGCTCCCCACAGACAATGGACCACTTTCCATGCCGCGCCGCATCGCCAGTGCACTTGATAATCTTATGATTGCGTGACTGAGCGGAGTTCGAGCAGCTGAATTTTGGGCCAAAGATGTTTGAACTATTTGCCATCGATACACTAAGGAGAAGATCAGTAATACCAGGCGGCAACATTACTTATACGGGGTCAAATTAAACTAGTTAGTGAAACTTAGCAGATGTGATGGGTATCGATATCTAAACTACGCTACCGGCGACAGCGGTCATCATCATCTCATCATCTGCCTAGCCTTTTCCCAAATATGTTGGGGTCGGCTTCCAGTCTAACCGGATGCAGCTGAATACCAGTATTTTACATGGAGCGACTGCCTATCTGACCTCCACAACCCAGTTACTGGGTGATATGATACCCCTTGGTAAGACTGGTTTTCAGACTTTGGGGATTCTGACTACCCGTAACGACTGTCCAAGATCTACGAATGACACCCGGGACCAACGGCTTAACGTGCTTTCCGAGGCACGGAGGGGTCTCGGTATGTAAAGATGGTCACCCATCCACAGACCAACCGCGGCAAGCGTAGCTTAATCTGATCGATCGACCTGTGCTGCTGTTATTATTTAGCCACGGGCCCCTCCGGCGACAGCGGTCGTTGACCCCAATAAAAAAAAAATCATCAAATCCTTTTTATATTATCGTGTTTGTATATCGATAGCCATAAAGCCTGTGAAGTTTCGCTAGCTAATTTAATTTGACCCTGCATTCCTTATCACTGAAGAGACGATGTGTGTTGGGTAAATATATGATGTCATCAAGATACTTTCACATCTAATACATTTTTTATCAACATAAGTACGTATGTACATAAATTATATAATATTATCATTACAAGGTCGACGCGATATTAGATCATTAGTCTATCATCAATCTATTTTATCTCCTGTGTGTACTGTGCTTAGTAAGCGGATTTTTTTCGCTGGCAACCCTGAGATTTTTTTTTAGAGAAAAGTACCTAGGTACCTACAACATAACATGTTCAGCTTAGAGCCCTTTCCCACGGCAAGATCCCGTTTATTGCAGGTACGGTTTTGTACAGGATCCCGTTTAGTAGTGTATGAATAGAGAGTTTTACATAAAATAAAACTTACCTATTATTTTTTCATCAATATCCGGAATCCATCTTGAGTCAAGCACCTGTCTTTCAGCCTGTTGTCAGCATTACCTTTGCCTCTCCGCTGGTTGCGCCCTCTATACTTACCGTTGGTACTAAGTATTTTAAGCGCGCATCGGGTGATGGCCCGATTTACCGCCATTATGGAACTCATGATGCACCAGGTAGACCTTACCTGGATTCCGGATATTGATGAAAAAATAATAGGTAAGTTTTATTTTATGTAAAACTCTCTATTATTTGTTTGGTATCAATATCCGGAATCCATCTTGAGTGATGTGTTTGTTATCACCTGGTGCGCTTATCCCAAAGACGCTATAATGTGTTTATGGATGTAAAATAAAAATTGGGTTAATAATGTATATTTAAGTAAATGTATTACAATAATTTATCAAGTACATATGACATACTGCTTGCAGCCACACTATCTAAGAAAATAAATAAGTAACAAAAAATAATGGTAATCTTTCAATGAACAGGATCAAAATAATTAGATAAAGATACAGAATTATTGGGAATATTCGAATCATTTTGCAATTCCCTTTGATAATAATTTTGGAAGGTATGAATCATTTTCCAATTCCCAGTTGCAAGAATTTGATCAATCGGAAAATTTTCTACAAAATTGAGAGAAGCTACTGCAGATCTTACTGATCCTGGAGTTGCATCAATACCACTAGCTTTTAAGAGAGACCTCACCCATCCGCCAATAATAGTTCTAGAGGCAGGTTTTATCTCCCCTTTTGCTGTAATAAATAAATGTTTTATATTTCCTCGACGATTTAGAGTAATATGTAATAATTGTCTTATCCAAAAGACCAAATTTAATTTTTTATCAGGATGTTCCCTGAGCCTCCATCCAGACTGCCTATGGTTATGGTTGTCTGTTTTAGAACCAAACGCTGGCCACAATATAATAGAAGTATCTTCAACAACTAAACTAGTGCTATCAATTCGCAACAATGTAAGATCGTGAACCCTGCGGCCTGATGCTAGCAGTAAAAGAGTAGCCACATGTCTCGATACATGAAATATATTAATTTCATCAAAATTGTAAGTACTCATGTATTGCAATAAAACTTTAGGGTTCCAAATAGGTGGTTTAGAAGATTTCTCTCGAGCGACAGAAATAGCTTTCAATATATGTTTTACAAAGAAATTTGACGACAAATCAATATTTGATGTTATGTGTGTAAAAGTAGAAATAACCGATTTATGTACCAAAATAGTTCTATAAGCAAGACCTACATCACAATGTAAATGTGCTAAATATCGAGCTACTTGATCCGCATTAGGGTTTATGTGATTAATTGAATGCGACTCACACCATCGCTTCCATCTTCGCCACGCTGGTCTGTAGGTATTCATTGTAGAGCCTCTCCAGCTTGACATAAGGAGTTTTTGTTCGTGATCTGTCCAGTCTGTCAAAATATCTGGCCACCCGAAATCAGCCATGCCTCCAAGTGTAGATCTTGCACCTGTGGCGGATGCGTCCCTGTTCTGGTGTCTATCAGAGTGTGGGCTAGGTCTGGAATCAGAAAAGGCGGATGTCGTGCTCGCCGTTGAACATCTGCCTGCCAAAATACCTTGTTCCACTTCGGGGCAATCAATATGTAGTCTCCCCTGGCTTGGTTTAGGTGTCTTAGAACCCTGGGAATCAAATTTGGTGGCGGAAACAACCAAGCTAGGTTGTAGTGCCACTGATGACAAAATGCGTTGTGGTGTTGTGCTTCTTGATCGTCCACGTCCAATGATGCGTACCTTGGTACTATGTGAGCTGTTCTCGATGCGAAGAGGTCTATCTCCGGCGTGCCCCACATTTGAAATATTTGTTTCGTTGCTGTGCTCGTGAGGTGCCACTCTGGGCAAGCCTTCTGCCGCGAAAGAGCATCCACCTCCACATTGAATCTGCCCGCAAAATAATGTGCCGTCAGATGAATGTTCCGTTTGTCTAGAATGGTAAGAAGTTGTCGGGTTTGTTGGAGCAGTTTCTTCGATTTTGTGCCGCCCTCCTTGTTTATATATGAGACTACTGTCCGATTGTCGGTTTGCAGCAGTATCTGTGCATTTTGGAGTTGCTGTTGGTACTGACGTATAGCTGCGTAAACAGCGAACATCTCTTTTTTGTTGGCATGCCATGTCTTTTGTAAATTCGTCCAGGTTCCCACAATATTTGTTTCGCTGAGTTGTGCCCCCCATCCTATGTCTGATGCGTCTGTGGTTAATAGGTGCGTCACCGAGCTCAAGTGGATCGGCATCGATTTTCCTATAGCTTGACACCACCACTCCATCTCTGACCGAGCTGGTTGAGGGACAGGTATCAGCCGGTACGGGTGTTTCACCGACAGCTGTCGACTGTAGTATTGCAGAGTGCGACAGTGAAGGCGACCTCTCGGAGTCACAAACGTTGCAAAGTTGAGTCTCCCCATTAGAGTTTGGTATTGTTTGAGGGACCACTTGTTTCTTTGGAGCTGTTGGTGAAGTGCATTGCGTAGCGATAGGCACTTCGGCTCCGACAGGGACTTTGCGTTGCGTTTTGTGTCCCATGTTATGCCGAGAAACTCGAGGCATTGTGTCGGAGCCAGTACAGACTTTTCGAAGTTGATTGTCCAGCCCAGTAAATGCAGAATCTTTGTCGTGAATGCGATGTCGTCTTCCAGCTGCGATTTTGACTGGTTTGCTAGAAGGAAATCGTCCAAATATACGACGCATCTGATGTTGTGACTCCTCAGTAGTTCCGCCACCCAGTTGGTTATCGAGGCAAACGTTCTGGGTGCCGATGAAAGGCCGAACGGCAAACAAGTCATTTGAAGTAGCTGATGCTGATGTGGATCTTGATGATAATTTAATCTCAGGAACCTGCGATGCTGCTGTGCGATGGCCACGTGAAAATATGCTTGACTCAGATCTAGTTTGGCCAACCAATCTTGTTGTTGCAAAAAATTTGGAACACGGAAGTGACTGAATAGTTGAAATGGTTTGGCTATTACGAACTGGTTCAGTTGCTTCAGATTGAAGATAGGACGGAAGGTCTGATCTGACTTCGGTACCAGAAAGAACGTAGAAAGGTAGCTGGGCGTCCGTTCTGCAAGTTCTAGTACACCTGATTCTAACAAGGTTTGAATCTGTATGGTCATATTGGGAGACGTTTTGGTTCTGTAGCAATTCAGAACCGTGGGATTTGGAAATATTAGCGGCGGTTTCAGTATGAAGGGTATGCGTGCACCGTTCAACAGCCGGCATATTTTGTCTGGCGCACCTAGATTGCTCCAAGCATACTGAAATTGCTTTAGACAACCGCCTTGAAATGTCCGACAGTCATTCACGACGCTTGTTTTTAGTGAAAGCCTGCGATTGTGATTTCTTTCCACTAGGTTTGGCTCGCTGGTTGCTTGCTCGGTTTTTGTTTTGTTGAAAAGCGTGTGAGCCACGTTTTTGTCTTTTATTGTAGTTGTCTCGACGAAAAAATGTATCATCAGCTTGCTTACTAGTTGACGGTTTTTGATTTTTATAAAAAATTTCTTTAGAAATAGTTTGAGGTCCTGATTTTGATGATACAGTTAATTTATCCACCCCCCCAATTTTTTCAAGGTAGGTTTGAAGTGCCTCTTCATTAAAAAGTGATTCTGTACTCGGAGGAATTTTATGAATTACATCGCGATGAAAGCCTTCAGAAATCTGGCGTAACATAGCCTCTCGACGTATATTTATTAAATCGGCTCTACGACCGCACACTATTTGTAACAAGTCATCAGTAACCTTACTATACGCGGATTCTTTTGAAAATAATGTCTCCACTTTTTCGAATAACGTGTTGGGTGTCAACGTTTCTCTAGACTCATTTGACCAATCCACCAATGATTGTAATGTTTTATGCAATTCGTCTTTTTGAGAAAGTAAAGCATTCGTTAATCCAGCAAAAGATCGTTCTAATAAATATGAGCGTGAATCTTCTTTTAACATATCCGATTCAAAACGCTTTAATTCGTCGTTAACATTTAACTCGACAAAACCGGGGGTAGCTGAATATTTCTTTTGTGCATCCGAAAAACGAACGGCATACCAATCATCACACTTAAAACGCTGTAGTTCCGTTAATTTTTTAAGAAACGCTTCATTCGCCTTAGGGTAAATTGGATCTTTTACCGTTGTACCGACTTCCGACAAAATCTGAAGTTTGTTATTTTCAGGTCGTCGTAGGTTTAACTCGTTTGTGGTAACGGATGTATTGTTTTTAGCACTAGAATTCATATTTTCAACCTCGGAATTTTTAGATAAAAGGTTTGTCAAATAGGCCACTTGTTGTGATAAGAACTCAAATTGTGCATAACTCACGGTTTGAGAGTCCTTTCTCGATCTGCGTTTTTCAGGGCTGGGTCCACTACTCGTAGAAGAATCACTATCACTATCTTTTGTGCTTGGTGTCGGAGAACGAACCCTTTTACGCGGTAACGAGCCGCCATTAACATTTTCCGACTCTAAATGATTATTAGAATTTTCCATAATAACAACGGAGAGGTTTCACGAATCTAAAACCGAAATAGCTTTTAAGTAAGTAAGTAGAATTTTTTCGCGAAGTTAATAAACGGTAACAACTGAACGGCGCGAAAAACGACGCTATAATGGCGGTAAATCGGGCCATCACCCGATGCGCGCTTAAAATACTTAGTACCAACGGTAAGTATAGAGGGCGCAACCAGCGGAGAGGCAAAGGTAATGCTGACAACAGGCTGAAAGACAGGTGCTTGACTCAAGATGGATTCCGGATATTGATACCAAACAAATAATATGTATATTATGTAAATAATATGTATATTGTACTTGTGTGAATATGTATATATAGACACGTACACCACTAAACGGGATGCTGGAAAAAACCGTAACTGCAAAAAACGAGATCTTGCCGTAGGAAAGGGCCCTTACAACGCTCCCACTGCTGGGACACAGGCCTCCTCTCGGTGAGAGGAAGTGGACTGTAATCCACCACGCGGGCCCAGTGACGGTTGGTTGATGTCACATGTCTTCGAATTTTTTGGTTCTAGGACATATTGGTTTCCCCACAATGTTTTCCTTCACCGTTTTGAGAGCAGCAAATACTGATATTCAGTTGCATCCTATTAGACTAAAAGTCGACCCAACATATTTCAGAAAAGGCTAGGCAGAGTGATTTGTTTTGCTGCTAAGATACTTAGTTACGAGTAATTCAATAAAACTGAACATTGTGATAAGGTTTTCATAAAGTGTGATACGTAGAAACTTCGTAGTGACTACTGGCCACAATTGCCTAATATAACATTTTTCTTTTTTTACACGACTCATTGTCACAGACAATTACAACTTTTTAGAATAAAAAGACCATAAATCAAGAAATAGAAATCTTGCCCCAAAATCTTGCTAGCAATGTACTTGACAGCGCTGAGATAAAGTCATTTGCCAGAAGATTAGCCGAACGTTTTAGCCGATTAGCCGTTAAAGCCGCATGTAATGTCGTGATTTGAGGGAAAGAGAGGGACAGGAGGGTCAAAGAGGGATAGAGGAACCAAGAGGGAACTTCCAAAACAATATAATTGAGAGGTGGCCGGCCAAACAAACGCTTTGAAGTGGGTTTTACGCAATGATGTGTAAAACCATTTTACACAGCGGTTTGTGGGTAACACAGCCTAATAGCGGTAATTTTCGGGTCAAATTCGTTGAAATTTTTGTATTTTGTTCCGTCGTTTAGTGTATAAAGATTGTAATTAGCCTTTTCATAGACCAGTGTTGCTAGAATAAACGGTGACGACGACAGTTTGGTAATCACTGTGTTTAGAAAAAGGATTGTTAAGCGGGTTCTTGTTATTTTAGGGTACTGTTTGCTTACTTTTTAGGGTTCCGTACCCAAAGGGTAAAAAGGAACCCTGTTACTCACGCTCCGCTGTCCGTCCGTCACAGACCACATAAAAAAAAAAAATGAAAAAGCGTTTATTCGTGGTGAACAAGAACTCTATACTTCGTTCCAAAACACAAACAGTGGATGCTGCCCGTACAGCTGCTGGACTAAAGTGGAACTGAGCTGGCCATATCTGTCGCATATCGGAGCAACAATATGCAAAAGCCACTCAGTGGATCCCAAATGGCAGGAAACGACCGCGTGGCAGGCCCAGAAAGAGATGGTGGGATGAGCTGGACTCCTTAAAGATTAGCCCACAATCGCAGTAGACCGGGAAACGTGGAAAGAGGGAAGGGAGGCTTTTACCCTGCAATGGGACGACACAGGTTTATAATAATAATAAACCAACTACATATACTTTTGAATTTTCAGTCAGAAAGATGAAGCTAGTTCCCAAGCATAGTAGGATTCTCTACTCTTTTAGCATCTAACTCGAGTACTTACTGCACTCAATTTAGTTTGACAGAAATAAACTATAATGACTAGAAGGAAAACAAACGATTTAGTACTTGGCTGGAAAAAATTGTAATTTGATTTACATTTTATAAAATAATCACGAAAAACCACTAGAAGTGCCGGGTGAAAGCTCTTAATGTCTCCCTTTCATCCTTCAGACGTACTGACTGGAGGAGCCCCAGAAACTTTCATCAAGGAATCATTTACCCATTTGAAAAAGTTCAGTTTAAGATCGATAAATATTACCTTGTATCGTACAACGAAACGCATCTAAAGCTCTTAATTTACTGTTGCTAACACAAACAAGCCTCATTCACGATGATCCTGACACGGTAATGTGTGATCTTCACATTGTTACAAGTACAAATACATCTTTGAAGTAACTACCATTGTTCTGAAGCGATCAAAAACAACTGTGAAGCGCTTCTAATTCTTCAAAAACCACTTGAATTCGCTTGGAAGTTTGATGCTTCAATGTTAACAAAGAATAAGGTCGAGTTCACACAAAACCACTTCAGCCGCCATTTTTTGTGGCTGTCTGTGACCGCTTAGTTCTTCTAAATTGCACAATGGATTTTGTAGTGGTTTTCACCATAGCTTAGAGTATTTATTCCGAAACGTTTATATATGTGTATACTGGGTGGTACGGACACCGACGCGCCACCTGTTACAATGGATTCAGTACAAAAACCCCTTCGTTGAAAATGTTAGTCGATTATTAAAAAAAAAAAAAAAAATAGCTATTCTATACATTTTGGCCGCGTAGGAATTACAGTATTGTATGAAACAACAGTTTCTTTTTGTTTTTTATAACCGATGCAAAATTTCTCCGTAGAATCATAAATGCTGAAACCATGGTAATTGCGTAACACACTATCAGTAGCAATGGGTTTCACTTTGACAGTTCAACAACATTCATTGCGTTATTTACGTTGTTGAGCAGACACATTTTTCGAACATATGGAGCAATGGATTAGCAATATGCTTCAAAATGATTCAAATTGAGAGTAATAGTTTGTTACGCAATTAGGGTGCTGGTTGTATGTAATTAAATCTCGATGTTTTGACATGTCGCTACATCAGTAAATTGTTGCAGTTGTTGCCTTGACGCTCACAGACGACGGCAGACTATATCTACGGTTTGTACGCGGCCTAAAGTAGGTGTATGAAGATCAAATAATCAAGACTTTTATTTGTTTTTGGCGAGAAAGGGGGGTCAATGACCGGAATGGTAGGTTAACTTTTATCCCCAGTAAAACGAATTCAAAGGGTTTAAGTGCCCCTTCGTCTGAATATCGTAATACTAATAAAAAATCAATCTGCCGACCCTTTTCCCGTCTATGTTGGGATCGGCTTCCAGTCTAACCCGATGCAGCTGAATACCAGTATTTTACATGGAGTGACTGCCTACCTGACCTCCACAACCCAGTTACTGGGTATACGATACCCCCTGGTAGGACTGGTCGTCAGACTTTTGAGTTTGTGACTACCCGTAACGACTGACAAAGATCCAAAAAAGACAGAAGGACAGGGTTCCGATATGTAATGGACGGCCACCCATCCACGGAGCGACCGCGGCAAGCGTAATTTAACCTTCATACGGACCGTCCGGCTGTTATTATTTAGCATCGAGTCTCTCTTCTTATCGTAATACTTATAAGTTAATCTAATACGTGAGGCAGCCCACTAACTCTATTCACTCCATTGCTCAAATCATAATAAACGGCCCACATTCCTTAACGCTGTGCGTGGTATTACACGTACGTACAAAACCACGAATATTTTCCATTCTTAACATAACGTACTACCACTCTCAATATTATCATAAATATGAAAGTTCTTGAAAATTTTAGCATGTTTGTTAGCAATTACGCATATACGAGTACGGCTGAACGGATTTGAATGGAATAATATGGCAATTGGATAGACCATGTTCTGGATCAACATAGAATACTTTTTATCTGGGTAGGGGTAGGAGTAAACCAACCACCAGTGGTCCACTTTAGAATAGAATAGAATACCCTTTATTATGTACACCATATAAATTACTGACATAAATATAGAAATTTTACAAAGGGTGACACAATGGGCGGTGTTATCGCTAAGAGCGATCTTTTAAAGAAAACCTTTGGATGGATTGAAAAGGGAAGGAGAGACAAATACTGTAGGTAGTCTGTGGTGTACCATTTACACGATACAATGAATACATACATAAAGTATATTATACTAGGTAATCTAAATAAATATATACTTATAACAATGAAACAATACTTATAACATGAACCAGGAATAAAGAAAATATAATGATGCTGTTTAAGGAGAGACGAAGTGCTTTTTTATCATAATTTTAAAAGTGGACAAAGATTGAACACGCCTTACTGACACGGGCAAGTCATACCATAACCGCACTGCTTGAACAATAAAAGATTTGTCATAGAAACTCGTGGAATGCATCGGCCTGGAAATCATGAGAGGCGTTTGCCCAGCGTTTGGAAGTTGCGGACTAAGCGTTGCGGAGTAAGGATTGGTGTCTACATGAAGAACTTTAAGTACTTGAAGAATTAACTGATACAACTATTGGCACGATAATTTGTATGTATCCACATTCCAAAGGTTGGAAAACCTCGTGTGTGAGATTGACATACTTTTATGAGTTTTCTTTTTCAGCTGTCGTGAGGATCTCACGTCATTATTCCGTGTGGTAATTGTGTAACACGCATAAAATCAAAATTGATCGCAATGGGTTTCACTTTGACAGTTCACCCACGTTCATTGCGTTATTAACGTTGTTGAGCAGACGTATTTTTCAAACCTATGAAGCAATGGATTAGCAATATCCTTCAAAATAATTTAGATTGTAATTGAAAGTGTGTTACGTCATCTGGGTGATGTTCGCTATATCCTAGCAGGTAGCATTCTGTAGTTTCTGCCTGTTCCCATGGGAAGAATGTGAGAGAGAAGAGTTTATGTCTATATTTCGTATCTCATTCTCTACAGCGTAGCCAGTATTTCAGCTAACATAATAAGTTGCAAACTATAACAATCTGCTTGTTAATTGTTCCTGCAAATAGTTTGGTTATCGTCCGGCACCAGTTTATGCGCCATTGAGTAGAGACTGACACAGTTAAATGTAACTACACGGTCGTTTAATAGTTACCTATTAAACTTTCAGCTTATTTGGCAGGATATGTTGACTTTGTTAAATGGAAAATTGTTTACTTGGACGGCACAGGCGACGCTGTCGGAATATGGAACGGGGGGTCGTGAGTTCGAACTGAAACTATTAGGTACTTATAATTAACGTGAACTGCCTTATTTTATCTCAACCATGGGCTATTTGTAGAGGTTAACAAATGATACAAGTTTTTATTATTGGGTCAATCAGACAACTCAGCTTATTGCAATACACTGCTCGACATAATCCTCCCCAAGGCTGCGCCACAACACCCTTCCGGTCAACAATCTCAAGGCAACAGTCTCCAGCTCTTTTATGGATAACTCAATTCCTGATTTTATCATGATTATGAATTGTCAAGGAGTAGGTCAAGTTTTCTCCAGACAGTTTATTTTGTTTATATGTATGTATATATGTATCTATCTATCTATGTATTGTTATTAATTCTTGTATTGTATAGTCATTTCCCAGCTATCTATCCCGTATGTTGCACCTGCCATATTTTGTCTCTGCATCACATCTAAGGTTGACTGGCAGAAAATGCCTCAGGCATTAAGTACGCCTTTGTACAGTATTTTGTTTTTACTTTTGCATAAAGTTTTAATAAATAAATAAAAATGAAGTTACTTAGTTGCACTGTTGTTCCGTATCAGCAAGAACACGTTCTTTGCTAGACAAACTCCTTCATAGCCTCTTCTAGTGGTACAGACGCCAGCACATCAAGCTACCCGAAACTGTCAGATTTTCCCAATCAACTTTGAAGCTTATGCTTTAGCGCTAAAGTTGAAAATCTATTAAAGAAATCTGACAGATTGTAGTAGCTTGATGTGCTGGCGTCTGTACATACAGAATGGCCGCTTAAATGCATGCATTGGCTATCCGTGACCTTTACTAGGTACACGCTTCCAATAGTGACCCGCGACCTTTACCATGTAGACCACGTTTACGTAATCGAAAAAAGGTCAAGTCATGGCCATGCAGTTTTGAGTTATCGACTTACTAACGCGTTACCTATTAACTACAGTAATCCCCTCTATAACGCGATACCCTTATAACGCGTTTTCATATTACGCGATTTCAATCCCCCATATAACACGGGCATTCCCCCCTATAACGCGGGGATTTCCCACATACTATATTTCTGTAATGTGAAATTTCAATATTCGATTTAAACCCCCTGCAGCGAGAAAAGTTAAATGTGATGAATTATTTATACGTAACGCGTTATACGGGAATACCCCTATAACGCGTTTGCCTATGACGCGGAACCAATCTACCGCGTTATAGGGAGGATTACTGTAGTTTGTAATTAGTTGTGTCGTGTAAATACCGCTATTGCAATGCTGGTGCTGTGACATTCTGGTTACTCATTAAACTCAAACTCAAAGCATTTATTTCAATCAAACAATTTACTGGCACTTTTGAATTGTTAAGAAGTCGGTCAGTCAGAAATATGAAGCTAGTTGCCCATTCCAAAGCGTAGTAGATACCTACGGAGAAGAACGGGCATGAAACTCTATGGAGGATGTGCATTGGGGATTTGAGTTTGTAACGCGTTACTTTCCTATTGCAAACAGCCGTGCGATTCTGTTACCATCTCACCGTGAAAGCTTGAGTGAAGCGAGCGTGGAGTGAGCTGTCATTCGCTAGGGATTAACACTATTAAGTGCTCACTTCACTTATGATTTCACGGTGAGATTTTTACAGAATCGACCGGCTGGTACTATTTTGCTGAGTCTGTTGAGGCTGTTCAACGTCTTAGGTCGATTTTTAAGATGAATGAGTGCTAAAAAATATTTTTAAGTAAATGGAGGTCGTGGAGAATGACGATTACAGGTATGATCATTAGCGTTATAATTCACACAGGAGCTAAAAATAAGTTCAAGTAAGAAACTCACCTATTCTTCTGTTTGCTCAGCCGGAGATTCAAACCGACGCACTGTAATTCCATGCGACGTTTTTTACCACACAACCACTAAGCACTCATCACTGAATTTAGAAGGATTGGAGAGGAGTGTTAACTAATTATTATAAAATGTATGAAAACTGCCGTGTTGTGACACTTGTGACAGTGTCGTGGGTTTTCCGATGGTTTCTATGTTTCTGGTGATGGTTGGTCCCCTGGAACAAAGAAAATATAATTTTATTGTTGTGAATATACTTGATGATCTTTTCATGGCAATAATATCGCTACCTTGGGGTAGAAAGGTAGTAAAAGCCATAAACCCTGTATGCCGTTTACTACCTTACCCCAAGGTGGCGATATGTTTTTGCAAAAACGGCGAAGGAAAACATCTTGAGGAAACCGGCATGTCCTAGAACCAAAAATTCGAAGACATGTGACAGCTACCAACCCGCACTGGGCCCGGGTGATGGAGGCCTGTGTCCCAGCAGTGGGAAAGTTATAGTCTGATTATTCTCATGTAAGAAAGGCTTTCAGCCGCTTCAGTTGAGTGAAGGTTAATTTTTGTCTCAATCCATATTACACGAAGACGACACAATAAAGGTTCATCTACTCTATTCATTTCATTTTTCGATCATTCGTTAGGCGAGTGAAAGATCCCGAGTGCCTAAATCCAACATCGTTGGAGCAGTTCACGAATGAATTAATTTTTCGCCTTTTTTCTCTGTTTGTTAAGAACTAAAGTTCTTATAATAATGGATTAAATCTAGCCTAATAGACTAGTAAGCAATTTAACTGTAACTTTATATTTTACGAAGTAGATTATAACTAAGCATAGTGTTAATTTGCATTTTTACACAGTTCTTTAGCACTTTCTTAGGGTCTGATATTGATTAAAACACTTTGTTCGTGTGTTACTTACATGTAGAGCACAGCATTGTTACTATTACTCATTCACTATTTGAACACTTCACTAACACAAATGGTTTATCACTTGTGATTCATTTTGTTTTCCGACGTTTCACTTCGAGTGAAAGATGCCGAATGAAGGTCAACAATTAACAAAAAGTAAAACGTCTGATAAATGCTTAAGCAGTGTTATTCTGTAAAAATCGCACCGTGAGAACTTAGGTGAAGTGAGCGGGAAGTGAGCTGTCATTAGGGATTAACACTATTGACACTGCTCACTTCAAGCTCACTTTACTTATGATTTCACGGTGAGATTTTTACAGAATCGACCGGCTGGGCTGATTTTTCAATCGACAGATAGTTTTTATTCGTGGAATAAAATCGACGTCTGACAGTTCCTGTTTGGAAGAACAGTCAGAAATTCAAAATGATTCCTCAGATAAAGTTATCTGGCGTTGGAAAAATCATCTCTAAGTCTTCTACCATTGACTATGGTAAAAGTTTTCTTATATTTTATTACTACTAGATTTTGCTAAGAGCTACTACTCGATATGGGAACCATATTTAAGAGATTTGTAAGCAATATCTTCTATCTTCACCAACCAATTAGCAATCAGAATTATTATTTCATCGAAAGTTTACATCTTTGCAATCAGAAATCTTGACCTACTTCCAATTCTATAGAAACAATTCGAATCGTATCGAAACACACGCACTTTGTCTATTCAAACGCAGATATTAGTAAATGTATTGAAATTGACTGTAGACTATAGCTGACGTATGTATATATAGTGCTTAGTTCACAATAGCGAGTTCGGCGAAGTTTCGTGCAGTCACGAAGGGTATGTTCGTTCTAAAGGATAAACGATTCAAGAAAGCTATCAAAATAAACAATTTAAATACATAAATAAACTCTCGTTAATTTAGAATTTGACAATCAATTCGGGTTGTACTCTGCTTGTTGTTTGGCCGTTGCACTCATGGGCTCAGACCGGACGTTATTCTAGGACGCTCCTATACACAATGTTGTATGTCCTTCTAGTCGGCGCTAATACGTACAAATTCTGGGCATTGGGCACACGCGAACATGCTACATATAGCTGACCATGGGAAACACATGGCTTTTCCAGGTGCACCCCTGCTACCTGCAATATTTGCCCTTGGCTATAATATTATATTTAGGAGAATGAAAAACCGGTCTATCAACACTCTAGATTCACAAAATGTGTTAGGCTTAAATTTAAAAAAAAAAACTAAACTGTAAAGTTTCTAATGTAATTCAATCATTATTCGAAAGACACGAGGTGCCATCTATTATCATAATAACGTTATTGTTGTTTTCCTCGGAAACAGCACTTTTTTCGGGATGAAAGGTACCCTATGTCCGTTTCTGTACACCTGAAAACGTGTATGCAAAATTTCAGGATGATCGGTTCAGTGGTTTAGGCGTGAAAAGGTAACAAACAAACGAACGAACTTACTTTCGCATTTATAGTATTAGTTAGGATATTTTTCAATGAAAAAGGACAATACGTGGATGTCATCAGTACATTAACCATGTAGATATAAACAGGGTCGCAAGGACACCGACGCACAATCTGTTAACATGGATTGGTATTTTGTTTTTTTTTATTTTTATAATACAGAAAATAAACAAATCAAATTACAAAGTCAACGACTGGCAATGACATTATTCGTTTAGGATAATATTTATGTCACTCTCAGTTGGGTGCTAGAATAAAAACACTATTTTTGGCAGTTTACTTTATTTTGTATGCTAGAACCTAACCTAGGCAGACCTCATCCTACTAAGAGACTTTCTCCGTCTCTATGTACCCGCCTATCATAAATACATATCCAAAAGTTCGCTAAGTATATCAATGTCCCCCCAATTTTCGACGGTGCCCGCTAATGTACCCCCAGCACAACTACACACGGGTGTATTCAGAGCTGCCGATGCGAAACTTGCTTCGTTACGGTTGGTTGGGCTTGGTATACTGTACACTCGGGTACTTGTGTTAATACGTTGTTCTAAGCCCTTGTAAGAGTTGAAAGGAACGCGGCTTGAAGGTACCTCAATTTCATTGGAACTGTCAATCAGTCTAACCAGATGCCACTGAGTACCAGTATTTTACATGGAGCGACTGCCTCTCTGGTCTCCACAACCCAGTTACTGGGTAACACTTTGGTAATACTGGTTGTCAGACTTCCGGGCTTCTGACGACCCGTAACGACTGTCAAAAATTTACGAATGACAGCCAAAACCAACTGCTTAACGTGCTTTCCGAGGTACGGAGGGGTCTTGATATGTAAAGATGGTACCAGCCGTCGCTGACTCTTAAAAAAACCAGACAATCTTTTTTAAATTTATTTTATCGCGCTTAGATACCCATCACTTAAGTTTTGCTAGCGAATTTAATTTGACCTTGTATAATCAGTACCTTTTACTGAAATAGGTGTTATTTCCAAACAATATACAGTTTGCAACATCAATTACTCCTCATCCATTATTAACGAAACTCTCCCCAGGACATTGCTTCAGAATCCTGAACATAGTGCCGCGTCATCTATGACGTATTTAGCTGACACTCGACCGTCGAAGAAAGATAATAGATTTCAATGAATAACAAGACCTTATTTAGGAAACATTGCTTAAATAAATAAATATGAATATCCTTCACAAATGCTTTGTCATTAAGTAATCACGCACACACGGCGCTTAGTAAAGACAATTCTCTGAATAAATTATAAGCTTTTACATAAGGGAGGGCGCCCACGAGCAACTTAGTTTGCCCAGCAACTTTTTTGTCTCTGTCGCTGTCTTCTCGCCGAGATTTGGATGATGCGCACATGCACGGGAGCGACAGCAACGCTACTTTTTTGTTCTTTTTTTGGTTGAACGGCAACTGGCTTGCCGGCAACTTTTTTGTAGCCGCGCGTGTACTTGCATTACAACCTACAGACGGGCGATAGTTGCGTCCAAACCCGCGGACAAAAAATATCTCCCAGCTGTCACGTCGCTCCCTGCGCGCACTTTCATACAAATCCGTAGACTTGACGTGAGAGACAAATTAGTTGCGGAGACAAAAGTTGCTCGTGGGCTCGTGCTACCTGAATGTGGTAATGTGAAAGGAATTAATTTGAAACAAATGAAATTATGACAGGTAAGAAAGGAATGCAAGACTAGGTAAGATGTTCGACGATTCTCCAAAGACGTTACGTGTTTACTTCGTGCTTCTATAGTATTAATAAAGCTGAAGAGTTTGTTTGCTTGTTTGTTTGAACGAGTTAATCTCTGCAATAACCAGTCGGATTTGAAAACTCCTTTTAGCATTTGATAGCTTAATTCTTGAGGAAGGCAATAGGCGTTTTGTGTAACGTAACATCGCGCTAGGGCCCTTAGGAACCGAGCAAAAACAAAAAAAAAATAGAAAGTACTCTAAGTAAAAACGAAGTAATAGTGCGACCAGGCGATGCGAAGTGACGGCTTGTGTCGGAGGAAGAAGAAATTTCACGCGGACGAAGTGGCGGCCCGAAGCTAATGATAAAAGAATCTCACCGTGAAATCATAAGTGAAGTGAGCACTTAATAGTGTTAATGCCTAGCGAATAACAGCTCACTTCCCGCTCACTTCACCTAAGTTCTCACGGTGAGATTTTTACAGAATAGTAATGCTGGGCCTTTTTATTTACTACCCATACAGTATTCCACAATATACAGTAGATATGCAACCTTTAATATGCCACATTAAGTTTCAGAAAAGGTAATGGGACAATAAAATGGTGTTGTAAAATTAGCTGTGCCTGGGTTCTGCTAAAACGACGTCACAGAACTCTGTGAAAGTAAATACTTTAGTTTTTTTATTGCTGAATGGGCCCACACTTGACCACGATCACGCCTGATGGAAAGCGATGGATGAGGTCTACGATGGAACGAGCGTGCCCAGAAGATGTCTAAGGCACTGGAACTCCCACGCATCGACGAAACATAGCACTCTGCTTGACGCCGGACTTCGGTGGGAAGTGGTTGCAAACCAGGCGGGTGTTAGCGCTACCACCGCAAGGGAAGAATTGGCCAGTCAAATAAAGTGTTGGGTGTGACTGTCCAGGATGCGCCGAGCGCCCGGTTCAGTTGAGTAACTTGCGGAACAAACTGCGCTACACGAGGAGGCTTCTCCATGCGTCTCAAAAAGTTTCCTCTTCATATAAGATTACATCAGAGTTAACTTCATCAGTAATCCTTCCAACAAATTCTCTAGCACGCTCGCTATTCTCTTCGCCAGTGTGTCCGTTCAAGGGTGTGTGGGTGGGGGGTAGTATTTATCTCCTACATCGGAGGCTCCTCACCGATTACCATTAGCCGTGGGTACGTCTAGCACGATTGATTTGACGTCACCACTAAAAGCAATGTGTCTAAGTTTCGTTAAGTATACGTGTGATATTTTTTATGTAAAAGTACTTATGGATAGTAACTGGACTAAACTACAATAATATTCATCTTCTGTCCTTTTCTTAATGAATTAGAAAGTAAAAGATGCACTGAATTTAACTATTACTATTTAACTATTTACAATAGGTACTAAATTAATCGATAAAAACAAAAAGAAAAGGACACTTAGGCGTCGAAGCACTCGTCCGCATCCCTGTCATCCGGAATCGTGCCCAGAAGACTGGCAGCATTGCCACGTTGAATGAATGGCAATGCTAATTTTTTGGCCAAAGAACGACCCAGCCCTCTGATCACGTGAAGTGGCGACCAGCCGGCGAGAAATTTCCGCCAGTTTTTTGAAAACAAAGCCAGTTGAACACAATCCCGTCTTTTGGTTCAACCCGTCGATGCTGACGCTGAATTCGACGTCGTCAAACGCAACGAGTTTGACGTTGACGTGCCGGCGGACTATTGACGGCGACGTGGACGCGAGTTCATGATGCGATTGTTTTTGTCCAAAGCCAAAGGCAGCTTGGTTAATGGATTTTTGGAATGTTTCTAAGCTTTTGTTGTTTGTGATGTTGGATTTGTTGGCATTTTAGAAATAACAGAACCTTTTTTGAGACTTTAAATTATGCTGTTTTAAAACTTTCTTAAACTATAATTCAGTCCATAAGTAATATACTCGAGGGGCTAGTAATTAAAGCCGAACGGGTCGATCTTCAAGTCTAAGCAACGATTACCGAGGTCGGTCCGTGGATGGGGGTAACCATCCATTACATACCGAGATCGCATATCGTGCTTCGGAAAGCGCGATATTCCGTTGGTACCGGCTGTAATCTTTGAATTTTGACTACCCGTAATGACATGATAAATGATAATGATACATGATAAATGATTTATTTTCTGTAAGTAGGTTTGTACAAACACTTTTACATGTCAATTATGGGTAGTCAGAAGCCATAAAGTCTGAGAACTAGTCTTTCATACCAAGAGGTGGCGTGTTACTCAGTTACTGGGTTGTGGAAGTCAGATAGGCAGTCAATTCATGTAAGATACTGGTATTTAACTGCATCCGGTTAGAGAGGAAGCCGACCCCAACATATTGAGGAAAAGGCTGGGCAGATGATAAGTGATGAATATACCACAGAAGCTTGGACAAACTGGCCACTACACGGAAAGAAAAATCTTAGAAAAATTACTGTGTTGTCTCATAATCTGAGTGCATTTGAGTGGTAATGGAAAAATAACCATGCTAGCACAGTAAAAATTCTTATGCTGTACAGTAAAATTTATTGGACAAATAGTGAATTTGCCCCAATCTCACTAAGAAAATTTTCTGTAGATGTCACTTGCACTCACTGTACAGTGACGAGCACAGTAATTTGTCTAAGAATTTTCGAATTTTCGAGAATTTTCGTGTGGGTTGTGGAGGTCAGATAGGGAGTCACTTCATGTAAGATACTGGTATTTACCTGCATCCGGTGAGACAAGAAGCCGACCCCAACATATTGAGGAAAAGGCTGGGCATGATGATAAGTGTCGAATATACCACAGAAGCTTGGACAAACTGGCCACTAGGAGATATTCTTATAAGATTCAGCCGGTACGAGGGGTGAACTTAAAACAGGAATTCAGTTGTTTCCATCCCTACAATAGATTGCAATTATGTAAGACTTCCACTAAAGTACTTCGACGCCTAAGTATCCTTTTGTTTCTTTATTAATTTGTATAGTTAGTCATTTAACTTAATACCATGTGTAAATAGTTAACCACAAAATCAATGATAATTTCCTAGGAATGTAAATGGTGCCACGTGGCACACTGGGCCGTGACATACGGCGCGTGGGAGGAAGCAGATGTCACGGATCCATTACAGTGCTGAATAGCGTCCATTAGAGTGTGGACCGCTAAGTGTACTGCAGTAAGACCACTTGCAGCAATACGGTTGAAGGAACTGCCAAATAAATTCTACTGTCTACTGCTGTACAGGGTCACATTGAATTAGTTAGCGAAACTCTGCAAACGTGACAGGTATATCTCATCATCATCTGCCCAGCCTTTTCCCAACTTTGTTGGGGTTCGTTCGAGTCTAACCGGATGCAGCTGAATACCAGTATTTTACATGGAGCGACTACCTATTTGACCTCCACAACCCAGTTACCGGGTAATACGATACCCCTTGGTAAGACTGGTTGTCTGACTTCCGGGGTACTGACGACCCGTAACGACTGTCAAAGATCCACGAACGTCAGCCGGGACCAACGGCTTAACGTGCTTTCCGAGGCACGGAGAGGTCTTGGTATGTGAAGATGGTCACCCATCCACAAAACAACCGTGGCAAGCGTAGCTTAACCTGACTAATCGACCAGTGCGGCTGTTATTACTTAGCCACAATGTATATCTAAACACGATAAAATAAAATTAAAAATAATTTTATTAAAAAAAATTGGGTCATAGACCGCAAGTAGGGTAGTCACTCGAAATATTAGTTTAAAAATCAGTTTTTTTCTGGTTTAAACTTCACTGACATGATGGATATCTACATCTCAACACGATAAAATAAATTAAAACAGATTTTGTCAACTTTTACTTCAAGTAACAACACTATCAGCGATCGTTGACCCCAAAAAAGAAACATCAAATCTATTTTATTTTTATTTTATCTTGTTTAGATATTGATACCCATCACACCTGCAGAGTTTTGCTAGCTAATTTATTTTGATCTTGTATAACAGAGAATACGAGGTACGGAACCCTAAAAAAGAAAAAAAAATGTTTATCACCATAGAAATATAAAACGGTGTGCGGTCGGAGAATCCCGTTTCTTACGCGATGCTCGCACTGAAAGGAGCCATGTGTCCCAGTAGTGGGAATATTATCTTATTCTGCTTCATTATGCTTAACAATATCAACTGCAGTTGGAAGTGGCAATAGCATTTTCCGAGAACATACCCCAGCCGGTCGATTCTGTAAAATTCTCACCGTGAAATCATAAGTGAAGTGAGCACTTAATAGCGTTAATCCCTAGCGAATGACAGCTCACTCCACGCTCATTTCACCCAAGCTTTCACGGTGAGGTGGTTACAGAATCGCACGGCTGTTTTTTGGTAAGCCTTTTGAGCTTACCTGTGTGATGGTATCACTATAGATTTTTGTATATCATTAAGCTTTTAGTAGCGGGAAGTGGAGAATGTAATACACCTTATGGGGTCAAGTTTTCACAAAGATTGAGAGTAAATTTTATGACAATGTTGACTTTCTTCCGGCGTTTTACCGGTTCTCACGTGCTAATTTACCAAGATACCTAATGTAAAGAGGGAAATAAAAATTGTAGTCTTGTATGCAGTGTTTAAAGTAAATTTAACATAAATGATAAATGATTTATTTTCTGTAAGTAGGTTTGTACAAACACTTTTACATGTCAATCATATTTTTTTAAACTAGATGAGGTCGGCGTTTCCTATCTGACTACTCTGAGAAGAAAGGCCGAAACAAACTCAGAGGTCACAGTCTCTTTTAAAGTCCAGACATAATCTTGGTCAGATAATGTGAAGACCATGTAGATTAGTGTCTGAAATGGTCTTTTGAGTAAAGAACCACACAGATTGAGCGGACCTGTCCAGTCAGTGCACGCATTTGTCAAAAATCGTGCAGCTCAACTCAGAACTTGAGGAGCCTTACGATTCGACGAACAATACCAATGAAAGGACATTTGGGTAGGCCGCATAAATGACTCAAACTGCCAGATCATGATTAAAACTAACTAAGAAGGAAAACCGAAAAAAAGAAATGACCCACATAGTCTTCACACTCACAGTAATAATAATAAAAATAAGATACTTTACAAAGTAAATATCCATGTCATTGTTTATATAAAATTCATCAATGTCAATGTGTATATAAAAATCCGGATATAATCTTTGAAGACCATGTAGATTGGTGTCTGAAGTGGTCTTTTGAGGAAAGAACCACACTGAGTGGACCTGTGCAGTCAGTGCACGCATTCGTCAGTAGCCGTGCAGCTCAACTCAGAACTTAAGGAGCTCAACGATTCGACGAGCAATACCAGGGACAGGACATTTGTGTAGACCGCACACACCACTCAAACTGCGAGACCATGATTAAAACGGAAACAATGACCCACATAGTCCTCACAGTCACAATAATTAAAATAATATAAGACTTTAAACAGTAAATGTTCATGTCATTCTGTATATAAATAGATATTTAGAAAGAAAGAAAAAAAAAAACCAAAGTGTCAATCAGCAAAATAAAAAATAAACAACATTCACTGTCTAGACCTATTGGAGCAGCTCAATCCCAAGCTTTTTTGTCCTCAATATAGTCTTTTACAGTATAATAGGCTTTCTGGCATAGTTTTAGCTTTATGAAAGATTTGAATTTATTAATGCTTAGTTCTTGAATATAAACATTAAAACTTAATTTTGTATCAATTTCATAATCTGCAATAATTTGTCATTTTAGTAAGATTAATATTGTAATCGATTACAAAGTCATTTATTAAGTTGCAACATTGTGGATCAGGCTTAACATTTTTGATGTCTAGCAACTCACTCTCTCTCTGCATTCATGTTTCTTCCGACCGACAAGTCCATTTCTTTTCCACTTTTGTAATTTTTAAAAGTAATAAATTCAACCTATTTTCCGCGCATGAGTTTTTATTATACACAGAGGTGAAAAGGACTCATGATGAGAATTGTTCAATAATACCTTTTGAGTTTTAGGTACTCGACTCAAGTTAGAGGTCTCAAAACTATTTTTATGAAGAGTCGCACAACAAAATAAATAAAATAAAAGTATATTTTCTTGGGCAAAACGATTAGTTTCAGTCCCCTCATCATCAGTCTGTCTAACCTTTTCCCAACTATGTTGGGGTCGGCTTCCAGTCTGATGCATCTGATTACCAGTAGGTTTCAGTCCCCTACCAACAGCTATTATGCCAGATATAAGATCAGTCTTAATATAATTAACCAGCATCTACTTGGGTAGATGTCGGTCGCTTCTTCGTTATAAACAAAAGCGGTATCACAGTACTATTATTTCCTCCTAGAACCCAATATTACAGTGATTGTGGACCCATTTCCTGCTGCATGCCGCACCGCTCCGTGTGTGATGTGTTGCGGATACAATAAAGTGTATTTAATGTCCGACAGAGAAGAGGAAAGTTACTAGTGTTACCACGTGTGTGGTTTACAACAATAAAATATGATAAATGATTTTATTTCTGTAAGTAGGTTTGTACAAACATTTTTACACGTCAATCATACAGGATGTAAAAATACACATCACACAGCCGTCAACTGCGCATTCCGTATAGCAAACTGAGTAACATTGCACAAAAATAATTGCTGAGAAACGATTTTTAACCGACTTCAAAAAGGAGGAGGTTATCAATTCAGATGTTTCAATAAAAAAAAAAAAAAAAAATGTATGTTCGGGCATAACTCCGTCATATATGGACGGATTTGCAAAATTCTTGTTTTGTTCGATAGAGGTTTATCCCGAAATGGTCCCATTTAAATTTCGTAAAGATGTAAAGATCTGGTGATGAGTTTCGGAGGCAGACAACGGAACTCTTCAATAAATACCAGTAAAACAACCGCGATTGCTGCTATCGCATATGTATGCATTGTTTACGCAGTCGCACAACATAACATCACGTCTGTACCATATAAACGCAGATGCAACTTCCTTTCACTGATATTTACATAGCAAGTAGTGTTATATGAATTGGTTTGGGGTGGGCATAACTAAAAAGTGAAAAATAAAAACGTTTTTATAAAAAAAAACAACCGACTTCCAAAAAACACTACAAAGTGAAAAATAACTTTAATTTCGGAAGTCGGTGTCAAAAAACGGAAATGCGGAACCAACGACACCGACTTCCAAAAATAAAGCTATTTTTCACTTTGTAGTGTTTTTTGGAAGTCGGTTGTTTTTTTTTTATAATTTTTGGTATGTTAATTTGCTGTTTGCAGTAGTGCGTAACACGCAAAATATTGTGCTTCTGGATGCATGCAACGGTACAGGGGTCGTGGTGGTATTCAAAGTTGTGTAATAACATTAAAAACTTGTTTTTATAAAAAAAGTCAGTAAAAGCTGGAATTTTGACATTCAATATCTCTGTAACCAGAAGGTTCCCAGTTATGATCCAGTACAAAAAAAATATTACAATGACGGAGAGTACAAGTGGCTCTCGGCTTCGTTAAGTGTCTTTTTACACCCGTTATTTTAATAAACGAGATGAGGTCGGCGTTTCATATCTGACTACTCTGAGAAGAAAGGCTGAAACAAACCCAAAGGTCACAGCCTGTTTTAAAGACCAGTCGGTCGACTCTATAAAATCTCACCGTGAAATCATAGGTGACGTGAGCTTGAAGTGAGCAGTCAATAGTGTTAATCCCTAGCATTAGTCTACTGAATCTCATTTCACGCTCACTTCACCTAAGTTCTCACGGTGAGATGGTTATAGAATCGCACTGCAGATATAATCTTGGTCTGGTCATGTGAAGACCGTATAGATTGGTGTTTGAGTATGAATAAGATTTAGATACGAAAGAAATAAAGGATAAAAATGATACACTTGTTGAATCGACAAAATCTGGGGGAGTTTGCTGCGACGCTTTTCAATTTCAAGCAGTAAAGATTGGGCCTTTATAGGAACCTATTGTGCACTTTTATAATTTCTAATAACGTGACGATATTATCGAGCAAATCATGGACGAAGACTTCCACGTCCACGTCCATGAAATTTATGGAAATACGTGCGTTTCAACGTTATCGTGGACCGAAATTTAAGAGCGTCTTAATAAAAATTTTCTAAGGTCATGAGAGCTTTTATTATATTTAAGTAGCGATAGTATCGTGGACGTCAACATCCACGTCACTGCATCACGATAACACAGGGAAATAAAATGTATGGAACGCGGTAACAGCTGCACGTTGATGTCCCTGCCATCCTGATGGTACTCTTCTACCTAAAATTTCGGGGAATTCAAGCGTCATATTATTTTATGTGATGTAAAGAAGATAGCGCTCAAGAAGATAAAACTTAGCACATCTATAGTTAGTTTCATTCAAAATAAAATAAATGATTTGAATTCCAATCTACTTAGCTCGCATTTGAATAATTTTGGCCCTAATATTTCCCCTCCCTTCGCCCTTTGCCGCCGTACAATTGCAATTGTAAAGCATCACAATTATAGATCGGCGTCAAGCGTTGGCGTACTATTTTTGTACTGCAAGTAGGTCATAGGCGCAACACATGCGCGTACGATTGTATTCACATTCGACTTACCTGCGCGGTATTGTAAAAGGTAATTCTGAAGACCTAGAAAAATTGAATAATAGGTAATAGGTGATTTTGGTCTACTCCACTGCTCTCAAAACGGCGAAAGAAAACATCGTGAGGAAACCGGCATGTTCTAGAACCAAAAATTCGAAGGCATGTGAAATCTACCAACCCGCACTGGGCCCGCGTGGTGGATTACAGCCTACTCTCTCCTCCCATCTAGAAGAACGGGCAACTCCACGGAGACGTACCATTGTAAGTCATCTGCCTAGCCTTTATCCAACTATGTTGGTGTCGGCTTACAGTCTAACCGGATGGAGCGACTGCCTATCTGAGCTTCACGACCCAATTACTGGGTAATGCGGCTATTCCGTGGTTGTCAGACATTGCCCGCGTGGTAGATTACCTTATAGTCCACTGAGAGAGATCCACTTAGAGGTCTGTGCGAGCAGTGTGTCCCCACTGCTCGCACAGACCTCTGAGTGGATCTCTATAAGCTCATTATGCTAGGTGATTCTGAATGTTCAGAGTTACCTGTTACCATTGCAGACGTCCATTCGCGGCTGCGACCGCATACCATCAGGGGGACCGCTGGTTACTATTCTATGGCATAAGGAAGGTATATTAACGTACGTGTATCTATATTTTTGACCATTTTAGTGCTGTGAACACTCTTCATTCTCCTGATCTTTTCCCAATTTAAGAATTTATTTTGAGGTCTTTTTCTTCCATACCTCTCTATAAGTCGTCAACTCGGTAGCCCTTTCTAGCCATATTATCTTTCACACAGTCCATTCATCGTTTATTTGGTCTTCCCCTACTCGTACAGTCATCCACGTTCATACTCAAAACTTTCCTGCTGACATTTTCTTAATTCCTCCGCATCACATGGCAACCGATAAACACAACTTTTCAGTCACCGTTGTCACTTTCAGACTTCCTCTTATATGAGGACTGTCATATGGAAATTCGTAAAACAGAAAAAAAGAAACTAACGTAACTAAGAAAAAAAAAACAACATTGAGATTTTGACTAAGTTTCTGTTTTGCTATTTTATTTTAAAACCCCACAAAATAGTAATGTTTTGACAATTAAAATGTAGCTTTGAAATTATATTAAAATGATCAATAGAATTAGCATAAAAAATATCATTAAAATCTCGATTATGATTGTATCTATATGTATGCTTGGTTAATACCTAGTATCAGGTGCGATAACACTGACAGCTCACTCCACGCTCACTTCACCTAACTTTTCACGGTGATATGATTACAGAATCGCACTGAGCTGAGTTCAATCTTTTAGAGTAGGTAGTTCAAATATGTGCACGCTCTTGCCACTCTAAAAAATTAAAAAAAAATCCCTGGGATTGCAACGCATTGCGATGTCTTCGGTGTGCACAGAAGTGCATAGACAGCGGTGCATCAGATGGTCACCCTTTGAGTACGGAACCCTATAAACAATGTCCTAAGTCTGATATTCTTATTAGTACTTCTTGCCGTTTTGTATCTCCAAGATTATTCCTAGAAAAAGAATTAGAGAAAATAATTTATTCCTAGAAACTTGTTTTTAATTGTAATACAAAAACCGGTCAAGATCGAGTCGGACTCACGTACCGAGGGTTCCATAACATTATATATTAAATTTTCATTTTTTTTTTCTGAAAAAGTGTGCTGTTTGGAGACATCGTTTTATTTTTCCTGTAATCTTTACATAAACTTCTATCACATAGAATAATTTCAGATGTTTCTCTATGCAAACTTCGGAGATAAGGGAGGAAAGGTTTTTTTTTACATTTTTCATCAAAAGCCGAAAACGATGCGGCCTAAAAAAAATAATGTTTGAGAATGTGCAAACGGCACTCATTCATATGATACCCCACATGCCCTAGTAAGCCCACTTCCAATTTTTAAGACCCACCCCCCCTTACAGTCCCTGTTACAAAAAATAAATATATTTTTATTCCTTTCTTATTTCCAAAATAGTTGGGCAAACGTCATCTAAAACTATTCCAAATTTGAAGTTGATAGCATTAGTAGTTCCTGAGATATCCACCTGACAGACAGACTGAGTCGCACCATAAGGCTGCCCGCCCACGTCCGATAATCGGTGACTGATTTTTTGTAGGAGAAAAATAGAACACACTGATAGCAATAGTGTAACGCACACGTACTACAAAAATTTGGTCAGAAATAGACCACAAAATTGGTCAGGAAAAATCGGCCCGATTATCTGTCCTACAAAAAGTCTGCGGTGGGCGGGCAGCGTAAAGGGTTCCGTTTTACCATTTTGGTACGGAACCCTAAAAACATTGCTCAAAACTGTTCGTTCAGACAGTGCAATACATTGACGGAGAGACGGTTATTATCAACACATGTCATAGCTGTAAGCAATTAGTAGCTATTTATATTTGGCCTTTTAAACATCGGACTTTACACTTTTTATTTGATTTTTATTTGTTTTCATCTGATGTTTGAGGCTTGTTTGTTTAGGTTAATAAAGTAGAATCTATAATCGCTGAAATACCAGTAATGCCTATCATGAAACATAATTTTCTTTACTGTATTCACGCTTTTGTGAGTAAAATAAATTAATCTGTATCTAATTAATTACCGAGCAGTGGTGGCTCAGTGGTGAGGGGCTTGTGGCTAAGTAATAACAGCCGCACAGGTCGATCAATCAGGTTAAGCCACGCTTGTCGCGGTTGGTCCGTGGATGGGTGACGATCTTCACATACCAATACCCCTCCGTGCCTCGGAAAGCACGTTAAGCTGTTGGTCCCGGCTGTCATTCGTGGATCTTTGACAGTCGTTACGGGTAGTCAGTAGCCCAAAAGTCTGACAACCAGTCCTACCAAGGAGTATCGTATTACCCAGTAACTGGGTTGTGGAGGTCAGATAGGCAGTAGCTCCATGTAAAATACTGGTATTCAGCTGCATCCGGTTAGACTGGAAGCCGACCCCGACATAGTTGGGAAAAGGCTAGGCAGATGATGATGGTGGCTCAGTGGTGACAGCCCCGACAAACGATTTGTAGGTCGTAGGTTCGAAACTAAGTATACAACGTGTAACGTTAAATGCGCAAAACCCCAGACACCCCAACTGATTTTTAATTCAATTGACCTATTTCAGAGAGAAAATAAGTCATTAAAAAATTGTAAAGGACGACGCTTTATCGAGGGAGGAGTCGTCACCGGGCCGCTGCGCCGCGCTGACATTGGCTTGCTTGACCTATTAATAAATAGACACGGCAACGTTTTTAATGAAGATTTTTTGAAAAATATGACCTATACTAAAAAGTGGTTCAATTAATTCTGCTCGTTATTCTGATCAAACTATTTTCAGGTTTTGCGCATTTAACGTTGCACATTGTATAGAATGCTAGCTCCTGCGATTTCGTCCACACCAAATTTCGTCATCCCCGACCCATCCCGTCACATCGAATCATCCGCCCGCGTTATCACTTCCCTTTCGCTCGCGCGTTCCGTCTGACTTTTATCTTTTTACTCGGCTCCAAAGTGTCATAGCGTGATGTTTAAATAGCCTCTAGCCTTCCTCACGAGCCGGGCTATCAAATACAATAAGTTTTTTTCAAATCTGACTGGTAGTTCTAGAGATTACCCCTACATACAAACAAAAAAACAAATACCTCTTAATAATATTAAGTATAGATTTGTTAGCTCTGAGTTGAGCTACATGATTTTCGACAAATAAGTGCACTGACTGGACAGGTCCGCTCAATCTGTGTGGTTCTTTACTCAAAAGACCATTTCAGACACCAATCTACATGGTCTTCACATTATCTGACCAAGATTACGTCTGGACTTTAAAAGAGACTGTGACCTCTGAGTCTGTTTCGGCCTTTCTTCTCAGAGTAGTCAGATAGGAAACGCCGACCTCATCTAGTTTAAAAAAAATGTGATTGACATGTAAAAGTGTTTGTACAAACCTACTTACAGAAAATAAATCATTTATCATTTATTACGGAGCTTGTTTTAAAACCTTTCACTCATGTAGTTATTCATAAAAATGTTTTTCCTCATGTTGTTTCAGTTTTTACTGTAAGTAATACATTCTGACACAATGTAAAATTGTCCTATAACCAAAAATTCTAAGGCATGTGACATCTACCAACCCGCACTGGGCCCGCGTGGTGTATTATAGCCAACTAACTCCCTTCTCCCATCTATCGAGAAGAACGGGCAAGAAACTCCACGGAGACGTACCATTGTAAGTCATCTGCCTAGCCTTTATCCAACTATGTTGGGGTCGGCTTACAGTCTAACCGGATGAAGCGACTGCCTATCTGAACTCCACAACCCAGTTACTGGGTAATACGATATTCCCTGGTTGTCAGACTTTCGGTCGTCTGACGACCCGTAACGACTGTCAAAGATCTACGAATGACAGCCGGGACCTTCATTTCATTTAATTTATTCACTAACAATTAACAAATTGTGTTCGAATGTTTACAAAAATAATATTTGAAGCTAATAACAATATTCAATTAAAAACCAGTCATGATTATAGAACATTCATTAAAAAAAGAACAAAAAATATATCACAATCAATAGATCAACGACTTTACGTGCTTTCCGAGGCACGGAAAGGTTTTGGTATCTAAGGATGGTCACCCATCCAGGGAACAACACATCTAGCTTTTTCATCAAATCTAGCTGAAAAGCGAATGGCTGTTATTATTTTGCCACGAGCCCTAAACGTATACCATTGTGTGTTACACAATTACATAGGCTGCAAGTTTCCTACCGATATCTGAAGGAAAACATCGTGAGGAAACATCGAGAACAAAAACCTAACCTGTGTTAGTCCACTTTAGTTGGTTAACATAAACAAAAAACAATCACAACAATTTTATTCTTAATAAAGACAATTCCTTCTTTCCCTAAAGTTCATGGTACTCATGAATAAATTAACAACAGTCGGTCCAAACAACACTGCACCCTCGTACATAATGAATAGGGTCCGAATTAATACGAAACGTGTATCGTAAAAGATCCTACTTTAGCTGCAAAACGCTAATAATTTTTTTATTAGTTTTTCAAGAGTTTCTTCCTTAGATTTCTGAGAGCCTGTTCAAGGGTCTTCGAAAAGGAGGAGATTGTGAATTTTGACTGTTTATTTTTGTATGTATAAGTATGTGTAATGTAGGGTATTATTGGAGATTAAACGAACTTACCTGAAGTGAAGTTCTATCCAAATTATACGAGTTGCTTCGTCCGAAGAGATTAAGATAACAATGTAGTAATACGTCTAGGGTATCGCCTTTCATCCACTAAGTTTGAATATTTTTTTTTTTTTTTTTTTGTCGGTACTTTGTCTTCCTGATAGTTATGCCTGTACCGCCACTCATTTAGTTGAAAGCCTGGAACCTTTTTTAATATTTCACTTTAGGTATGGGGTTCATAGGGTTGGGAGGGAACTAATCTCTTCGGACGAAGCAACTCGTATAATTTGGATAGAACTTCACTTCAGGTAAGTTCGTTTAATCTCCAATTATACTTCGTTGCTTCGTCCTTCGAGATTAAGATAACAATGTAGATTTTGAAAGATGGTGAAATATTAAAACACTGAATTTTTATACTTAGGTACATGTATATTAATCAAACCTTACAAGTAATAAAGTAATTAAATTGTAGTTTTTCTTTAATTAGGGGTAGATAAATTTAAGTTATTAATTTTAAGTAATTAAATCTAACATCGATCAGAGGTTAGGATTGATAAGGCAAATTGATCAGTTTGTTCACATTGAATGTCTCTATGATAATATCTAGCGAAAACATTGGAGCTACCACTCCACCCAGCTGCTTTTCGTATCGTGTCAATATTGACACCAGCTCTATGAGCAGCTGAGGTGGCTGCGTGTCTGGTGGAGTGGGCAGAAAATACTGAAGTGTCAATTCCGCTAATTGATAATATATCTTTTATCCACCGACTGATGGTATTTGTGGTTACTGATTTATGTGGTTTTTTAATACTTATAAAAAGGCTATTGGCATTGTTTCTCAAATGTTTTGTCCTATCAATATATTCTATAAGAGCCTCAGCGGGACATATTTCCGGTCGATCTTTGTAAAATGGAATATTTAAACAAGGTTGAGATAAACCAGGTCGAGATGTTTTTAACAAATCGTTTATCTTGATCAATATAAGATTATCAGTGACGTTCATATTTTCTAATTTGATTTTGCTAATGGTTTGCACCCTGTGTGCAGTTACAAGTATGAGCAAAGTTACGGCCTTTTTGGTTAAATGTTCGAAACTTAAATTATTATTTGGGTACCATTTTGATAAGAATTCTAAAACTATTGACGGGTCCCAAGTGATATTATATTTTGGGGCTGGAGGACGAAGTCTGTAAAAACCTTTGAATAGCCTAGCAACGCGATCATCAGACCCTACTCTCGATCCTAAGATCAAAGACAGAGCGGAGCGATGACTGTTTAAAGATCCGTATTGTAAGCCGGAATGAAATAACTCAGTGAGAAAATACATAATCATCGGAATTGACGCCTCATGTATTTTGATATTGTGAGTCTTACAAAAGTTTACCCAACGTCGAATGGCAACGTCATATTGTTTTATTGACCTTTCAGATAAAGAAGCTATCATAATATCTAAAGATGATGGTGGTACTCCTCTGTTTCGTAACGCCGTCCTGATAACTTCCCTGCAATCAACGTGAGCTTGGGGACACTGTTGGAAATAGACAATAACACTTTATCAGAGGGTCTAAACTGAACTAATTCTGAACAGAGAAGTTTTTGATAAAGTGGAAACCAGGGTTGCGTGGGCCAAAATGGAACCACAACAATACCCTCCGCCTGGTCGTATATAAGTTTTCTTAATACTTTTAATATAACCGCAAAAGGAGGAAATGCGTAGAAACAAAGATTTGACCAATTTAAAGTAAAAGCATTCACAGCGCATGCTCCTGGGTCTCTATTCCATGAGACGTACTTAACACATTTGTTATTCAACCTTGATGCGAAAAGATCAATTTTTGGTTGCCCAAAGGCTCTCACAATCTTTTCAAAAGCATGATCTTTAATCTCCCATTCGGTATCGGGGTGAGATTTTCTAGACTCAGCATCTGCTATTTCGTTATCTTCCGAGCTTATGTATGAAGCGAATACAAATATACCACGAGCTTCACACCACTGCCACAAAGATTTTGTGATTTCAGTTAAATGTGGAAATCTTACTCCACCCATACGGTTGATATACGAAATAGCAGTTGTGTTGTCAACGCGTAGTAACACCTGACAATTTTTTAATCCTTTTGCGAATGTTTGTAAGCCCAAGAAAGCAGCCAGGAGTTCTAGACAGTTAATATGTTTGTTAGACTCTGTGTTACTCCACTGGCCACTGGCGGTCTCCGCACCGCATGCTGCCCCCCACCCTTTTTTGCTAGCGTCTGAAAATATTTCTAGACAGTAGCTGTCCCGTCTAATAGGATTCACTGCGGTATCAATAGATTTTAACCACCAGGAAAAATCGTCCTGCAAATACTGTGGTAAAGACATGTGGCTATCATAATTACTCGTTTTACACAATGCAAGGTATTTGCATCTTTCCATCTGCTTGGTGTAAAGCCAACCGTACTGAATCGCGGGGCAGGACGAAGTGAGGAGGCCTACCAAGCGAGCAAACTGTCTTATTTTACAACGAGATTTCAATTGAAACGATTGTAACTCTTGTTTAATTAGATTTCGTTTTTCCTTAGGAAGGCTAACATGAAATTCTTTTGTATCTATCACAAAACCAAGGTATTTGCAAATATTACTCGGAATCATACAACTTTTTTTAATGTTAATTATGAATCCTAAGGACTCTAAAATATGTTTTGTCTGTAAAATATTATCTAAGCAATCTTGATAATTATTAGAAATGATACAAATGTCATCTAAGTAGATAGATGACAGATAACCTAATGATCTCAGTAAACAAATTACCGGTTTTAATAGCTTTGTGAACACAAATGGAGCTGTGTTTAAACCAAACGGCAAAACATTGAATTGGTAAATTTGACCCTCGTACCTAAATCGTAGGTACTTTCTATACGTCGGGTGTATAGGTACTAGAAAATACGCATCCTTTAAATCAAAGGTGGCCATGAAACTGTTTCTTGATACTAATTTTAATGTTGTTCTTAGATCTTCAATTTTGAAATGTTCTGTTACGATGTACTTGTTTAGAGACTTTAAGTTTAAAATAAATCTGTTTTTGCCATTGGGTTTTTTAATCAGGAAATAACTAGAAAGAAACTGTCCTTCACATGGTTCACAATGTGAAATAGCACCACTGTTTAGAAGGTCAGTGATGGCCACCTTGTATTTAAAGGACTCACATGAAGTTAATGCAGGTAAACTTGGTTCGTGTAACTGATAGACAGGTTTAGTAAACGGTATCTTGTAACCTCTTATCCACGATAATACAACGAGGTCATTAGTTATCAATTGCCATTGATCATAAAAGTAGGATAACCGACCTGCAAAACGTACCAGGTCTAGCGCCGCGGGGCTTGGCGCTGCTGCAAGCGCGGCTGCTGTCGCGGCTGCTGCTGCACCGGTCGCGGGCGCGGCGCCGGCGCTGTCCTCCTCGCTGTTCCCGCTTGCCGCGCTGTCGGGAACGGAGGCGTCTGGTTTAAAGTCTGGACAGGGGCCTGTCTCGGTCTCTGCGCTGGTGCAGGTCTTCGAACCTGTGTGTTTATTTTAATCTCAGCGCCTGATTTTGATATAGCTTTTGCAGCTTTTAGAGTATCGGTCAGATGTTCGCCAAATAGAAACTTATCGATTTCTGTATTGAACAGTTGATCTTTTATATCTTTCTTGATTGTAGAACATATAAAACTGCGCCGTGTCATGGACTCGCTGTGTTGTGAGTCACACATCAGTCGACCGGCTTCGATCAGTAATTTTATTACCGACTGATCTTTATAACCTGCAGAAAAGAGTATGCTTAGGGCTTCACTTATACAAGATATACTTGCTGCGACCTGCACCTGCTTATTCTCTAAAGCTTTGTCTTTTTTTATTAGCATCTCCGATAAGGCGGCCTTTATCTCTGGATTTAACTTGGGTGCATCAATCTTTGTGCAGTTTTTTGGAACCAGATGCTTATCAAGCAGCTCCTTTCTGGCATCCTTGGTCAAGCCTGTTGTTGCGATGTGTTCCCAGCGAGCAGATAACTCGCATCTAATGTCTGGTCCATATTTTTTATCCTTTGATGGAGTTTCGCCCAAGAGATTCAGAATCTCTTCGTCCAGCTCAGGAAGCGTTACTTCAACAGGTAGTTCCGATTCCCCTGCCTGTACTGCTTCTGTAGCAGGAACATCATGTATCGTCGAGGTGGACGTACCCGGTTGTGGCTCATCTGAGTCAATAATCGGAGATGACGCGACATCACCTTGAACTTCCATTTCAGCTGGGATAGAAAATGTACCAAATGTAGGTATCGGATAGAAAATAGCGCGGTGATAGTCCTCAAAACTATCCACAACACCAAGTTTATAATCCATACCGATATTCAGAATTACGAAATCGAGTGATAACATTTTGTTATGTAGGTACGTGAATATGATCACAACTACCAATGTTCCTAGTATACAACTAGTGGTTTTAGAGCGGCGATAGTCCTTAAAACTACCCACAACACTATGTTTTAGTCCGTACGGATATAAAATGCAATTATTATTAAGTAGGTCATTAACTAAAGTGAAGGCAACATTCCTTTCAAATGTACACAATCAATAGCAGTATATACCCAATGAATTGGGAATCCAAAATTATGTGAAGGTAACATCCCCATAAGATGTACACAACACTATTTAAGATAATATGACATCATGTCAGATTATGATACGGATATAGTCCGAAAAACTATTCACAATATCTTCCGTTTGTAAAAATAACACTTCAGCTTACCTTCATGGTCCGATAGTACCGGCGACATAATAATATTCGTCGACGAGTTACTACTCTCGGAACAACTTCGAACACGCGACCTTCTGTCGCGTTTATTAAGTTTCCTTTCGAGTTTTCGAATCTTCTTTCTTAAATAATCACTGTCGTCGTTTTTGTGACTACGTTTTGGCATCTTTTTGCACAATTCAAATGAAACGAAGAAAATAACGTGGTGATCGGCGACGCACTAAAACGCGAATGAGTGGCGGTACAGGCATAACTATCAGGAAGACAAAGTACCGACAAAAAAAAAAAAAAAAAAAATATTCAAACTTAGTGGATGAAAGGCGATACCCTAGACGTATTACTACATTGTTATCTTAATCTCGAAGGACGAAGCAACGAAGTATAACTAAGTATTCTGTAAAAATCTCATCGTGAGAACTTAGGTGAAGTGAGCAGGAAGTACCTTCTCCAAATTTTTACAGGGTGTTCTACCTATGAACATGAACAACTTTCACTATGGAACCAACTCTGAGATCACGAAAAAAAAATCTGCTGTTTCATACATTTTGGTCAAGTAGATATTGTTCGGTGCGGGGTGCCAGGAGTTCAAAATACCCCTTGAACATTCCCTGAAGCTTAAAACAATTTAAAAAAATATACATTCTCCAGTTAACAAAAGGAAGAAAATCCATAAAGAAACAACAATATAACCGCACATTAATTTATGGAAAACGATAAAACTCCATGATATATACCACTCATAAACTGCAATATATTTTGATTGCATGATCTAAACCTGCCTTTATGTGTTTACAATATATTTGAATGCTGGAGATAAAAACTTTAATGGCTGTCTAACTAGACTGGTAGTAACTGCATTTTGAAAACTAGACTAGATGGTGACGACTGATGAGTTGCTGTGCGTACACACGAGCGGCACATAAACTCAAAAACAGATGGAATGAGAACTTGTTATTTTTGAAGTCGGTTAGCAGTCAACTCTGACCAATTTCAATATTTCATATAACACCACACCTTGTTCCCTTGGAGGGTTAGGTAAAGATGGACCTATCTCAATATTTTATTAAGACTAAATTCCATTAATTTTAGTATGTATGTCTATACAACATCAGTTTTAGTATATGCGAAACCCGAAACACGTGTCTAGTATTTTTATGTAAAGAATCTAAAACTGATGACAAAAAAACACAAAACACCAGTCATATATTCATCTGCCAACCTAGAATACGTCGAGGAATACATCCACCTAGGACATCTCATTACATTTAAAGACTGTAACGACAAAGAAATAGAGAGAAGAATCAAATACACCTGGAATAAATACTGGACACGTAAAGAAATATATAAGAGCAAGTTATCGAATAAATTAAAAACTAAAACTATGGAAACATGCTTACTCCCCCACTCACATACGCTTGTCAGCTATATTCAAAAAGAAATATAGAAAAAAATAAAATATGCCAAAGAAGAATGGAGCGAAGCTAAATGAACCACACGCTAAAAACAGAATGAAAAACAGTACAATCAGAAGCAAGACCAAGGCAAAGGAAGCGGCCAAGAAAGTGCTGAGCTGGACACGTCCAACGAGTAACAGACGACAGGTGGACAAAAATCACCACAACAAAACAAAACTGGTATACAACAAACAAAAACGCAGACCAGGTAGACCATACAAAAGATGGGGCACTGATATTGCAAAGATGCAGAACATGAAGTAGAACATGAGGCAGAACATGAAGCAGACTTGCCAGAGATAGAACAGCTTGATGAGGCGGAAACGGCTGGATGAGGCGTTTACTGCTATCTATAGCGGTCATTGTACACAGTAGTGATAAATAAATTGAAAAAAAAAAAAACTTGGTTAATATATTTTTAGTTATTAATGTCACATAAGTATTAGATCAGATACATAAAGAATAAGTGTGTAAGGAAAATAAAGCTATTTTATTTATTTATTTTATACAACGTGTAACATTAAATGCGCAAAACCTGCAAATAGTTTGATCAGAATAACGAGCAGAATTAATTGAACCACTTTTTAATATAGGTCACATTTTTCAAAAAATCTTCTTTTAAAACGTTGCCGTGTCTATTTATTAATAGGTCAAGCAAGCCAATGTTAGAGCGGCGCAGCGGCCCGGTGACGACTCCTTCCTCGGTAAAGCATCATCGCAGACGCAAGAAACGATCAGAAAGGCCAGTAAAACTAAAATGGCACATAAAGCCTTTACATTTTTTTTTAATGACTTATTTTCTCTCAGAAATAGGTCAATTGAATTAAAAATCAGTTGGGGTGTCTGAGGTTTTGCGAATTTAACGTTACACGTTGTATACAAGGTGTAACTTAAATAACGGAAAACCTCTTAAGGGGTCATTTGCACTCATCATTTTGAAGAACTTTTACTATGGGACCATCAAACTTGAAATCGGCAAAACAAAAATCAGCTGTTCCCTACATATAATATTTATGTTCGCATCACTCGTCAAAATGTAGGAACAGCTGATTTTTGCGCGTCGATGTTCATGCAATTCTGCATATTGGTCTCAGATTATTTTTACTGTCTAAACTTTTCTTCACCCTATAAAGCATTTTCTCTCCCAACCTTATATGTATTTTATCATTCTACACGACAAAATTTTTACAGAACGTCAAAAAATCTGATAGAAACATTTGTAGGTAGCGACGGTAAGTTCGTTCAACAGAGCGAGCGGCCATCATTCATTCAATCAATCACTCTTTCGTTCATTCACTTAGGTACCAAGCGCTTCGAACATTTTCAACCGGGTATTTCCGCAACTTTTTCGTTCAATTTTGGTTTACATAAAACATTGATAAGTAATCAAATTCTTTGTAAACAGATTAAGAGACAAAAATGTAAGCCTTTTTAACTTTTTGTTGTTTGCATTTTATTTATATTGTTTACTTTTATTCGTTTTACAGGAAAATGAGGTACTTGTTTGTTTTTTTGGCAAGCGTCTTGCCTTTTTGAGATGTCTAATAAAAATAATACCAAGTAAACCACTTTGGTAAATGATGATGAAACATGATTTTACTTCTGTAAGTAGAACAATCACTTTTACAAGTCAATCATATTTTTAAAACTAGACCAAGTAGTCTATGCTCACCACAGAGAATACAAAAATTTTTGGAAGCCCTATAATCACCATACATAGATAGAGGAATTCCCTAGTTTCCTGGCTACAGTTCTACAAGGAGATTTTGTCCCTTAAGAGGGTTTATCCCTTAGAGCCATGTTGGAGATTCAAAATTGATGATTTCCGACGGACAATAAAACCATAATGCGTTTAATTTATAGATGAGGTATTGACGTCATATTATTGGGAATTTTATAATCTAGTGCATGGCTGAAAAACATTTTCAATTTTTTTTATAGTTTTCTCATCAGAACCGTTTTTATGCAAGCCTTTTTTCAAACTAGCGATCGACGGTCTAAGCAGATGCGAGATATTAGTGAAACCGTATACGACAAACTTATAACAACATTACTTTATAAAAAATACTAACATTTATTAGTGCATGGCTGAAAAAAAAACACGATTACTGTAAGTTTTCATTCAAGAAAAGTATATTCAAAAGTGTCAATTGTAGCCACTTTTCGAGATATTAAACGTGTTAGTTTATGATGAAATCTGAAATATTTATATTTTCTTTTAGACCTAGTAAATTAAGACATTTATGTTCCCTTCATCGTTTTTAGGCTTAGGACTGTCAGATTAGACTTGATTTTCATCATCTTTCTTTGTAGTAAATAAATGTGCAATTTAATCTTCAATTTCTGGCACAAATAAATATTAGCGCCAGAAAGAGATATCATGAGAAACGGGGGTGCGGGGATGCATGTTACCTACTAACCGCTCGGGTATTTTCCATTGCTTATAATTTACCTACGTCGTATTCACATAAAAGAGCTAATAAGTAAGTTACTTATTGTACCTTACATTTTTACGTATCGGTTACAATTTAGCTCGCTTTGTTAAATCAAGTAATTAATTAGGTAGATGGTTAAATCACAAAGCGATGTGTCAATAGTAATTATGGTTTTTATAGTATTAGATCTCTAAATTAACAAAACTGAATTTCCCGAAAAATGTGTATTTATTTTATTATTAACACTTTTTCATATACAAAAAGTGAAAACAAATAAAAAGAATAGCAATACATTGAATCACACTGCGTACGCGCACCCAATTTATGTTCACACCCACAGATTTTACAATAAACAAAAAAAAGCATTTATTTTTTTAAATATACATTAATAGCAGGGTTATCATCCATTGCAAGGCTATTAATGGACACTTGTGGATTATAATCGATAATAACTCAAAGCATTCGGCTATTTACCCAACACTAATCGTACAATTTAAGTATTTATTTAGTAGGATGAAAATATATACAACATGTAACGTTAAATGCGCAAAACCTCAGACACCGCAACTGATTTTTAATTCAATTGACCTATTTCACAGAGAAAAAAAGTCATTAAAAAAATTGTAAAGGTTTTATGTGCTGTTTTAGTTTTACTGGCCATTCTGATCGTTTCTTGCGTCTGTGACGACGCTTTACCGAGGGAGGAGTCGTCACCGGGCCGCTGCGCCGCGCTGACATTGGCTTGCTTGACCTATTAATAAATAGACACGGCAACGTTTTTAATGAAGATTTTTTGAAAAATGTGACCTATATTAAAAAGTGGTTCAATTAATTCTGCTTGTTATTCTGATCAAACTATTTTCAGGTTTTGCACATTTAACGTTACACGTTGTATAATATTAAATTAACTAAGAAACTATTAAATTAAAAATATAATATTCTAACTTAACTAAAATTAATATACGAGTAGCATAATCTGCCTATAACGTTCCCACTGCTGGGACACAGGCCTCCTCTCTTTGAGAGGGAGTGGGCCGTAATCCACCACGCGGGCCCACTATGGGTTGGCTGATGTCACATGTCTTCGATTTTTTTATTATAGGACATGCTGGTTTCCTCATGATGTTTTCCTTCAATGTTTTGAAAGCAGAAATTAAAAATTAATAATGGCATCGAAAAATTCCTCCGCATCAAGATTTATTTTATCTTCTCTTCTCCTATCTCTTCTGATTTTATTTTATCTTCTTTTTTATAGATAAAATCAATGGCTCTTATAGTCTATAGGAGCCCTTGTGTTAAAACTGGACTCTTTAATCAGGTCCCAACTACAGTAGACAAATGGTGACCTTTTTTCCTATGTCACCGCTGTCAATTTCCTTCGTATTTTTTCCTTATTTGTCTCAAATACACCCACGGGAAATTGTCGGCTTGACACGTAATTACAATACAAGCGAAGCAGAACAAATACTAAGACTTTGGCGTCTTTCTCTTTTTACCCAATAAACAAAAGTATTGCTATCCTTTACTAACCTACAGAACGAGAAAGGAACAGTGATAGTTTCGAGCTGTCAAACTAGTTGACGTTTTAAACGTCAGTGTGTTTTAGGTGACTTGCTGTGTCGTTACTTTTTTTGTACGGATTGTTTAAACTAACTTAGCATCTCTTATCGAATAGTATACTAGAAATAGTCGGAAATTCCGACTATTTCTAGTATACTATTTGTAAGGTTTGTTTGTTTGTTTGATCATCAAGCAATGGACGAGTACGAGGCTCTTCTGTATTATTTTTTTTTGGTAATGATCGTTTTGTTGTGCAGAATAACCAATTTTCCTTTTCGTATTTCTTTGTAAAACGATATCAATAGCCTCCAGCACGCATAGCATGACCTGGTGATTTATTCTGGTGGTGGATTCTATGGCGGTCATGCTGGTGTCGCAAATGCAACCAGTTATGTGCACGCGTAGCATGAGCACCATAGAAACGGGTTTTGTCGACGGAAGAATAGACAAATTGTCATTTTGTCTATTCTATCTTTCATTTTGTCTACTCTTCCGTCGACAAAATCCGTTTTTTCGCGTGCAGATGACTGGTTGCATCTGTGTGAGGTCAAAACTCAATCTATTTTACAATCAGACAAACTGCTTGGTTCAATCGTAAATAATACCAAAGAAATTTGTGAGGTTTTTGAGAAGTATTCGTTTCGAAGTTTTATATTTTTCTAGGAGCAAGCAATATTTTAAAAGTGTTGCCTGTAGACGGCGTATTGGACGCAGAAGGTATCTACATCTTGTTTTAAGAGAAACGCCGTATTGTAATTCCACTGCAGGGTAAAAGCATGTTCTCAGAGAGTTCACAGAGAAGGAACGTGGATTGCTTAATCAGCTAATAATGTTCTCTCTTCTGGGACACAGGCCTCCTGTCTGTGAGATTGAGTGGGCTATAATCCACCACGCGGGCCCAGTGCGGGTTGGTAGATGTCACATATTGTTTCCTTCACAGTTTTACATAAACTAAAGCCGGTCAGGGTTCGAAACTTTGACCTACAATTCGTAAGTCGCGGCCAATACTTCTGGGCCATCCTGATCTAAAGAGGTTTGATCACCACACTGAAACTTCTGCTGATGATTTCAAATATGACAATTCCAGCATCCGAAAGTTTAGTGGCGACCGTGGGCCGGAAGACGTAGCGTTGGAAGGCCTTCCCACAAGATTAGCAGATGTCTAAATCTACTGAATGCGAACTCAAATTCAAAGCATTTATTTCAAATAAACCAATTACAGACACTTTTGAATTGCCAAAGGGTCGGTCAGTCAGAAAGATGAAGCTAGTTGCGAGAAGCAATGAACCGGTCTAAGGGGCGGTGCTTGGGGGAAGACTATGTCCAACAGTGGAAGCCTCCGGCTGAAATGACATCCACATCCTAATCACTTGATAACAATCCCTCACATTTTGACAGTACATCAAAATCCATTGCTGTATGAGTTTGAAGACTTCGTCTGATTGACTACAAAAATTACGTAATGGATATTATATAACTGTCAAAATGAAAGCAGTTGATGAAAAGAAAGCTTCAAGAAGCTTTACATCTGTACGTATTGAAGAATACCTCATTTAAATATAATGAAAGTGGATGACTGTTCATAATAAGTCTCTGACATCAGACCCCCCCCAACGTTAGCGCGGTGATACGAATAAATAATGCGGATTTGCATGTTAATTGCAATTTAATGGGGACGTGAACATCTATTACAAGTTTATTTTTATCTTGTTTTAGTAGCTTTAAAAGCAGCAGTAAGGGTCGATCAATCAGGTTAAGCTACGTTTGTCGCGGTCGGTCCGCGGATGGGTGACCATCGTTACATACCGAGACCTCTCCGTGCCCCGGAAAACACGTTAAGCCGTTGGTCTCAGCTGTCATTCATGAATCTTTGTCAGTCGTTACGGGACGTCAGAAGCCCGAAAGACTGATAACCAGTCTTACCAAAGGGATATCGTACTACCCAGTAACTGGGTTGTAGAGGTCAGATAGGCACTCACTCCCTTTAAAAATGACTCTCAAATCACTCTGCATTACTCTGTATTACTCAGTATCTGAGTTGTGGAGGTCAGTTCAGCTCCATCCGGTTAGACTGGAAGCCGACCTCAACATAGTTGGGCTGATGATGGTGATAGATGATGGTGTATCTTGTTTAGCTACAAGCTCATGTGGTTGAAAAATACGACCTCTTAGTTAAAAAAAAGATAGGATTTTGTAGCAAAATGTCTTTAGAAACCATAGGTTTTGGAAAATGTCTATTCGCAAACAAAAGGACTGAGAATTGATCACGTCGATGTAAAATGTATGCTAGCAAAATATTTTCAAAATAATATAAGTTAGCTATTGCGAAAAGCAAAGGGCAACAATAACAGCAAATCTTTCAATAAAATCTCACGCAAAAAAGAATATCATCCTTTCTCAATAATCTCGTTAATCAAAATCCGTTCAAAACTGCGGTCTTAAACAAAAAACACAATTCAATTCTCAACAATACATTCCATTCACCATTCATCTCTCATTCGATCATCACCGACAACATTCACTCATTCGTTCGAAGAGCAATTTACGAACAATAAACAATATTAATATCGTTCATTCGTTAAAAAAAAGTTCTAAAACTTGGCGTTGGCGAGTATCTTCATTCTCCATTGTGCTTCTCGAATTTTTTTTTGTATGATGAAATATTTCAAACTTTCGCTACGACAAATTAAAAACATTGCTACTGAAGCCTGAAAACTTTTTAATGATATGGTACTGAATTTCAGGGGTTTCAGAGTTTTCTGTTGGAAATATGTTGAAACGCGGGACATGTTGGGATTGTTAGGTCGTTTGATGGAGGCATGTCAGTTAGGAGGTGGACAGAGTTCGGTGTTACGTGTTGTACTTATGTTGCATTTAATTTTGTGAATTAAAAGTTTTTGAGTTTGGGCTTTACGTATTCGAGTTATGAGAGAATAAAAACAATCATACGAGTAATATACTTTTTATACATTACAGTCGTTATGGGTAGTCAGAAGCCCGAAAGTCTGACAACCAGTCTTACGAAGGGGTATCGTATTACCCAGTAACTGGATTGTGGTGGTAAGATGCATCCCGTTAGATTGGAAGCCGATCCCATTTAGTTGGGGAAGATAGTGATGATTGAACTGGTATTTTTAATGCACGTGTTTCTGTGAAAAATAAATATTTTTTTTATTTATATTATACCTGGTAAATCCAGGTATATCAGTGAAAAAAAAACCGGCCAAGAGTTCCGTACCATTATCTATAAAAAGGGCAAAAATAAAATCATGTCTGTTGTATGGGAGCCCCCTTAAATATTTATTTTATTCTGTTTTTTAGTATTTGTTGTTATAGCGGCAACAGAAATACCTACATCATCTGTGAAAATTTCAACTGTCTAACTATCACGGTTCGTGAGATACAGCCTGGTGACAGACGGACGGACGGACGGACGAATGGACCGATGGACGGACAGCGGAGCGGGAGTAATAGGGTTCCGTTTTTCTCATTGGGTACGGAACCCTAAAAATGGCGAAAATCCTTTTTTCCGATAGAATGTGACTGTACTACATATTTAAGTCTGCTTACCTCTTCGGTAAAAACGAGCAATATGTTAGGACTGTCATGTCAACAAAAAAAACATTCCTACCTACTCCTCCTCACAATCAAAACACAAACAACTCCCAAAGGACCAATAATTCAGTATACCAAAGACACCAGCTAGTTGATTCTGTAAAAATCTCACAGTGAAAACTTGCGCGGAGTGAGCTGTCAGTGTCATCCCACTGATGCTAGGGATTGACCAAGCAAACATTTACAATCATAACTAAGATTTTAATACTATTTGATCATTCTATATAATTTCAAAGCTAGTATTCTAGTTGTCAAAACATTACTATTTTGTGGGTTTTTAAAATAAAATAGTTAAACAGAAACTCGTCAGAATCTCAATGTGGTTTTTTTTATTTTTCTAGATTAGGCCTGAGGTGCGATTGCGTCGCGCACGGACAATAATTAAAATAAAACATTCACAGGTGTGAATGTTTTATTAGTCTAGGTAGACTGATGAAAATACGCATCGACATTGTTTCTTATTATGAATATTATTAAAATCTCGATTATGATTGTAAATGTATGCTAGATCAATCCCTAGTATCAGTTGGGATGACACTGACAGCTCACTCCACGCTGACTTCACCTAAGTTTTCACGGTGAGATGGTTACAGAATCGCACTGCTGTACGATTTATTGAGTTTTTACGTCGTCCGTCACCTTGACGACGTTATAGCTGTAATTAATGTTAACGGTGAAAGTTTACGTTCATCGTTTCGACAACAGACGAATAACTTATGACGTTGGGAAGTTTCCGTGGAGAAGCTTCTTTGATATTGAATTTGATGCCGTTTTGACATTAATCTTATTTTAACGTACCGTTTAAGCGAATTCAATATTCCGTTCTCGAAAGTGTAAGTAAGTGAAAATAATACCAAGGTTTTAACGGGACTGGCTGCCCAAAATGCTTTTAAACATAACATAAGACACATCTTGTTTTGAAGTGTTGGACAGATTTGTATCCATAGTACACCCATATTTTGCCAGGTATGTTTTAGTACCATCTAACAAGGGGTGCGCCCGTTGCAATCAACCGGGCATAAATCCAGACTCCTGGCTATTACTGGTAAATTCCTCGTGGAAAAACCCAAGAACACTGCCCGACCTGGGAATCGAACCCAGGACCCCATGTTCAGCTTCCGACCACTAAACCTCGTTGGGCTAGTGGTCGGAAGTTTTAGAAATACCTTAATACCTTATCGTCACTCGTGAAGACTCTCACTCGCATATGCCATGTTTATAAAAATATGTAATAAACTACCGGAAAACATAAAAAACAAAACAAAACCAATATATTTTTAAATAAATTAAAATAATTCTTAATTAATGAAAGTGACTACACAATAGACGAATATCTAACAGATAAATTAAATAACAAATAGATATAACTGTTAACCAGATGAGTAAAATCACTATCACTACATAGTCACTATCACTACATAGTATAAAACAAAGTCGCTTCGCGCTGTCTGTCCCTATGTATACTTAGATGTTTAGAACTACGCAACGGATTTTGATGCGGTTTTATTTAATAGATAAACTAATTCAAGAGGAAGGTTTATATATATAATACATGCATAATATAGTAGAGAAACACTGATCATTTTAGAGGTTTCTAATGTGATGTCGTAAATAAACACATTTTTTTGCGATTACATTGCAAACGCTGGCTTAACCCTACGAGATAAATCAAAATAATGTACTACAGTATTGTACACCTTAAAAAGGTCTACAAAAAAGTCCGCGATGGCATATGTCTATCTCTTAGGGATAACCCACAATAACCATTTTTATCCTATACTTTTTAAGAGAAATAATGGCTCTAAAATTATCAGTATTTCTCTACTATATTATGCATGTATTATATACATATAAACCTTCTTCTTGAACCACTCTATCTATTTAAAAAAAACGCATCAAAATCCGTTGCGTAGTTTTAGACAGACAGCGGGAAGCGACTTTGTTTTATACTATGTAGTGATAGTGATCAGCATTGCACCCGTGCGAAGCCGGGGCAGGTCGCTAGTAATAAAAATAAAAATGTTGTAATATATAAACATATTAAGCAATCATTTAAATAAATAACTATATTAAATACACTAAGCGCAATACAAAATATTTAAGCGAGTAAGTAAATAAACGATATTAATATATAATTTATAAAACAAAAAATAACAGTAAGTATATTGACTTAGGGCTGATTTTTAGGGTTCCGTACCCAAAGGGTAAAACGGGAACCTATTACTAAGACCCCACCGTCCGTCCGTCTGTCCGTCCGTCTGTTACCAGGCTGTATCTCATGCACCATGATAGTTAGACAGTTATTTTTATTAGTGACAGAAATTTTCACAGATGATTTATTTATGTTGCCGCTATAACAAAAAATACTAAAAAACAGAATAAAATAAATATTTAAGGGGCTTCCATACAACAAACGTGATTTTTCGAACACTTAATTTAGTCTATGAAATAATTATTAGTAATACATACATAGTGTATGTGCATCGTAGCTTTGGCATATTGGTCGTCAAATTCAAATTAGAGACAGAAAATACAATAGATAGAGAGAGAGACGAGTGACATGTCTCTTAGATTTGTCTACCTATATCTAATTAGCTCTTAATACTACCTAAAATAATTCCTTTATCACTATTGCTGTACCAAAATATTATAAAATGACGGCCAATCCGCGACCATAGACCATAAAGCAGCTCATTTAGTTAATAAGGAGCATAAATAATCTCTTATCTAAATTAGCCACGAGTTAACCTGAACTTAATCGCCGTTTTGTTAATCAGCGGCTTAGCGATAATCGTCTGTTAAAATAATTTTACGCATTTTAAACGCTTATTATGTAGATCCATAATGATAATATTTTTAAACGCTTTGTTGGCATGTCAAGTTAATCTAATAGTTTTTGGTTTTGATTCCGTAAATTCATTATTTGTAGTTCGAAGTTTATAATGAGTTTAACTCATCGAATGCCGTAATTAGAGACACAATAGAAAGACAATTGCTTATGTCGAACTGTGTAACTTAAGACATTCAAAAGGTTAATATAAGGCTCTTCCCTGGTGCAAAATTACAGGTAGAATGAGAAAAGCTATAATGTCCGCACCGCTGGGAAACATGCATTTTGTCCATGAGGACAAATGGAAAACGTCTGCCTTACTCTCCAAAAAATGGCAAACTTCTGCTTCATTTTCTGGTGAGTACTGCATACTATAATTCTATAATATTGCTTACAGAAAAGTTTGATGGAAACCAGCGCCCGCCATCTTTTTCAATTCAGACTATGATCCTGTCGTGCCTTCAACTAAATCTGGGGGATTTGGCTGAGTCGCACCGGAATTTCTAAATTTGGATATAAAGAATATAATTTGCGTAACATTTTATTTTATTCTATATCTGTCTTTACATTTCCTTTTCTTGTAGCTTGACGGGTAGTATGATTATTGTTAAAAGATTTCTTGCTTAGGTTTCACAGGCACTCTAATAAATGAAAGCTTTTCGTGTTTCAGTGATTACACCTGATTTCCGAATTGGTAATTTAAAATTAAGAACTAATAAAGCTACTTATGGATTCTTTACTGCATGATATTATATTAAATAAGTGACATTTTTTTTTTTAAGTTATTGTCTTTATTAAAGCTTCAGAATTAATTATAGTGTTTTTTTTTATTTTTTTTATTGTCAAGTGGTATGTGATGATAGACAAAATAGCTGTGTTTGATTATTGCTAATGATATAAAAACAAACCCCATTAGGATTTATACGCTAGTTTTTTATTTTTTTAGAGTAAATAAACTGTTAACATGTCAAACCATACATGGTTTCCTATGCGGTAAAGGATACATCCTTCAATGTCCGCGAAATCAAACATTTCGCAAAAGTTAAATTTCGCAGGCTATCACCTTAACGAAGTAACGACTACAATATTACGCAGCAAAGCAGAGAGAGAGATTTGACACACATGACATTGACATTAGACATTGACATATTACAGAATGTTGCCAATAAAAACGATTAACAACAATGTTGCATGCATTCATTAATACTAATGCTAAAGTAGAGCTAAACAAGATCTCAACATCAAATACTTAATTCCGAAACTATATATTTTTTGAATATTTTGGTGTTTAAGCACGTTTTCTTAATAAGAACCTACGTCAGCTGGTAAACATAGCTACAGCTGCATTCTAAGTGCCTACTACTGCAGTACATCAACCAAAATGTAAACAAACACAACCTTCAAATTATCATGACAACGGACCACCATTCCCAAAGCCTAAGGCTTTAAGGCTTCAGGGGCCAAAATCCACGAGATAATCCAACACGACAAAAGTCAAGTCCTTTGTTAATAGTACGCCATTTGTCGTAGTAAATGGGAATTTTCCCATCCAGTACGCAGCTGCAGCGTTCATTAGCGTAGCGATTAGGAAAACTGATGAATGTTATTTACTGGTCGGACTGTGTTGGGAATTCTTCTTTTGTCTGAGAAAATATAGTGCGGAGTCCTTTGTTAATGAGTGGGAAGATAAAAAATGAGGTTACAGAAGAAAAGGGTGGTTTTTGTCAAGAGCATGTGTAGTCTTCCTGCTGCTTTATTTATTTATAGCAGTTGCGTTATTATTTATTTAGAGCAGTGGTGCCCAGTGGTAACGGCCGCGACTTATGAGTTGTCGGTCGTAGGTTCGAACCCAGACTGGCACTTTACTTTGTGTAAATTGTTACATCACCACTGTTCTCAAAACGGTGAAGGAAAACATCGTGAGGAAACCGGCATGTCCTAGAACCAAAAATTCGAGGAAGTGACCACTACCAACCCGCACTGGGCCCGCGTGGTGGATTGCGGCCCACTCCCTCTCACCGAGAGAAGGCCTGTTTCCCAGCTGTGGGAATATTACATGGTATGATTACATTTATTGAAATATCCCTTACAACTATCATTACAGGTGTATGTTCCCAATGCGACAGTGTGGTCATTTTACAAATATACCTACAACGTGTAACGTTAAATGCGCAAAACCTGAAAATAGTTTGATCAGAATAACGAGCAGAATTCATTGAACCACTTTTTAATATAGGTCACATTTTTAAAAAAATCTTCATTAAAAACGTTGCCGTGTCTATTTATTAATAGGTCGAGCACCCCAATGTCAGCGCGGCGCAGCGGTCCGGCGACGACTCCTCCCTTGATAAAGCGTCGTCGCAGACGCAAGAAACGATCAGAATGGCCAGTAAAACTAAAACAGCACATAAAACCTATACATTTTTTTTATCATTTATTTTCTCTCTGAAATAAGTCAATTGAATTAAAAATCAGTTGGGGTGTCTGAGGTTTTGCGCATTTAACGTTACACGTTGTATAAGTACCTATTAACCTACCTCTGTGTAGTTCTTTCTACAGTCTACATGGTCTTCGCATGATCTGACCAAGATTATGTCTGGAATTTAAAAGAGACTGTGACCTCTGAGTTTGTTTCGGCCTTTCTTCTCAGAGTAGTCAGATAGAAAACGCCGACTTCCTCTAGTTTTTAAAAAAAAATATGATTGCCGTGTAAAAGTTTTTGTACAAACCTACTTACAGAATTAAAATCATTTATCATTCATGTATAGACGCCAGCACTTCAAGCCACTTGAAACTGTCAAATTTTCCCAATCAACTTTGAACCATGTGCATTAGCAGTAAAGTTGAAAATCTATTAAAGAAATTTGACAGATTGTAGTAGCTTGATGTGCTGGCGTCTTAGCTTATTAACAATTCAAATATTATGCAAAGAACTAAAACACTGCCATTACAGTGTTCTGCCATTTTTTAACAGAGTTAAAAAAAGGACGAGGTTCTATGTTCGTTTGTATGTATTTTTTTTATGTATGTTTAACGATATTTTCATCAATAATTGTGGACTGATTTTGTTCGTTCAGAATCATGTAGGTACAGAATCCAATGATGCCCTGTCACTCTATATGAACTCACCAGTAGTTAGGCGAATCGTTTGCCTGTCGCAAAATGGTGAAGAGAAACATCGTGAGGAAACCGACATGTCCTAGAACCAAAGTCATGTTACTATTATTATTATTGTAAGTCTGTGTTGTCCTACTGGAGGGCAAAGACCTCCCTTCCCTCTTTCCACTGTTCCCGGTCTACTGCGATTGTGGGCTAATCCTTTAAGAAGGAGTCCAGCTCATCCAGCCATCTCTTTCTAGGGCTGCCACGCGGTCGTTTCCTGCCATTGGGAATCCACTGTCTGGTGGCTTTTGCATATTGCTGCTCCAACATGCGATAGATATGGTCAGCCCAGTTCCACTTTACTCCAGCAGCTGTGTGAAAGTCAATCAAAGTTATGTGCCATCTATCAACCCGCAGTGGGCCCATGTGGTAGATTATGGCCCACTCCCTCTCACAGAGAGGTGGCCTGTATCCCTGCAGTGGACATACTTTTACTGACTAAAACCCACCCGTGTTCCACGTAGTTCCACGGTAACTCGAACAACCCGCAACCCTGGAACGGCCCCTACCTTAGAATACTATTATATCTATCAGAAATCAATGTCTCCACAAAGTTAGTGACGTACAAACGTACGTTGTATATGTGTATTCGATTATCAGTATTGTAGATCGCATCGTTGAGCACGGATGCAAATATCATGGAAACATACGGGGCGAAGTTTGTGCGGGAGCGCGCGTCATACTTTATGGAAAAGTAGAGCACACGCTTTGTGTTTTTCGTAGAATCGTTTGTAGAATGTAGACTATGTCCTGCGAGCTATTTGCGGTACACACATTTATGGGACATCGGTGCACAAATGTATTCACTGTATGATTCTGAACCCCGCTGCGTTGAATTTTTAGTCGATAAGTTCGTCCTGTATGTTTGATAAATTTGCCTGCTCGACAACGTAAAACACGCAATGAATTTTGTTGAATTGACAAAATTAATTTCATTGTAAGTGTGTTGCGCCATCCTGTATGAAGCAATTTCTTATAAAATCTTTCAGATTCTGATAGAAAGTGTGTTATGCAATTAGGGTGCGGGTTCGTTAATACATGACTTACTTCACAGCATACTCATGTAACAAATTGTTATAAAACAAACAACTCTAACAGTAACAGCCCTAACGATCGGTAGTAAAATAATAAGTTAAAATTATGACACAAAATTATAGTAGCAACAACACTAGGCTAGTTCGCCGTGAAACACTAGCGATAACATCACAAAATCACAAACAATAGCTTCTACTCGCGACTTTGTTTGTCCGCGTGAAATTTCTTATTCCTCCGACCCAAACAGCAGACTTCCTAAAGAATTGGGTTATCAAGTGCAAAAATATTTTTATCAAATCCAACTGGTAGTTCTAGAGATTAGCGCGCACAAACAAACAAACAAACAAACTCTTCTCCTTTATTATTAAGACAGATATAGATGTTTTAGCTGGTCAAACTCTTTACACACAGTCAATCTTTCTCGCTTTCGTGCTTAAATGTAGGTCTGTTACATAACCAGAAGAGACGAATGAGTAAAAAAATCGGTAGGCACTAATAAATTATGAAGGGCTCGTGGCTAAGTTAGAACAGAACTAGTCAATCAATCAGGTTAAACTGCCCTTGCCGCGGTTGGTCCGTGGATGGGTGACCATCTTTACATACCAACAGCCCGTACCATGGAGGTCAGAAAAGCCGTCGTTCCATGTAAAATACTTGTATTCAGCTGCATCCGGTTAGACTGGAAGCCGACCCCAACAAGAAAAGAGTGGAAAAGGCTAGAAAGATGATGATGAGCCACTAATATTACGATCAAAAAAACTTGAAAGAAGGTTCGTTAACTTCCTACAAATTGGTGAAAAAGACACAATGCAACACCGATACAGATATTTAACTGACGAATGAATACTCTGAACACAGTTCCGCGGTATTCTAACAATCTAATGGCCGTGCAACAGCGGCTTGTTTTCAATCAACAATGGAAAGAACAACGCTTCGGTTGTTTATTAAAATAACATCGCGATCATTTCCAGATGTTCAGAATTTAATGAAAACGTAACTGTTTCACTGACACCATTATTTTGGTTGCTAGCTCAATCATTCTATGTAGGATAACATAGCATTACGCCTGTTATCCACGAAGCAGCGGCAGAGGTGTACCTATAGTGCACCCATATTTCACCAGTTATGCGTAAATAGAGGTATGAGGAACAGGATGTAAAAGTTCACTCATCATTCATAGAAAAGGGAGGATCCTCTGACCAGACAGGTGTCGTGTCTGGCTGGCAACTACCCGATGATTCATGTGAGGCCGTTGTATACAGGATGTCCGGTAATTAATGGATAACCTTGAAATGGCTTATAGCAGAACTAATGGCCGTTCAGAAAAAAATGCAAAACCAAATATATCCTAAGTAGTATGTTTTAAATTAATTTTTCAGTGAAAAATTAATCAAAGTTTTTTTTTTTTAATTGCAATAGCTAGTCAATCTATTTACTGCCTATCTATCGGAACAGTTAGCGTATAACAATAGAACAACAAAAACCGATGGAATTCATTCAATTGTGGTTGTAGCGTACAATAATGTAAAAAAGGGAAAAATTTGTAGTCCTTTTAAAATAAAAAATTTTATATAAAAAAAAACAACCGACTTCCAAAAAAACACTACAAAGTGAAAAATAATTTTAATTTTGGAAGTCGGTGTCGTTGGTTCCCCATTTTGGTTTTTTGACACCGACTTCCGAAATTAAAATTATTTTTCACTTTGTAGTGTTTTTTTGGAAGTCGGTTGTTTTTTTTTATATAAAATTTTTTATTTTTCACTTTTTAGTTATATCTACTCCAATCAAATTCATATAAACACTACTTGCTATGTAAATATCAGTGACAGGAAGCTGCATCTGCGTTTATAGGGTACAGACGTGATGTTATGTTGTGCGATTGCGTAAACAATGCATACATATGCGATAGCAGCAATCGCGGTTGTATAACCTTTGTAGTGAGCACAGGCGTGATATTATGTTGTGTGATGGTGTAAACAATGCTTAGATATGCTATAGCAACAATCGCACTTAATCTGCTGTTATTTATTGAAGAGTTCCCCCGATTTCTACAAGATCCCATCATCAGATATTGAAATGGTGACAATGGGACCACACGGGAAGCACCAGCTTTCAAATAAAAAAAGAATCATGAAAATCGGTTCACCCAGTCGGTTATTATGAGGTAACAAACATAAAAAAAAAAAAAAAAAAAAAAAAAAAAAAAAAAAAAATACAGTCGAATTGATAACCTCCTCCTTTTTTTGAAGTCGGTTAAAAAACATATCTTAGGATATAAAATATTTGGTTTTTATTTTTTTTCTGAACAGCCATAAGTTCTGCTACAAGCCATTTCAAGGTTATCCATTAATTACCGGACACCCTGTATATTATCATGCTAACTGCGCGGTAAACTCTGCTTGCGAGATGCAGGATTTTGCTTGACGTCAGTATGACACGTAGTTCCCATGTGGCGCTGTAGATACCGCTACATGTTTAAGTCCCATATAATAGGAGCCAGCCTGTTGCCATAAACCGGGCTCAAATCCATTTAAAATCATCTATCAGTTTATGTGGGATGGGTATATTATATTGCAGTTGGCATAACTTAAAAGCGAAAACTAAATTCAGTTTTTCACAAAACACTGCAAAACGTCCAATTTACAGGATGAAATCATTCATTCAAGAACTCTAGAAATGGAAATCTTTAAGAACAGAAGGGTTAGCCAGAGAGTTATCGTTGTTTTATTGAAAGAATAGATTCTGCCCGGAACTTTGTCCGCGTAAAATATCTTGTTCCCCGATCCACTCCGTCGCATCTGCATCTCCGGATCACGCTATTACTTTGTTTTCGCTTAGAATTCTTTTTGACTTTTTTCTCGGCTCCTAAAGGTCCTAAGAACGCCTTCCTTACAAATACGGCTACCGAATGCAAAAATAATTTTAAATCCTACTGGCAGTTTAAGAGATTAGCGCGATAAAACAAACAAAAAAGCAACCCTTCGGCTTTATTATTTTTTTTATTTTTTTATTTATTATTGTTGAAGGATACCAAAACCTACAACTACAACTGCGTCCACGAACACAACTACTCCCCGTATATTTCCCATGACCCGGTTACATCGTCCGTAGTGAATGGGGCGCTTTATTGCACTTTTTATGCAAACATAGTGAGGGTAGCTTTAGTGACGTCATCGCTACACAAGTACCTCCTAATGATGGTGGAGTACAGACTAGCCTTGTTCAAATGTAGTTAAAAACTTTTGCTTTCTCGGCTTTTTTATTTTTTGTTTTTGGAAGCTTGATTTTTTTTTGGGTCCATTTTGGTGAACCACCAATACCAGCAGTCCTTGACCCCAAATAAGAAACATCAAAACTTTTTTTTTTTGTTTTATCGTGTTTAGATATCAATATCCATCACGTCTGCAGTTTCGCTAGCTAATTTAATTTGACCTTGTATACTCATTTCTTGCTTGTTTGCCATTCAATAACACCCACTAAAAGATAGTAGACTCCTACGTGCCAGTAGTCAATTCGCCCCGGTAACAGCTATCCCCAAGTTAATTAAGAAAAAGTAGGCGAATCATAACTCACTGGTAAGTAATTTATGAATTAGTATTCCCCAAACACTTGGGGGCAATGAACTTTACTTCCAGTTTTCACTTTAGCAGAGGCTCCGTTGAATCGGTTTTACGCCGTTTTACCCGACTCCGGAAAGGGAAAATAATCCGTTTTACATTATATATTTATATTACATAAAGATGTTCGGTGGTTCTCCGTCGTTGGTCGAGTGGTCGCAAGTCTACTGCTGAGCATGAGGTCCTGGGTTCGATTCCCAGGTCGGGCAAAGTCTTATATTTATGTATACTTTATTGTACCTGCACCACAAAAATATATAATAAAGAAAATTGATCGAACACTAAAAATATACAACGGGCGGCCTTATCGGTTTCTGCGACCTCTTCCCGGCAACCTTGGAATGGACAGTGATTTGTCCGGACATAGAATGGGGTTGTCGTTGGTGCAATAACATATACAGGGTGGAATTTAGAAGTAATCTAAATCCTGAAGACAGCAAATTTTACTCAAAGGAAACATTCCATTTACCATTTTTTTTTTTAATAATTAAAACTGAATTTAAAGATTTTTGAAAATACGCTTGCCACACCCGGGAGTCGAACCAACTAAAATCCGATAAAATAGCACCAATCGATAGGGTCAATCAGAAGGATCAAAATATGTTCCTAGCAAACCATAAGGGTTCCTTGTTGACTCCGGAAGCCTAAAAAGGGAACTCAAGGTTAACAAAGTAAACAAAAAAATCTGGCCTCAATTCCGATAAAAAGTAGCTCAATAATATCAAGAAAATAATACCGAGCTTTGATATAGGGTCCAATCAATCGTGAGCCGACGTCATCCGGCCACAAACACTGGATTTTGAGCACATAACTAAGTACGCTATACAGAGAAGAGGCCATATATCACATACATACGTACCTTACGGGATAAAAGGTATACAGGTTGAAATTGAAAACATGCGACAAATCGAAATGAGAGATTGTACTCATCATTGTGAACAACTTTTACTATGAGATAAAACCTGAAATCGCGAAAAAAAAATCAGCTGTTCCTTACATTTATGTTCGCATAACTCGCCAAAATGTAGGGAACAGCTGATTTTTTTTTTTCGCAATTTCAGATTTGGTCCCATGGTAAAAGTTGTTCATAATGATGAGTACAATCTCCCATTGCGATTCGTCGCATGTTTTCAATTTCACCCTGTATAGGAAACTAGCGACTCTCCCCTGCTTCGCACGGATGTGGCGACATGACAAAGCATCAAGAAATCTGTGCTATGTATGTTCATATTTTTTTGGGGGGCCCGTGGTTAAAGGGGGCCCGTGGCTAAATATTAATAGCCGCACAGGTCGATCGATCAGGTTAAGCTACGCTTGCCGCGGTTGGTCTGTGGATGAGTGACCATCTTTACATACCGAGACCCCTCCGTACCTCGGCCGTTGGTCCCGGCTGTCATTCGTACATCTTTGACAGTCGTTACGGGTAGTCAGAAGCCCGAAAGTCTGACAACCAGTCTCACCTAGGGGTATCGTATTACCCAGTAACTGGGCTGTGGAGGTCAGATAGGCAGTCGCTCCATGTAAAATACTGGTATTGAGCTGCATCCGGTTAGACTGGAAGCCGACCCCAACATAGTTGGGAAAAGGTTGGGCAGATGATGATGATATTATGTTCATATTTTTTTTTATTTTATTGCTGGGCCCGCTCTTGACTTCGATCACGCCAGTTGGAAAGCGATGGATTAGGTCTATGATGGAACGGGCGGACCCAGAAGATGTCTATTCACTCTTGCTTTGAAGGCAGGTTAAATGTGGAAGGTACACATAGAGAATAAATGTGGAGGTGAAGCACTGAGTACGACTGGTCGAGATATCAACCAAGGGCGGATGGTACCCTGAAGTACATCTGGCAATCCGGTAGTAAAAGGGCGATGGTTCGATCAGCAGGGTAGTTGCGTAACACACTATCAGTGACACGCAATGGGTTTCATTTTGACAGTTCAATTTATTTTATATGATCTTTATATGAAACAGTTTGCCTCCCTAGAGGCAAACTGTTTCTCCTTAATACGGTTGCACAGCTACCTAGCTAGTAGTAGAAGTACGAGTAGTAGGAGAACAGTAGTTCTATAAGTTCGACGCTTAGGCCCCTCGCCGACGGCGACTTTTTGTAGCGATGCAGTAATAGTTTTAGTTAAGTTAGGACATAATTTTTGTTATTTTTTATAAAAATATTTTAGTATTAGATTGTAAATTGTATTTAAGATTTCTTATTATGCATTTAAATAAAATATGTAGTCCTAGGTACTTTTCGGTTCTATACAGCTGATGTTTAGTGTTCTTTTCTTAGGATAAGCCTAGAGACCCCACAGTCCTGTGCTTTGTACGTCTGCTTCGTTAACTACTTGAAAACAAATCTCATATAAGGTAAGTATTGTTATTTGTTGACCAATATATCATCGTCATCCTATCCTCCATTTGTTAAGATCAGTTTCCAGTCCAACCGGTTACACTTACATCTGAATAGTTACCAGTATTTTACATGGAGCGTCTTTATTTGAATTCCACAGGTTCTCCTTGGTTGGTGCCAAGGAGACCCTGTGGAATTCAAATAAAGACGCTTACTACGTTACCAAGCGGTAAGATTGGTTGTCAAACTTTCGGGCTTCTGATTACCCGTAACCACTGTCAAAGATCTACGAATGACAGCCGGGACAGGCGTGATCGAAGTCAAGAGCGGGCCCAGCAAAAAAAAAAAAAAATATGAACATAATATCATCATCATCTGCCCAACCTTTTCCCAACTATGTTGGGGTCGGCTTCCAGTCTAACCGGATGCAGCTGAATACGAGTATTTTACATGGAGCGACTGCCTATCTGACCTCCACAACCCAGTTACTGGGTAATACGATACCCCTAGGTGAGATTGATTGTCAAACTTTCGGGCTTCTGATTACCCGTAACCACTGTCAAAGATCTACGAATGACAGCCGGGACCAACGGCTTAGCGTCCTTTCCGAGGCACTGAAAGATTACGGTAGGCAATGAATGGTCACCCACCCACAGGCCGACCTTAGCAAGCGTTGAAGTTAAGCCTCGAAGATCGACCCATGCATCTGCTATTATTTAGCCACGAGCCCGTCTAACTATACGATAATACATATAGAACGAAAAGGAGCAGAGAAAATACGACCGGGACCTGTGTGTATAAAATAGGGCATCGCCGCCTCTCAGCGTTCTCCCTCCAAACATTGATTTAATATGAATGGAACTACGGAGAGCATTTACGTGAGTTTGTACAAACTTCGGGAACGTATATCAGCTGTATTTTGAGAATGAGGAGTGATGTTTTGAGTGGCGATTACATTAGAAAGACAGTAGATATAACTATATTACTTATCTATATCAAAATCAAAAGTAATTTATTCAAACTAGGCTGAGAATCAGCACTTTTCGAACGTCAAAATTACATAAGACAGTCCCCCAAAACGCCCACCCTTCACCACTTCCTAGTGCTTTCGCTGGGAAAAAGAAGTGGCGCAACAAACTCCCCAACAGCACAGCTGTCTGTTCAGTTAGAAAATACTTGATTGAATACAATGCAAGGTATGCAAAGTAATTAACATTACAAGACGCAGAATACTAAATTAAATTATTTGCCATATGTCAGCTAGCCACGCCAACATACCAACAAATACAATAAAAACTATACGTACTCAAGCAAAAAAAAATATAAATCAAAATTAAATAAAAGCAGTACCTTTGTACTCAAATTATTACTATGTCATATCCATATGTTTTTTACTGTGTGTACATAAATAATAAAAATAAAAAAAGCCTCCGGGTGTAAAGGGCGTGACCGCTAACATATTTATGCAATGCTGGGTTCTGTTTACATAGCTGTCACTTGAAGTCACAAATGATAAACTAGGACCCATCAATGTGGTAACCCTACAATCGCCATGTCTAATTGTCCTTTTATCCATAAACGAGCAACATAAAACACCTGGGGGTAATAATGGACGACACACTCTCTTTTAAAAAACATATTGAAAGCCTGGTTAAAAGAGTGCGCAAACTAATGCCTATGTGTTTTTTAAAAATTGCGAACATTAGCCGATTCAAAATTAATCACACAAGTTTATTTGGCCCTATGTCAATCTGTAATTCAATACTGTATCACTTCTTGGGGTGGCGCACCAAAAACTAATTTGCTTCCTCTTGAAAGAGCTCTGAGAGCAATTTTAAAGGTAGTAAACTTCCATCCCTTATTTTTTCCCACAGATCTGCTATATAAACCCTGCAATGTACTAACCGTTCGCCAGCTTTTCATTATGCACTTACAATTAATATTATAACAGCACACCATGCTTGCCTACAATGCCGACAACATTAACAAGAGACGGAATGATCTTGTATGCATATCTAATGCAACCTCAAAACATGTCTTTGTAGAAAGATTTTTAACATTCTTAGGCCCATTCCTGTACCATAGATTAAATTGAAAACTAAGTATATATAAACTAAATTACTATAGCTGTAAAAAAATATTCTTAAATATTTACTAACCATAGACTATGCACAGACAGAAGACCTTACTTATTGTATGCAAATAGAACTGCTCACATGCTATTTTACTTTTATTTACCTAATTTAATTTAGTTTTTACGTTACACTCATTTTTAATTTAGTAGGCACATTAAGTATTTATGCACTTTCTAGCCTGAAGCACAGGTTCAACCTAGTTCAGGCAAGTTACCAACCGTGCGCTACTTTAATTGTTAAGGTATTAATTGTAAATGTATCCCCTTTTTTATTTATATTATTTCATTTTTTTATTTTTCCGTTGCCGTTATAGCGTGAAACCGTAACAAACATATAAACTCACTTTCGCATTTACATTATATTATTAGTTAGAAACAATTCATAATAATATCATCATCAAGTCAAATCATATCTGATTCTGCAGTATAATGCCGGAATTACACGGTTCAATTTAGCATTTCCATTTTGATGAAGAGCCCAACTCAATTCGTGTAGGTAAACATGAAATTGAATCATTCAAATACTGACATTCCTTTCATTTCCGCGTCTTTCAATCAAAGTGATTGAAGTAAAAGTCAAGATTTAGGAATAAGCCCAGGCAAGCAATTGCGCGTTTTTCTGCGGCGATTTTTTTTTTTCGTGAACTGGATTTTCAGCGCTCTGTTCAGCGCCGAGAGTTGAAAACCCAACACTGTTTTTATGAAGCCCTGGGATGCGCTCTGTTGGACTCTCTGATAAAATTCCATCGCGATATTTTTTCGTCCGTGCAAATATGGGCTTAAAGTTAAGATTTAGGAGTAAGGTCCCAAATAAAGCCAAAAAAGCGACCGACTGCGAGTCAGCCTCGCACATGAAGGGTTCCGTACCGCCGTGTTAAGTGAGATCTACGGGAATACACGCAATATTTAACAATACATATTTATTACTAGCAGCGCTTGCGGTTTCACCCGCATAAGTGTTGGTCCCGTGAGAATATCAGGATAAAAAGTATTCGATGTGTTATTCTGATGTATAAGCTATATTACTATAAAGTTTCATCAAAATCTGTTCAGTAGTTTTACCCTGAAAGAGTAACACACATCCATCCATCCATCCATCCTCACAAACTTTCACGTTTATAATATTAAAGTAGACAATACTCGTAGAATTTGTTGTTATAGAGGCCAAAACTGTTCACATTCCGTGAAAATTCAAGTGTCTACCTATTACGGTTCAAAAGATATAGCCTAGGGCTCCACTGGCACCCTTTGGGTGACGGAACCCTAAAAACAAATGAATGCGATTAGCTTCAAACGCTATTCCGTTGTTTAAAGCAAGCTATTGCAATATTACGTTCACACATAAACTCACGCCTTCTTCCCATGGGGGTAGGCAGAAACTATAAAACGTCACCTGTTTCGACCCTAATACGCGTATACTCCTTTTGCCTCGTTTACGTTCATACATCTGGCCATACACGCACGCCGGTTGCGAGCACTACGCACTTGACCTTTCTGAAGAACATCACCAATAAGGTCAGTACTCAGTAATGTCCTCCTAGGGCGTCGTCGTCCCGGCGTTTCCACTCACATCTGCCTTGTAAATACCTTTATTTAGTCTCCTTTCATTCATAGGTACTCTATGACCAAACCATCTAAGCATACTATTTTAAATTTTTATTCACTACATCTTCATTTAAAACGCACCGTAAGTAATGCAATATAATTTACCGTACATATTTCTTCCTTTTATTCCGTTATCCGTATTCCGTTGTCCATATTTCTTCCGTTATCAATTCGGATGTTTCTATTTTTTTTTTAATGTATGTATTCTTTTTTGTTTGATAGAGGTTTATCCCGAAATGGTCGCATTTAAATTTCGTAAAGATCTGGTGATGAGTTTCGGAGACAGACAACGGAACTCTTCAATAAATACCAGTAAAACCACCGCGATTGCTGCTATCGTATACGTATGCATTGTTTACGCAATCGCACAACATAACATCACGTCTGTACCCTATAAACGCAGATGCAGTACGCAAATGTGTTCAGTATACCACCGTACACCCTCATTTCTGTCAAAGTTGTTATTGGGGTACCTCTAATCTTGCAAGTAAATTCTGGCATAACTTGGGTACCTATAACTAAAAAGTGAAAAATAAAACCTTTTTTTATGTAAAAAAAACAACCGACTTCCAAAAAACACTACAAAGTGAAAAATAACTATAATTTCGGAAGTCGGTGTCAAAAACGAAAATAAGGAACCAACGACATCGTCTTCCAAAATTAAAGTAATTTTTCACTTTGTAGTGCTTTTTCTGGAAGTCGGTTGTTTTTTTTTAAAAAAAAAGTTTTCTCGCTACATATCATGTCGTGTACAACATACAAGTGAATTAATAAATTCTTTCCCTGCTCTCTCCGGTACATGATAATCGTATCAGTATGCCTACTACGCAGCACTTAATGTAATATACTGTGGTACCTCAGAGTCTGGCGCTCCGAAGCTTGTAATCTCGTTGCAACTTGTATAGGTATCTCCTCATGAAACAGGATGCTTTGGAAATTCCGTAATTGCCCTTAAGATGCCTGCTCACTCTAGCTTTGAAAGCTGACGGGTTATACATGGGAGGTAACACAGACACGTGCAGAGAGTTCCACTTTGGCCGTGCTCATAATAAATATGGAACTCGTTTCAATAGTTCCCATTGCTGGGACGCCAGCCTCCTCTCTTCCAGAGTGAGTGGGACGTAATCCACCACGCGGGCCCAGTGCGGGTTGGTAGAAGTTGGTAGAATTTCTGGTTCTAGGACATGCCGGTTTCCTCACGATGTTTTCCTTCATCGTTTTGAGAGCAGTGGTGATGTAATAATTTCTGGCACGCACACAATAATTTACCTAAATTCCTTCACAATCGAGCCATTTTCGAGTTTTTGCGAGACTAGCGCATGGCAATTGATTTTTATATACATAGATAGATAAAATTAAGTATGTTCCGTAAATATACTTTAATGGGATACAATCATATACTTTCATAGGAGGACCCTTTTATCAAAAAAGAGCTTTAGATATTACAACGTGTAACGTTAAATGCGCAAAACCTGATAATAGTTTGATCAGAATAACGAGCAGAATTAAATGAACCACTTTTTAATATAGGTCACATTTTTCAAAAAATCTTCATTAAAAACGTTGCCGTGTCTATTTATTAATAGGTCAAGCAACCCAATGTCAGCGCGGCGCAGCCCGGTGACGACTCCTCCCTCGATAAAGCGTCGTCGCAGACGCAAGGAACGACCAGAATGGCCAGTAAAACTAAAACAGCTCATAAAACCTTTACAATTTTTTAATGACTTATTTTCTGTCTGAAATAGGTCAATTGAATTTAAAATCAGTTGGGGGGGTCTGAGGTTTTGCGCATTTAACGTTACACGTTGTATACATAGATAGATAAAATTAAGTATGTTCCTTCAATATACTTTAATGGCACACAATCATATACTTTCATAGGAGGACCCTTTTATCAAAAAAGAGCTTTACATAATATTATAAGTCGCAATGACCAATAATATCCAAAGACTTATTAGCTTCCAAATCAAATAAAAACCTTTCAGCTACCCAACAAAAACAGCGTTGAATAACTCTAAGCTTCCTCTCCAACACAGCCAGGTAATCTGGCACTGTAAGTCTAAGCCCATTGTACTGTGGACCCGGGCTGATTGATTCGCGGCGTGTAACAATGGGAGACTGTTATCGTATATTGAGAGATTATATCGCCTCGCTTGATGGGGTAAGCAGAGGTATAGGGCAATAGGAAAAAAGGCGACACAGCGACAGACATTTCATTCAAGCCTCTTGAATATAAATGCATTTTTAATGACCAACTAACTAAGCATGAGGCATATATATCATAATGACCTCGGGGGCTAAGGAGGTTAAAAATATTCCGGGTTTGTGAAAACAATTTTTTCGGTTCAGGGATCCGTTTGTGAAATATTAAGCTTTAAAGTGCTAATTTTTGTTAGAGTCAAGTCCGCCCTGCCAGTTAAATGGTTGTTTTTGGACATGTGAAAAAATTCACGGTAGTAGTGTATATAACGAAGTTATAAGGAAAACTATCACAGCTAAATAGGCTTTACGAGTTTACGAGTAATAGTCGACCAACTTACATTTGCAGTTGCAATGTATGGAAGAACATGATTTTCAACTAAAGTGTTAAGTTTTTTCTTGGGATAAATTCATTCCAACTACGGAAGCCTTCATTGTACGTGGTCCGAAACGCACTTGGCTGGTTTTAATAAATACCATCGCTGTGTTTCTGTTTGAAGGGTGTTGTTTGCTAATGAGACATTTTAATTTGTTTCTAGGTGACGGGTGCAGTGCAATAAGGGGTACTGGACGTGACTTCTGTAGACGCTCACAAACAATAGAAGGTAACAAATGGTAGGTAGTTTGTTAAGGAGGTTACTACCTAAATATATGATAAATGCATAAAACACTATGTAGCAAATGGCTTTAACTTTGACAGTTTAACAACATTCATTGCGTCATTTACGTGGTTGAGCGGACAAATTTTTCGAACATAATATGATAAATGATAAATGATTTATTTTCTGTAAGTAGGTTTGTACAAACACTTTTACATGTCAATCATATTTTTTTAAACTAGATGAGGTCGGCGTTTCCTATCTGACTACTCTGAGAAGAAAGGCCGAAACAAACTCAGAGGTCACAGTCTCTTTTAAAGTCCAGACATAATCTTGGTCAGATAATGTGAAGACCATGTAGATTGGTGTCTGAAATGGTATGAAGCAATGGATTAGCAATATCATTCGAAATAATTCATATTGAGATAAATAGTGTGTTACGCCATAATTTGATTTGATTTGATTTGAACCCTTTGCATCCGGGAGTAAAAATTTCGCATACAATTATACATATTAATCACGCCGACAAAGTGGTAAAATAAAATCGTCGTAAATCGAAAAAAATATTAGCGTTAGCTTGCGTGACCGGCAGGTCACGGCTCGTCGATCTTTGACAGTATGTATTAATCTACCTGTCAATGATCTACGAATGGGTCAGCAGAAAACTCTACCAATTAGGGTTAAAAAAAAAGAAAAATAATGTATGTTGTAGAAATTAGATAGGTAGTGACACTAAATAGTACTGGTATTCAGCTGCATTCGGTTAAACAGGAAGCCGAAAATAGCAGTTGATTCCTAGTGTGGGGCAACGTTTTTTTTTTTTACAAAAAAAACTATAAAAAAAACTGAAAAACTAAAACTAAACTAAATCTAGGCAAATGATGATGAAATCGTCGAAAAGTAGCTATTACTAAAGAATTCTCCCTCAAAACTCTTCCACAATTTTCTGCTAGTGTTAAGACATAATTCCGTATCTATGTTCAAGAAACCAACATTCCTCAATCTGTTGTTTTCATCTTCATTTGTTCAGGAATGTAAACACGAGACTAATACCCGTGTTATGGTTATCCCACGCCCGAGCTTATGTGAAACAGCTTAGTTTGGCACCTGGAGGAAATGAAGGAGTGATGCAAGACTGCATCACTCCTTCATTTCCTCCAGGCGTTCCTCCATTTGTGACCTATTGTAGTGTTTTATGGTGGACTCCTAGCTAAGGAAAGGGCCATCAATGTGAGTTTCCTCCTGCCTCTTGAAATAGGTAGTCATTGGATAACCGAGCAGCGATGGCTTAATAGTAACGGCTGCGACTTTCAAGTTGTAGGTCGTGGGTTCAATCCCAGGCAGGCACTTTACTTTATGTAAATAATTTCATCACCATTGCTCTCAAAACGATGAAGAAAGATATCGTGAGGAGTCCAAAACCTAAAAATGACATGTGATTTCTACCAACCCGCACTGGTCCTCGTGGTGAATTATGGCCCACTCCCTTATAGAGAGGAGGTCTGTGTCCCAGCAGTGGGAACGTTATAGGGTGATTATGCTCATGCTTGGTAACGCCAGTACTAAAAGCATAATGATAAACGGTCGTTAGCTTTCTTTTATGAGAAGGGGATCTGCCTGCAGGGGAACACTTGGAGACTGATATCCTCACTCTCCTACCCTTACCTTAATTTATTTGGGGTCGGCACAAAATGTCTTCTTCTTCCATACTTCATATATAAATAATAAATAATTAATCGTTTATTCGAATAAACAGCACAGAACACGCCTGTAATTCTACAAATGGTTAGACAGTGGTGTACCTTAGGATATAAACCCACATTTTATCAATTATTTTTAAGTTTGGTTGATGGCATGCATCAACCGGGGTCAAATCTAGACTCCAGGCTGCAACTGAGAAATAAATAATAATAATAACCCCACCACCGTATCTCTACGTTGACGTCGTGGTGGGGCTTGCGCGCTCCGAACTCTGGGCCTGTGCCGGGATAGTTTACATTGCCAGAACAAGGCTACGGTGAGGAGCCAGACCAAGAGAGACATACAAAAACCCGCAGGGAAGCATGTGGTTAAACGAGATGGGAGCTAGTGTTACTGGCGCACGAACTAACGCCTTCACTTAACGTATTCGCAGGTCATCACAGAAATTACTTCAAAGGGGTTCCATGTCACAACAATCCCTTATCGCCATGCTAATGGTTGAAGTGTAATCTAGTGCAAACAGTGCTCATTGACACTGTAGTAAGTAATGTTAGATCTTAAGCTTTACAAATTTGCGGGAGAGAAACTTGAAAAAGGAAATAAAAACATAGTTTCATTAACTACTCAATTTTAAAATGAGTAAATCAACAAAAGCCCCAGGCTGTTCCCTGTATATTATAAGTACGGGAATATATCAAACGGCAGCATTTTCCTGTCTATTAAGTACACCTACAAGCTATCACCAATACATTCTTCAAGTATGGCGATTAGTGTCTTAGTATAATTAGTCTTCTCAAGACGTTTCACCGTCAAAGGACAGCGCGTGTTCATAGTGATAACGATAATCATCATATTTTATTTCTTCACTCATTCAAATTAGTAACTACTAATCGTACAAATGATGTCATTGTTATCATTAATTTCTAAGTCAAGTACTCCGCTTTTAATTATGAAAAGTAACAGCAAATATTAAAAGTAACACTGTTCCGTTCATAAATTAATTAAATTATTAAAATGGATGCTTTATACTTGATTGATAAGGGACTCAAAAGGAGACTGTTGTGAATATCAAGTTGCATAAAGACAAACACTATTATGAGGCAGAATTGAACGTTAATTGGAGACAAAATTACATTGTTAAGCTCAAATAGGCTTCGACGGAATCATTCGAGATGTTTTTTAGGGTCGTATAATAATGACAGGACAAGGATTATCCCCGGGGGTTGAGTTCAGCGTTTGAGCTACACCCCTCAATAATAACAAGGAAAATATACTCACAGGGGTCGACAGCTGCTCAGCAAGCAGTGTTAGCCACACACAACACTTATCTACACACACTACAATCGTTACAACCTAGGTCCCGTACACTGAGCGTAACATATTGTGCCTAACACACGTCCGCACCACGACGCACCACATACCGAATGTCGGCCATCTTTGTTTTAAGAATTCGAATTTTAATTTTCGAATCGGGTACACGCCTTGATTGTTATTTTTTAATTATTATTTTTTTAAAGATGCATAGGTTTTGATGGCAGGTGAAGACTTGGGCGGTTGTGAGGATGGGCGGCGCGCGCACTGTGGCTGACTTCGGGCGGATGCGCGGCGCAGGGCGGCTGGGACAACTTCGTGGCATTAACCTGACCTGGTTTCAGAGACGCGATGAATTATTTTTGAAATGGCAACGCACTTGCATTCGCGTCTTTTTATTGTTATTCTAATTTATAATTGTATAACCTTTTGATTATGTCATTGGATTAACATCTTTATACCCAGCTCGTAATATATTTATCTCTGTTGCCCTCTGCATATTGTTAGTAAGACATGATAGTTTCTGTAAAGGAAATATATTTTATCAGGGGTTTTCACGGGGGAGGTCAGTAGGCCAATCAGGAAGCTTGCGTGGGCTTCAAGGTCTATAATATGTTTGATATTAGAGTTTGTTAGATTGGCATGTTTCAGAGATGATCATTTAGGAACATCCTAGAAGTTTATTGATATTTATGGTTTTTTGTTTAAATAAATATGAGATAGATTTGCGCCCGTTTGATAACAATAGGCGCGTCCCATTGGTGAAATGTGGGTGGTACTATGGCTACCTACACCGCTGCCACCTCTCGAAGAAAACATACTTATGGATGCCGTGTTTTGTAAAATTTTAGAAAAATATTACTTATTTAAAAAATGATTAAAATACTTTCTACATAAAAGGAAAGTGTAATTTTAACGTTGATTTTATTTAAATAATATGACTACTCACTGCATTTTCTTATTTCCTGGCTAAGAGATTACGTAATACTTATGTGTATGCTTCCCTTATAATTTGATACTGGAGGCAGCTACGCGAAATTGGTACGACTTACTTTCTTTTCAAATGGGTAGAATACCTTTGTAAAGATTAATATTAAACTAGCTGTGCGGGCTTTGCGTGTTCAATCGTGTTGACTTCGGTTTTGGAAATTTTCTTTTATCTTTAATCGACTTCAAAAAGGAGGAGGTTATCAATTCGGATGTTTATATATATTGTTTTTTTATGTATGTTCGGTCATAACTCCGTCAGATATGGACGGATTTGCAAAATTATTTTTTTGTTCGATAGAGGTATAGCGGCTTTAATGTGGGTTATTAAAAAAAAAATCTGTTCTGTACATTTCGACCACGTACGTATTTTCACTTAGGTAGGCACTTTTCTATGAAACAGCAGGTTTTTGTTTTGATAACTGGCGAAAAATGTTCTACGTTAGTCTAGAATCTTATGCTGAATTCCTGGTTACAGTTTGCGCATCGAAATCCCTGTACGCCTATACAAATAGCTAAGCATCATCATCATCAACTGCCTAGCCTTTTAATAATAATAATAAAACCATTTATTTTCAGGTAACAAAGACCCATAGATAAATACCTTAACTTTAGTATACATAATATAACAATATAACAATTGTGTTAATAAATAAAACTTAAAAACTATGTTAGTATCACTTAATTGCACTAAGTCTTTGTTTACCCAACTATGTAGGAGTCGGCTTACAGTCTAACCTGATGCAGCTGAATATCATTATTTTACATGGAGCGACCCACCACAACCCTGTTACTGGGTAATACGATATGTCTTGGTAAGACTGGTTTTCAAACTTTCGGCCTACTGAGGACCTGTAACGACTGTCAAAGATACACGAATGACAGCCGGGACCAACGGCTTAACGTGCTTTCCGAGGCACGGAAGGGTATTGGTATGTGAAGATGGTCACCCATCCATGGACCAACCGCGGCAAGCGTAGCTTAACCTGATCGATCGACCAGTGCCGCTGTTATTAATTAGCCACAAGCTCCGCTAGATAAATAGCTAAGCGTTAATAGTGTTTTAATTTTTACTTCTATTCCGATTTTAATTGAATATTTTCCTCAATAAAAATACAAGAAAAAAAAATACTAGCAGAATATTTATCTAAACTTAATTACACAGGCACAGAAAAATTGCTAAAAATTCTGGTATGATAATAATATTACTTCGAAATTATTTATATTTGTAAATAGCTTAATTTTTAAAGTAGTTTTTAAATTTTTTTTGTAATGTTTGCTTATTTTTATAGTCGATGTAGATGTATTTTTATTGATCTAGTTAAGATACCTGACCCATTTAATTTACGATGAAGTGATGGCCTGAAACACAGGTTTGAATAAACCTAAATCAGGCAGGTCGCAACATATAATTTAAATTTCTAGTTAAATATCCTGCAAGTATCTCTAATTAATATACTCTAGTTGTACATCCGTTTTACTAGACACTAATTGTAAGTAAATCATTGTATAAGACTATACTATATATTAACTTTCTGTAGCTATTTAAACACACTTTTTTTGTCAAAGTATATGAATAAATTTTTATTATTATTATTATTAATAATTTAAGAAAACTTAAATGTAAATCGACTTTTGTCTTAAAGAACGGGCGGGTGGTCAGTAACACCTATAAATATTTGCAATACCAGAAGCAAAATCGAATGCCTGTTATTCTAATTCATAATTTAATTGAAAGTCTTATAGACTTATTGCAGGACAAGCCTAGCTTAGTGCAAGAAATCTGGAAATTGCTCATTTGATAAATTCGAAGAAAATTAAAAAGTTTTGGCTGTAATACAATTTTTCGTTTTTTTTTTTAATATAAAATTGTTCTTATTGTTATTTTAAACACACTCACAGCAACGCAACAGATATAGGTGTGGTTATATAACTACCCGGACAAGCTCCTTCACAAAGAACTCAACGAAATATTTTATTAATGTAAAATGAACGTCCTAAAAAAATATTGACTTGCAAAATCATGGGTTACGGCGTAGCGTCGTAGCTCCGTAGCAACTTTGCTACGGTGCTACGAGACCTTAGGCTTTTTTATTTCTATTAACAAGAACCAAAGTTCTTAATAATTGATTACAATCCAGCTTAAGATTAAAAAGCAATTTAACTCTTTAACATTTTACGAGATAGATTATGTTATAAGTAAGAATAGAGTCAATTTGCAAAATTGTTTGTTCATGTGTTACACTTATCGCACAGCATTGTTGCTGTTATTCATTCCATATTTATACACTACACTAACTCAAATGCTTTAATATTTAGCCTACACACTATGTCCGAGTTATCTAGCAGCTGAGTTGCCTCTACATTCACATGTCAGTGAAGTCTGTGTTCGTGGGATTCAGCAATTTCTCGTATGATGGTGGCGACGGGTTCATATTTCCCAATCAGCAGATAATCTCTATGATCTCTTTCTTCCTTCATAGCCAAATGGTTTTTCACAAAATCCATGCATCCATACTTAAGACTAAAACCAATCATTGTAACATAATTTCTGAATACTTCTTAAAAAAAAAATAGCCTAAATACCTATGCTAAGTAACATCGCGATACTACGGCGTAGCGTCGTAGCGCCGTAGCGCCGCAGAATACAGCTACGTTGCTACGAGACCTCGGGGAGAAGTTGGTAATATTGTGTTAATATTTAGCTAAAACTAAGTTAGCTCTCCGATAGTGACATGACATAGTAAAACTTGGACTTTAGAGTGGATTTTGTCTAGCAGTTGACGAAAGCTCAGTTAAGATATAAAAAATATTATTATTCTGCACCAGATTTCTTTGACGATATTCGTTTTTTGTTATTTTTAAATGCATGCTGTACTCGTAATAGTAGAATGTACTTGAATTCCTCAAAACTATAAAAACTGTATTTTGTACAGACGCCAGCACATCAAGCTACCCGAAACTGTAAAATTTTCCCAATCAACTTTGAACCTAATGTTTTAGCGATAAAGTTGAAAATACATATTAAATTTGACAGATTGTAGTAGCTTGGTGCGCTGGCGTCTGTACCTACATTCTTTGCAAATAAATATATCTATTCTATTCTATAAAAAAATCCCGTAAGCAAAAACCGTTACAATAATGAATAATAAATAATACTGATATTCAGCTGCATTCGGTTAGACAAGAAGCTGACCCCAACATAGTTGGGAAATGGCTAGGCATACTGACTGATTGATTGATTGTCGTCATTATACACACTGCAATCATACTAGTTTACACGAGACCCTATAATGCCTTGCTGACCTTCGAAGCATGGATTGGATATAGTAAGATATTTGTGATAAAAATCAAACATTAATGGAAAAATAACCCCATCATTTCTCCGATTCCCATGGGTATTAAAGGGTTCAAGAGTGTCCAGATACCCGTGAGATAATATTGAAATATGTATAATGTCCGTATTACCGGAGCGTGGTATCTGACGGTGAGCGGTGTTTGTGTTGTACACCTTCATTTGTTTTACGCATACAATATGCATGCATACAGATGGCGTAAAAAAAGGCGTAGTAATTGCCTTTCGTGCATACAAATTAGACACGTGTTTCCAATTTTTTTTTTGTGACATGGAAATTGTTTTTATTACTAATAATAATATGTACAAGTATATAAACGTTTCTTTCTTTTTATTTTACTTTAATTTATTTGAATAGCTGATTAGCTTCATGTTTCTGACTGACCGTCTCCTTGACAGTTTAAAAGTGCCTGTAATATTTTGATGCTTTGACATTGAAATACGTTCTAAAATACGCTCCTCGCTACTCTTATATCCCAATACGCAACCTTACAATATTGTTGAATGGAATCTCAGCACAAGTCCTATTGTTAGCGATGCCTCACTTTACTGTTGAGTAAATATTTATTTACGTAGCCAAATGTTCAGTACTTACATGTTTATTTGATGAAATAAATCTTTGAAATCGTATTACTGTGTGAGTCATGAATACCTACTTACGGGAAAGTATGATGTGTGAATCTGAATTAGGGGTATAAAACAGAGCAGTGGTGGCTAACTGGTCATCATCTGCCTAGCCTTTTCCCAACTATGTTGGGGTCAGCTTCCAGTCTAACCGGATGCAGCTGAATACCAGTATTTTACATGGAGCGACTGCCTATCTGACCTCCAAAACCCAGTTACTGGGTAATACGGTACTCCTTGGTAAGACTGGTTGTCAGACTTTCGGGCTTCTGACTACCCGTAACGACTGTCAAAGATCCACGAATGACAGCCGGGACCAACGGCTTAACGTGCTTTCCGAGGCACGGAGGAGTCTCGGTATGTAAAGATGGTCACCCATCCACAGACCAACCGCGGCAAGCGTAGCTTAACCTGTTCGATCGACCTGTGTGTCTGTTATTATTTAGCCACGGGCCTCTCCATGCCAAGTAAGAAACGTTTTTAAATTTCGGTCAGGGATTTCGTTAGCACCACTTTTGGCCACTGGTTTAGATAAGTTTGTGATGGCGACGCGGCGACGTGACTACTGACCGCGTCACTCCCCGCGTGCGGGAGACATAAGCGACGCCCATCAAACTGTTATTTATTTTCAAGGTCAGGGGCCTTTACCTGTAAAGTTTTAGCCAATATTTTGAAAACTAGATGGAAGCATTTCCTAGCTGAGCCTTAAGAAGAAATTCCGGACCAAACTCAGATGTCATGGTCTCTTTTAAAGTTCAAACATTATATTATTAATATTTCATGGGAGTTTAACAATGCAGGGACATGTCTAGAAGGGCCTGTTGACCTGTCCCGCCAGACGTGTAGCTAAGCCTTTTATTGGGAGCACAACGACCCGTCACACGACGCTACCAGAGGGCAATTCTCGTAATTTTCAAAATGTTCACAGTTTCATCTCAGTCTCAATATGTAAAGAAATACCTCTAAAAACCCTACATTTTTGACAAGTTTTTGACATTGATTGTCGCTGAGATGAGATTGCGATAAATTATGAACTTTTTTAATTACAGGAATTGGCCATTTACGTGGGCCACATAAAAAACCGGTCAAATGCGAGTCGGACTCGCGTATCGAGGGTTCCGTACAAATTTATAGGTACATAACTACAAATTGACGGTTTTCGCAATTTTTCCTTTATCTGTGCTATAAGACGTTGCTCAAAATTCAAGATTCTTCGTTCACGAGAAGTACCCTGTAGGTTTTGATTTCCTTGCGAGTGTCGAAAATTTGCAGAAATTTGCGGCATATACAGCTGTATCTTTTGATTGCGTTGGCTGAGAAGTTTGATTTTTTCACAGCTCCAAGGGAAAATAAACTTGAGTATTTGATATAAATTCCAGCTTGATACCCTACGCGTTCCTGAGAAAAAGGGTCTTGACAGACAGACGGACGGACGACAAAGTGATCCTTTAAGGGTTCCGTTTTTTCCTTTCGAGGTACGGAACCCTAAAAATACTTACTTCAAACCACCAGACAATTTATAAAGTCATGTTTTCGTACCGTTCACAACTTAAGGGGTTATAAATTCGAAACCTCCATAACCCATTTTTCGTCGCAGTAGGGTAATTACCAAACCATCATACTTTACTGTCATTGGCGGTACAGTCGCGCGTTATTATAACGTTTAAATAAACAGGTAGCGCTTGTCCCGAGGGTACAATCGTCGACAAAAGTGCTACATTATTCAGCTGTGTGACACGTCATGTGAGGCCAGAAAAACAGCGGATGTGATAAAGGGGAATATTACAATGGAGATGGTAGATAGAGCATTGAAATTAACTGAGATATTACGTTTAGATATACTTTTAAAATTTTTAACTCATCTAACTATTTACACTAGGTAATATAATAAATCAATAACTAACTAATTATATAAAATTTGTATTTATATTAATATTTATATTATTATTTATATTATTTGTATTTGTATTTATTTAAATTTATATTTTTTTTTTTGCATTTATTTAATAAATACAAAAACAAAAGGACACTTAGGGGTGGAATTACTTGTCCGTATCGCTGTCATCCGTAAAAGGGCCCAGAAGACTGGAAGCATTGCCGCGTTAAATGGCAATGCTAATTATTCGACCGAAGAATCAATATTTTGATAAGGTAACCGAGAAATAGAACAAAAGCAGAAAAGTCAATCGCACATTAGCGGTGACACTTGTACTACGAAAATCGTCTTTACTGCTATGACATAAAGACGCTGTTTATGTAAAATTATTACCTACCAATGATATACGGTTGACTGTACCCTGCCTTTAACCTGCTTGAGTATAAAGGTCATAAAGTAATGTCGACTTTCGACTAGTTTGAGGTTTAACGTCTTTGACGGACCATAGATGTTATGGTAAAACAAATCAGTTCTTTTCTTGCTAAGGCGCAGGTCAGCTGCATTACCATTGCTAACTTTGCCGCATATTCGTTTTAGCTAAAACACTAGGTAGGCTTTTGAATGTTTTCTTAAGGCAAAAGCGTCAGGATTGCCCGGGAAATTCCAATCTTTTTTACGTTTTTTGCAACTTGCAGGTTGTATGTTGATCTAAATATGATTCACATCCGTAACAAATATTTATTTATAGAATTACAATCATAAAAATCATCAATATACTTGAACAGACGCCAGCACACAAAGCTACTACAATCTGTCAAATTTCTTTAATAGATTTTCAACTTTATCGCTAACGCATAAGGTTCACGTTGATTGGGAAAATTTGACAGTTTCGGGTAGCTTGATGTACTGGCGTCTGTAATTGTACATTGTATTTTGAAAGCTGGCAACGTCGCAAATAGCTGTCAAATATTACGCTGGTTTGTTTAATTTATTATATTACTCAAATAAACTATCAAATAATGGTCTGTAAAATACTAAAATATTGATTACGAACTGCAAAACTATTGTACTCTAAAACACATTTCCTTCGTTCTTAACATCGCCATTTCTGTGGCCTCACCCGTTCCGCAAAGATAACGTCACACCATGCGACGGTACGCTACCGAACTACTTTTGTTTGCGACTGTTATAGGCTTTGTTAATACAGTACGCGACTGTACATTGAATTGAACGTCAAGGTATGCTGATATGATATACGAGTATACCTACGTTTTGTTACATAACATGAAGTTTGAGACGAGCCCAATGAGTTTTGTTTGATTTGGAATTTGTTTGTAACTAGAGGCCCGTCCATTCTCCGCACAGGTTCAATGGCAACATGTCATAACTGAGATTTCTGTGTTATAACTAACAAGGAAACCTCGCAAGGTGTCCCTCACCGATTTAATTGCGGCTTTACGATAATAATCTACATGAAAAATGATGAGATACGTATTTTTATTTTTTTTGCTAACAAACGTTTTAAAGGGGTGAAAATCACCCTCAAAGTTTGCACCCCAAAATGATGGTTTGTAGATTTCACATATTTCTAATAAATTTTTCCAAAATGACTTTAACCATTAAAATGAGCATAAAAAATTATGAAAAATACCTTTATTCACATATTTAAAAATACGTATCTCATCATTTTTCATGTAGATTATGATAGTAAAGCCGCAACTAAATCGGTGAGGACACCTCGTGAGGTTTCCTTGTAAGTTAAATATATTTAAAATATGTTGGTTCCCCATGGGGCCGTAAGGTTCTGGAATGGTGAAGACGTAGCATTGGAAGGCCTCCCACAAGGTGCATCGATGACCTCGATCACGCCTCATGGAAAGCGATGGATGAGGTCTATGATGGAACGAGCGTGCCTAGAAGATGTATATGGCACTGGAACTCCCACGCATCGACGAAACACAGCAGGCTGCTTGACGCCGGACTCCGGTGGGAGGGTGGTCGGAAACCAGGCGGGCATTAGCTCTACCACCGCAAGGGAAGAATTGCCCAGTCAAATAAGGTGTTGCGTGTGACTGTCCAGGATGGGCCGAGCGCTCGGTTCAGTTGAGTAACTGTAGGAACAAACTGCGCTACACGAGGAGGTTTCTTCATGCATCCCGAGGACCCTGTAACCCCTGTATTTATGTTCCCTATATGCATGTTCCCTGTATGTATGTAAATGTATGTTCCCTGCCTAAACCACTGAACGGATTTCGATAGCATTCGGCAAGAAGATATTATAGATGGTATCTAGGGTAAGGACATCGGATACTTTTCGTCCAGGTAACACGTTCCCGAGGGATCATTTTCGACCTTCACGCACACGAGGCCGCGGTTAAAAGCTAATCTATACCTACTAATAAATAAAGCTGAAAAGTTTGTTTGTTTGAACGCGCTAATCTCTGGAACTACCGACCGGTCGGATTTGAAAAACTATTTTAGCTCAATTCTTGACGCTATAGGCTATTCAACATCTTGGTAGGACCCTGAGAAGCTGAGCAAAAAGAAAAAAAATCAGAAAGTTCGGTAAGTGAAAACGAAGTGATAGCGCGGGCGGGCGATGCGATGCGATGCAAAATCAAATAAAAAAATAAAAAAAAACTGTTATTTCGCGTTTCTGGTATATGGCGAATCCGGTGTTTTGCGAATCAGGTATTTAGCGATTTTGGTTTTAAGCTTCGGAGCCGATACAACGAGGGGTCGGAAAAACAAGAAACTCGCAGGCAAAAGCTAATTGACAATAAACTTATACAGACCCTTTTAAAAACCTAACAACATTAATCAGGACCACTTAAGCAAAGAATCGTCATCTGCCTAGCCTTTTCCTAACTATGTTGGGGTCAGCTTCCAGTCTAACCGGATGCAGCTGAATACCAGTATTTTACATGGAGCGACTGCCTATCTGACCTCCACAACCCAGTCACTGGGTAATACGATACTCCTTGGTAAGACTGGCTGTCAGACTTTCGGGCTTCTGACTACCCGTTACGACTGTCAAAGATCCACGAATGACAGCCGGGACCAACGGCTTAACGTGCTTTCCGAGGCACGGAGGGGTCTCGGTATGTGAAGGTGGTCACCCATCCACAGACCAACCGCGGCAAGCGTAGCCTAACCTGTTCGATCGACCTGTGCGGCTGTTATTATTTAGCCACGGGCCCCAAGCAAAGAATAAAAACCTATAAAAGCTACATCCTACATTCACATCGGAAAGTGCACTTTGATTAAAAAACGGGATATGTATTGATCAATGTTTCAGGAAATTCAGCAGGATGCCTAACTGAGCTGCTGGCCGGGAATCGACATGTCCTTAATAGTGGGATGACCTGACCTAGTTCCTGCGCGGTGCTGCCAGGGATATTGTTGTGATTTCAATTTGCGTGTATCAATATTTCGTTGGGGTTTGAGTTTTACTTGAATGGATGTTATTTTATATATTTATTACTAGCATCCGCCCGCAACTTCGTTTGCGTAGAGTTTTGAATTTCCGCCGTTTAAAAATATGTTGCTTAAATAATGTGGTTAATGTAATTGGTTTATTTATATATTTATAGAAAGATAGATTAGGTAGGCTTAATACATTCTTGTGTGTGAAACCATGAAAATACATGAAAATTTCACCCCAATCGGTCAAGCCGTTTAGTAGTTGACATACCGACAGCAGCGCCACCTACCAGGCCCAATTATATTTTTGAAATAATCCAGGAAACCATCGAAATACCCATATAAAATTTCAACCCAATCGGTTCAGCCGTTTAAAAGTTATGTGAAAAAGATAAGTACGGAAGGATAATTCATACTACCCCTTGTCGTATTACCCGTTTTCCCGTAGGAATGAAGCATTTTCCCGTGGTGAAAAGTAGTCTATGTTTATCAGGGATACTGTCGGCTTCTAATGGTAAAACAATTTTTCAAATCGGTCCAGTAGTTTCGGAGCCTATTCAATACAAACAAACAATCAAATCTTTCCTCTTTATAATATTAGTGTAGATGTAAAATATACATCAAGGTAACGCTGATACGTGAATATATGTGTATAGTATTACTAACGCTTTGTAGATGTGTTTTTTCCAGGGAACAAAACCACCACACTTATTTCTGCCTACACCAAGCAACAATCTGGGTATTCCGCCTAAAAAGTTGGGGCTTTTGTGTCATTGTAAGTACACTGAGACTTATAATAGCAACCAAGGCAAGGCATTACGTCCGCCTTTGTATGTACCTTTTGTGCGAAAAGTTTAAATAAATAAATAAATATTGTATTGCGCTGTAATTAAATGGTACAATTATAATTTCTTCAGTATCGTGAGATAGCCAGTCGCTCCATGTGAAATACTGGTATTTAGCTGCATCCGGTTAGACTGGAAGCCGACCCCAACATAGTTAAGAAAAGGCTAGGCAGATGATGATGATGGTATCGTGGGTAAAACGCATTTGAAAAACCTAAACTTCAACCAATTATAATTTTATCAGCGAGCCGCTTCGCACGGGTGCTACGTCGACATGTCAGAACATAGAGATTCTTGTGCTAAATCTATACACATAAAAATGCTGTTCGTAGGTGTAAGTGTATCACTCGAGAATGGCTGGACCAATTAGGTTATTTTTTTATTTATTTTCAATAAGATATTTGGGGCAAGAAAAAATGAGAGTACGTTTCTTTATGGGATTTTTCTGTGAACTATTGTTTGGGTAGGACAACGTCTGTCGGGTCATCTACTCTGAGATGAATATGAAAGTATTGTACATATATTACATACAACTTCTGTAATAAATGAGAATTTACAAATACGATAGTGAAAACCACATCAAAATCCGTTGCGTTGTTCAGAAGAACAACGCGATCACATAGACAGACACGAAAAGCGACTCTAATTTATAATATGTGCAGATGAAGATACAAATAAACCTGGATGGGTCTTACAAATATTATTCAAAACCGCGATCCGTAGCGCAAAAGCTGTGTACTGAGCCACTGCGTCAACTATGCCATCAATTTATTTATATCTTAATAGTCTTATGACATCTCTCCAGGAAAATCTGAAATGTCTTTGACCTAGCTCTAATTTTATCTAGAATCTGAGTTCCCAGACACATGGGTGATCTGACCCGAACAAGTCCCCGTCGGCACATTCGATTCAGCAGCTATTGTTGAACGCCTCGTTGATCTCGCAGTCGCAAGCGCGACTGCTGAGCGTGGGGTCCTGGGTTCGCTTTCCCAGGTCGAGCAAAGTGTTATTGAGCTTTTCCATTAGGAATTTCTCAGTAACAGCCTGGAGTTTGGAAGTTGGAGGTGTGATACCCTTGTGTCTCGCATAGCACGTACAGCCGTTGGTCCTGTGCCTGATCTCTCTCCGGTCGTGTCGGATTGCTGTCCCATCGGACTTTGAGAGTGAGGGAGGAGTGAGTGCACCCGTGTTTGCGCACACACTTGTGCACTATATCACAGTACATAATATCTCCCGCGTAGATGGCTTGTCTTCACTGAGATTGGCTTGCATGGGTGAAATACGGTCTGGAGGACTACCAATTATTTTTTGAACAACAAAGCCGAACCGCCGCTATTACTACACATATTCGGCTTCCATTCGGCTTGTGCTGATCGGCAAACTCCATTCAGCATCTGCCCTCGCTGAATCATGTTCGGGTCGGCTCGAAACAATTCGAACTAAGCCAAGCGGCTTTTTAACAAACATCTATCTAGATAATTTTCTTTGATTTTACCGCCCAACTGTGCAAAACCAAGGTAATTCGAACAAGTTTTAGCACTTCTAATATTTAGTATTTAGTTAAAACCTTTCCGTCACAAGCAAGGTGTCATCTTTGACAGCGCGTATATTCTGTCAGTGAGCCGTTAAATCTGTTAACACGGGTAATAAGTTGGTTTTCAACGCCTGGCTATTATTAAACTACCTTGTTTCCACCGTGTAGGAAACTACAGAAGATTTGTTGCTAGATTATCTTTAATTCTATATTTTTCTTGTTGCCAAAGTATACTTATTTAGCTGGCTCGTAGCTTAGTTTGACAGCATCTGTTATGGGTCCCCAAAACGATCAAAAGCAATTGTCAATGTTTATGTGATTGATACACATGCGCATAATAATCGACTACGAAATTTAAAGCGATTGACAATATTACTACAATTGTAATTGATTGCAATTGCAATTGATCGCGTCGGGAACCCTTTACTTTATCGTCTCCCTATCTTTCTCCGTCTGTTAGAAAGTGTTATAATGGCTGTCGACAGTGTTATGGTAATATTTTAGTACACATACATAACATAACCTCACGCCTTATTCTCATGGGCAAGGCAGAAACTACAGAACACCACCTGCCATCCATACATAATCCCATGCTCCTTCATCATCATCACTTTAGCCGAAAGATGTCCACTGCTGGACATAGGCCTTCCCTAAGCACCGACCTGTTTCCCGCATCCAGCGGATTCCTGCGGCCTTCACAATGTCATCGGTCAACCTTACTAACTTCATATTTTAGTATTGTTTTGCACACAATAATCCTCGTAACTATTTTAAGAATTGTAAGAAGTAGTACTTCTGTTGCCTTCCTTTGTGATATTTCCAAGTATTTACTAAAATTAACCTTACTCCCACCAAGCTAACGTGCAAAGTTGTATGTCGCCAAACATTTTAGGTTAGTCATAAATTGTTTTTTCTTAGAAGCGACTTTAACGATTATAAATGAATGTTAAACGTCAGAAATGTTGATTAATTTGGATGTTTTTAATGTAAATTGTGTTAAAATGGGGATCTTCACGGAAGATTTAACGTGGTTGCCCGTAACAAGCTGCTGAGTGAGTGGATAAAATTGTAAAAATAAACTGTGAAGTATTATTCGAGTTAGAAATACAGTAAGTGCATATCAGTGAATGAAAAAAATCGTGAGAAATTTGGACTTAGATAATTCAATCTCAATCTGAATGATTTTGAAGTATATTGCTAGTTCTTTGCTTCATATGTTCGAAAAATTTCGTCTGCTCAACAGCGTAAATAATGCAATGAATATTGTTCAACTGTCAAAATGAAAATCATTGTTACTGATAGTGTGTTACGCAATTATCCCGCTGGAGTCTTTTGCACCCAGTTTGATGGCTTTTCTTAACATAACTAGCGAAGTATGTATGCTCGGCGAATACAGGGATAGTGCTGTAGCGGCATTTACACCGCCACGTACGAGCTGCGCATCACACTGACGTCACACAAAATCCTGCATCGCGCAAGTAAAGTTTACCGCGCCACTAGCATATATACAACGTTTCGACATGAATTATCGGGCAGCTATCCACACGACACGACACTACACGACACCCATCTGCTCGGAGAATCCTCCCTTTTCTATGGACGATGAGTGAACTTTACACCCTGTCCCTCATAACTCTATAGTGCTATTTTGCTTCAGAACGTTAAATAAATCCTCACAAATATCTTCTTTCACCGTAAATCATAAAGTAGATAGGTACATTTACGAGTTCACATTATGAGACTGGACATACCTACGGATTTAATTTATTTCTTTACAGATCTATAGTAATAATAAAGCTGAAGAATTTGTTTGTTTGAACGCACTAATCTCCAGAGATTAGTGCGTTCAAACAAACAAACTCTTAAAGATTTTTTCAAATCTGACAGGTATGTCCAGAACTACCAGTCAGATTTGAAAATATCTTTATGCATTTCATAGGAAGGCTGTAGGCTACTTAATATCACGCTAAGACACTTAGGTGCCAGCAGAAACAAAAGTAATAAAAAAGAATAGCGCGACCAGGCGATGCGACGCGATGGGGTGGGCCAGGGGAAAATACAAATTTCAAGCGGACGACGTCGCCGACAGAGCTAGTTTATTATATTTTTAAACGGTTTTTTTAATCGTGCACATCAACACGCATTTAAAAGTTGAATATTTCTTTAAAACAGGAAGTGAGAGTTCGCCACAAATCTTATGGACCGCAGAATCTGTCATTTTTATTAACTCTCTGACCTGATTAGTAGCTATTTATATTTGGACTTTTATACAGGGTGGCCAAAAAGACGTGGATCAAACGAAATAGGGAGATAAAGGAGGTCATTTCCAACAAAAAATCTTTCTACAGCATGGCCATAATTCAGTTGCCCTAAAAGTTATGAATATTTTTGTTTTCTCTAACAATTTGCCTAATTTAAAAAGAAATGTGAAATAAAACAAACGGTGTTGTATTATTACTAGATAATGTATCAGCACAAAGCCATAGAGATAATGCATTTCTTCACACTCCCGTTGGGTGTATTTTCTCCTCGCAAAAATATTCATAACTTTTAGGCCAATTGAATGACGGCCATGCTGTAGAAACATTTTTTGTTGGAAATGGCCTCCTTTATCTCCCTGTTTCGTTTGATTCTCGACTTTTTGGCCACCCTGTATAAAGTTGGGTTAAAGGAATGCGGAATAAGCTGAACTCCTTCTTAAAAGATTAGCCCACAATCGCAGTAGACCGGGAAAAGTGGAAAAAGGGAAGGGAGGCCTTTACCCTGCAATGAGACAACACAGGTTTATAATTTATTAAATAATAAATAAAAGGAATGGTGGTAGAAATATTAAGAAAGATCCCAAAAGAAAGATGAATGATGAACTTCTTTGATTATATAGCGTGTATCAAAAATGTGTGGTCATATTTAAATGAATGGTACAGACTATCAAACTGAACAACTTTCTCCATGAGACCAACATCGTAATTGCGGAGAAATAATCAGCTGTCCCACATATTTCGGTCGAGTAGGTATTGAAGTTTTGTATGAGAAAGCTCATTATTTGTTCGTGATTGTGGCTAGTCACCTACTTATAAATTCCACAGAAAAACATCGAAATTATGGTGATAATCAGCAAACGATATGCTATCAGAGTGATAACTGCCTCAGAATCGATTTTCGCGGCATGCAATCCAGACATTTTGCGGTTCTACGTTCTAAATCAAAACAAAGCATGAATAACTACACTTATTTTTTAAAGAACAGACTACTTAGGGCTCATACTTGGCGAAATTCTAACAAATACCAACATTGCCGACATTGAAATTGAGTCTAAAATAAATATAAACTTCCACTAGTCTAAAGCATCGAAGTTTACTTTCGAATTTTGATGACTCTGTCAGACCACCTAGGAAGACTACAGTTAACCCATTTATCTGAACAAGTGTGACAAATTGTGTGAACTGTCAGAACACTGAAAGTCTGAAAACACCGTGTCAATGTATTTCACAACATGCTGGTTATTTCTGGTCGGTTTCCAAATAATAGAACTTATACAACAGTATCTTTTTGGGTTTTTAAAGTGAATGGTGACATCGTATTTGTTATTGTCTTTGGTCAATGTTCTTTTGACGTAAGGCCGTTGACCATTTCTGACTTTAAAGGTATGTGTCATCGAGTTGAGGTACAGACGCCAGCACATCAAGCTACCCGAAACTGGCAAATTTTCCTAATCAACTTTGAACCTAATGCTCTAGCGATAAAATTAAAAATATATTAAAGAAAGACAGATTGTAGTAGCTTGATGTGCTGGCGTCTGTACTAACAAAAGTATTAATCGTCGTTTGCTGGACACAGCTCTTCTCAAGTTTTAGGAACTCGCGCAGCTAAAGCGTGGAAGTCCCTGTCAGAGTTTGTAGTCTCTAACACCTTTAACCTTCAAAATATGAGTATCCGGCATCTTCTGGGTGCTTAAGTCGTAAGGCGCTTTTTTCCATAAATTTAAATCGTTAGATTTGCCCTCAACGTACATAGGTCGCGCGAAAAGTACCCATACTGAAAAGAGTTAGCTCATACAACCCGCATGGAACGATACGATTTTCAGCATGAGTAAGCGAGACAATAGACTGATACTTTCTGATATTGATACTAGTTACTTAAGATTTATTACGAAAATTATTATTTATCAAAACGAAGCAGAAACTTGGCCATCTTTTGACGCGGTCGGGAGAATCTAACAATTTAAATCGTTTCCGTTTGCGACACCCACGGGAGGTAAAAGATGGTATGAATAAAATGCATTAGGGGAATAAATAAGCAATCACTTGGCAAAGATTTCAATACTGATATTTTTTATTACAGAATACTTAAACATATTTACTTAACCCGGGCAGTGACCGCGAGTAAAGTTCAAACGAGGTTAGACTTTCTTTTCAGAAATTCGCGATATCATAAAAGAGGTAAAGAAGCCCAAAATGCTGAAGGAAAAAGGAGAGTCTGTGCTTATGACCACACTATAGAAGTGAAAACTTATGTGAGTTCAGTATACGCGATTCAGCGTCACCTACCGAATGGAGCCGAGTATACCCGATTCAGCGTCACCGACCCGAGCGTGACGGATATATAAAATAAAATAAAAACCGGCCAAGCGCGAGTCGGATTCGCGCACGAATACCATTATCTATAAAAACGGCAAAAAAAAAATCATGTCTGTTGTATGGGAGCCCCCTTAAATACTTATTTTATTCTGTTTTTTTAGTATCTGTTGTTATACCGGCAATAGAAATACATCATCTGTGAAAATTTCAACTGTCTAACTATCACGGTTCATGAGATACAGCCTGGTGACAGATGGACGGATGGACGGACGGCGGAGCGGGAGTAATAGGGTTCCTTTTTACCCTTTGGGTACGGAACCCTAAAACAATATTTTAAAAAATATGATTTAAAAAGATTAAATGTCATTTCAACTCATTCTAGGACTAACTACATTAATTTACATCATGTTATACATTTTTCACTACATTCCGACAAAGTGTCGGCGCTGTGAAAAATCTGAATAAATCTAGTACAACGTGAAACAAATCACACACATCAGTTACTTCGCTGATATGAAACATATACAGAAATTCATTTTGTCCGCGAAAGCGTCAGCTGACTGAACTTTTGAAGTTATTTGACGTTCGGAATCTGCCGTCATATTATATCGCCTATGACGCGTGTTTCGCAACGTGGTATAAAACTTCGAAAAATACCTATTCAAGTGAATATTATTATGTGTTACCTATATTATAAAACAAATAATAAACAATAGGTAAATATGTGCCTACTCAATAAAAATTTAATAGAGATTAGGTAACTGAACGTCAAAGTCAAATATTTTATTTCAAATAGGTACATAACAGACACCTTTGAACTTAAAAATTTACAAGAAAATAGAATTGATCCTAGAAGTAGAATGTGAAAGAAACGCCATAGTTTATACCTTTAAAATATTTTAGATTATTTTGTATAATAATTATAAGAACTCAGTCAGGCAGCTTACACGGCTTTGTGAAGTAGTCCTATATTTACGTCGTATTCCTTACTTATACAAGGAAATAATAACTAATATCTCAATTAACTTACCTACAGATTTCAACAGTCAGGAAAAACTTTCTAAAAAACGCACTTTTAATTCACTTCAACACATCGCACGGTCGTAATGACGATTAAACACTGACTGGAGAGTTTAAAGAAACGAAAATCTTGTATCCCGAATCAGTCATCCGCATTTCAGAGAAATTTCAGCAGAAATATCCATCACTCACCGGACTAAAATCTCTGAAATAACATTTAGGGAATACTCACACAATTCGTCACGAAAAATTCACACACACATATTTTTCACATTTGTCACAAAGTGCATTTTAATGTTCAAATTAAGCAGTACGAAGATTGGAATACAGAAATTCTATTTATAATGATTTAAAAATGAATTCTTTGGTCGATCGGAAGTTTTCGTTATAAATAAACGGCGCGTGGCGACGCCGGCGCATGCGGCCAGTGATCGTGCATTAGTGATGATCTAACGCGGGGCGGGACGGGAACGATGCAAGTATCGATGGAACAATCGATTTGCTGGAACTTCCTGGAAATTCTGGAGCTGGAACGTGACGAATTGAGAAGAAGGAAGTGGTTGGCTCACCTTCTGGCGTGCGAGTTTTGGGAAACGGGTCTGAAAATGGCTCTAACCTTTGTGTAAAGTAACATGCCCTAACTAAGAGAGCCGAGTGATTTGTAACTCGGGACATTCCTATTTCAGACACCTTTCGCTATTTAAGATTATACATTCTATTAATCAGTGTCTGTAATATGATGTTGAGATATGTAATTAAGCATTTATGATTATGATTATTATGGCAGGAAGTAACTACCTATATTACATACTACTACCTATATTATTCTGGTCCCTGTGATACAGTTAACACTAGTTTAGGGGCCAGGGGATTCATATATTTTTGATGTAACCTTTTTCATGTCAATAAAATACTTTATTATTATTATTATTAACTCTACGTTATATACCGCTTCAGTAATAATAATTAATTTAACACTAATTTCTTCTGTACATAGTGCTAAAATTAACAGTTTTGAAGGATTATGATGGATAGACAGTAGACCATAGAGATAAGAAGCTTCTAAAAATAATTCGGTACTGTTTATATAAAAGATAATAAAAAGAGAACAAAAAATTCAAGTTTTATGGAACCTTGCAGCTTGCGTTGACCTACAATGTCCAGTAAGTACCTAGTAGGTACTGCCGTGTGATTCTGTAACCATCTCACCGTGAAAACTTGGGTGAAGTGAGCGTGGAGTGAGCTGTCATTAGGTATTAACACTATTGACACTGCTCACTTCAAGCTCACTTCACTTATGATTTCACGGTGAGATTTTTACAGAATCGACCGGCTGTAGTGCTATTCTATGTATAAAAATCTCACCGTGAGAATTTAGATAAAGTGAGCGTGAAACGAGATTCAGTATACTAATGCTAGGGATTAACACTATTGACTGCTCACTTCAAGCTCACTTCACCTATGATTTCACGGTGAGATTTTTACAGAATCGACCGGCTGCTTTAGAGTATAGCTGAGTCAAGCAATGGACCCTGGCAATCCAGACTAAGGGTTAAAAACTCGGTGTACGACCACCCTTAACAAACGTCGCGTAAGGCCGCAATACTGTTAAGGGTGTGACGGAACAGGAAAATACAAGGTGTAACTTAAATAACGCACAACCTCTTAAGGGGTCATTGTACTCATCCATCCGAAAATCGCGAAAAAAAAATCAGCTGTTCCCTACATTTTGACGAGTTATGCGAACATAAATGTAGGGAACAGCTGATTTTTTTTTCGCGATTTCCGGTTGGTCCCATAGTAAAAGTTGTTCATAATGATGAATACAATGATCCCTTAAGAGGTTGTGCGTTATTTAAGTTACAACTTGTATATTTGACGGCACGGTTGGCGCAGTGGTTAAGCGATTGACTGCTGCGCTGCGTGTCGCGGGTTCGATTCCCGCACGGAACAAATATTTGTATGACCTACATGTATTTGTTCCGAGTCTGGGTGTTTTTCTATCTATAATATGTATGTATTTACAAAAAAAAAAAAAAAAAATGTATATAAGTAGTTTATCAGCCATCTTGTTACCATAACACAAGCATTAGGTTGCTTAGCTTGGGACAAATGGTGCTGTGTGAAATGTCCAGGGATTTATTATTATTATTATTTATTATATGATAAGTTAAAGGAACCTACAAGCCTGACCGTCCCTACGAGCGTAAGCCCTACAAGTCCTACAGCCCTAACCTACCATATACCTAGTATGTTATAAATAAATACTGGGTGTCCGAAAAGTCATAGATTACCTGTTACCTGCTGATGGGCCACATTGGGATCTATAAACATTTAGGTACAAACTTAAAATTTTCACCAAAAAAAAATTTACCTCATTTTTGATCGGCCCTGGTGACAAAAAAAAATATTGGTAGGCCAATAATTCACCAGGGCCGATCAAAAATAAGGTAAAATTTTTTTTCGTGAAAATTTCAAGTTTGAACCTAAATGTTAAGTATTTAAAAGATGATATCTGTAACTTTCTTGTACTTATTCAATCGATAGTAGGATAATTATTCAAGACGATAAAAAAAACCTGTACTCGAAAAAGTTTTCATTCGTAGAAATGTCATGGAAAAAACTGATCAAAGGTAGAGATTTTTCAAAATTTCATTAAACATCAAAAAACTCGGAAACCATAAGACTTTTACCAAGGTCATTTTTTTTTTATTGGTAGATCTCAATGTTGCCCATCAGCAGTTAAAAGGTAATCCATAACTTTTCGGACACCCAGTATATAAATAAGTTCAGGATGTCTGCACCATGCGACCTAAGTTTACAGACGGATAGTAGACAGGATTTTCAGGTTCGGGAAGGGTACACGAACTGTCAGTCCCGCAGACTCACGAGACTGATCAGAGATGGCTAAAGGTGTCTTGGTCACAGCGAGGGGTAATGGGACAAGAATATAAAATTCAAATCTGATTTATTTACAATACATAACAGCTTACATACTACTTTTTCTTAACGCACACAATAATTATACAAAGTATTTGTGTCCTATGCGTGGAAGATGCAACCAAATCATTATTTTAACTGGGCCGCGCGTGAGCCGGGCCGAGTGCTGAGTCAATGCCCAAAGTTAACATTGAACACTTGGTGAAGCTACACTGAACCAAATTTTTTAAAAACACAATTACTTTTTATTTAGGGACAAAAAACAGTTACACGTTACAATTTGAATATCGGAGCTAATTAGATTTATTTAATAAACGTATAACCCACACTATTGTCCACAACACTTTATCGTTTTAATGGAGATATTTTATTGTTTACTAGCTGCGCCCCGCGGTTTCACCCGCATAAGTTTCGATCCCGTGGGAATATTGGGATAGAAAGTATTCTATGTGTTAATTCTGGTTATAAACTATCTGTGTACAACATTTTATCCAAATCCGTTCTGTAGTTTTTGCGTGATTGAGTAACAAACATCCAAACATCTTCACAAACTTCAACATAGTTATACAGGGTAATTTGTAAAACACCAAAAACCTCTTAAGAGGTCATTGTACTCATCATTATGAACAACTTTTACTATGGGACCAAATCTGAAATCGCGAAAAAAAAATCAGCTGTTCCCTACATTTTGACGACTCGTACGAACGTAAATGTAGGGAACAGCTGATTTTTGTTTTCGCGATTTCAGGTTTGGTCCCATAGTAAAAGTTGTTCATAATGATGAGTACAATGACCTCTTAAGAGGTTTTTGGTGTTTTACAAATAACCCTGTATAATGTTGAAATTGATACTGAAATTGTTTATTGAAATAAATATTTACATAACAGTGCCTTACACTAGAGGTAGGTAAGAAATATTTGGATTCTACCTGAACTAGGAATTAACCCGTGTCTCAGGTATCTCACTCAAGTGCTTATACATAAGTATTATCTAAAATTCCTACAAATAGTAAATAATTAATTTAATTTCATTGAGCTAAATCGCGCTTACTTTGTCATACAGAAAAATTTGCCGTGTCAACAAAATGTTAAGATTGGGCTTTTAAATACAAAAATAATTTTCAAATCCGACTGGTAGTTCCCGAGATTAGCGCGTTCAAACCAACCAAGAATCTCTTCAGCTTTATTATATTAATATAGATATATTGTTATATCGCCGTTTTCCTTCGCCATATAACCAACCTGACAAACTTTATAACCCTTTTGGTGATGATTTTCAGAAAGTTCAAGTCCGTAACTAAAACTGGCATGCGTGTATGACCATACGATCGATTCTGTAAAAATTTCAGTGTAAAATTAACTAAACTGAGCGAAGTGAGTGAAGTGAGCGAGGGAAGTAAGTCCATAGTATCCTACACTAGCATCATGTGAATGACACTTTAGTAGCTCAGTTCACCTAAGTTTTCACGGTGAGATTTTTACAGAATAGACATAGAAACTCAAACTCAAAGCATTTATTTCAAGTAAACCAATTACAGGCACTTATTGACGAATTGTCAAGGGGTCAGTTAGTCATAAAGATGAAGCTAGTTGCCCATTCCAAAGCGTAGTAGGTACCTGTGGAGAAGAACGGGTAAAAAACTCCACGAAATCTCTTTTAAATCATAAAAATTGTTACAAAATTTTGTTACATCATTCAAGTTGAAATTATACATGTGAGAACGATGTAAAAAAACGTAGAAAGACGTATAGATAGTTCTGGTATTTGCTATAAACACGACTATAATAGCAATTCCATCGAATACGCCATGTAAACTACTGATCAAAAGCTATTTCCGGCCATTACATTACAACTTTCGTATCGATACATTTTCCCAACACTACGATGTCTCACGCGATATGCCTGTACTACCTCGTTTGATTAAAATTCACGACACAATTACCATCAAAATTATATTAATTGCACACTTTTGGCTAATTTAATTTAATGGTCGATTCCTGTAGCTTATCGATCCTTCAGCTGTAAATTAACAACTTGTTAATTTAGTAAAATGTAGTGCTATTTCCATAATTTTGTGAAACATGTTTTATTTTTGAAGTGGAAACTTCTTAAGACGCGTTGAGCGATTTTTGGTAGAGACAAATCTTATGGGTTCCCGTCACCAACAAGCTAATGTTCACAATATATCTGTGGCTAGAGTATATTATTTCATAGTTTTCACGTCTGTCGGTAGTCTCCACGACTTCCTGTTTTTTTTTTTTTTGCAAGACCACTACCAGACGGATGGTGGTCTTACCTTACAGGATCGCCGTCAAAAACCACGATGATTTCTTGTCAAGTATATATTAAAAATAGCTACGTGGATATTAACTGGTAATAAACACATGCCTTGATAATGTAATTACTATAATCCTTCTGCGATTATACCAATTTATTTGCTGTCACATCATGTTTTCTTCTTCCGTACTTCTCGCCATATCTTCCACCCAATCTGTTCCACTAATCTGATGCCAAATGTGGCGATTATGGACATATTGCCACTTTTTATGAAACCCAGGTTTGGAAATACGAAGAAAACGTGTTCCGCCGACCTCAAATAACATGGAGTAAGAACAGGAAGTGGATGATGAAAAAGAAAGGACGAAAGAACAGGTTAGCATGTCTTCTTTAAAAATGTTACTATCAGGAAAGCAAACGATTCATTTTCTAATACACACAGAAAACCGTCGTTAATTATCATTCCAATTGTTTAAAAATATGTCGTTATTTGGATTAACAACCAAAAACAATGCGATAGTAACGTGTTCTATAATTAATTACCACAGTTTTTTATTCAAAGCATTTAGATTAATGTCAGTGCCAACGGAATGTTTATTTTTGATGTACATATATTACTCTAGCAACACTGCGGTCGATATGAAATGCTGAATGTTATGCCATGCGGTTTCCGTTGATAAAAATAAGTCAATTTCAAAACATCCAATGATGATTTAATGTTTGTTGGTAAATGACTAATGTGCAGATCGATCTAAGGAGTTTGGAAACGTTATATAAAAATTTAGTTTTCTTTTTGAACGTTAATATGGATTTACACCTAAGTCCAATGCACTAGCTGCTGCGACTGATTTGGTCACGAAACTTAGGGCTAAAATTGATCAAAAGCAAATTGCTGCAGGAGTCTTTATAGATTAAAAAAAGCCTTTCGATGCAGTAAGTCATTATGTACTCTTGGAAAAATTAGTGTCTACAAACATAACAGGAAGCTTATTCAGAATGTTCGAGTCTTACCTAGAAAATCGTTTGCCAAGTCGTTAAAAATAGGAAACAACATTAGCAGTAGCTGCAACTTGATAAAATGTGGTGTGCCTCAAGGATCAATACTGGGTCCTCCTTTGTTCCTTATCTATATCAACAATGTACACGAATAAGGACTAAAATGACATAGGTATAACACTATGCTGATGACACTTGTCTGTTTTACTTCGGCAACTCCATTGAGACAATTATACAAGACGCAAAGGATAAACTAGTTATTTTGAAAAAGACCCATCGTCTTGGACAACCTATTGACAATTAAAACATCTAAAAACAAACTAGATAATACAACACACCCAAACACACGTGACACACACGTGACTCACACCCAAACACACGTGACTCACAAGTGACGCACACCCAAACACACGTGACTCACACGTGACCCACACCCATACACACGTGACAAACTCGTGACCCACACCCAAACACACGTGACTCACACGTGACTCACTCCCAAACACACGTGACTCACACGTGACCCACACCCAAACACACGTGACACACACCCAAACACACGTGACTCACACGTGACCCACACCAAAACACACATGATTCACACGTGACCCACACCCACAAACACGTGACTCACACGTGACCCACTCCCAAACACACGTGACACACACATGACCCACACCAGAACACACGTGACCCACACTCAAACACACGTGACTCACACGTGACCCACACCCATACACACGTGAGTCAAACGTGACCCATACCCACAAACACGTCACACACATGCGACCCAAACCCCAACACACGTGACACACACGTTACCAACACCCAAACACACGTGACTCACACGTGACCTACACCCAAACACACGTGACTCACACGTGACCCACACCCAAACACACGTAACTCACACGTGACCTACGCCCACAAACACGTGACTCAAACATGAGCCACACACAAACACACGTGACACACACGTGACCCACACCCAAAAACACGTGACACACACGTACCCCAAAGCCAAACACACGTGACACACACGTGACCCACACCCAAACACACGTGACACACACGTGACTCACACCCAAACACACGTGACTCACAAGTGATGCACACCCAAACACACGTGACTCACACGTGACCCACCCAAACATACGTGACTAACACGTGACCCAAACCCAAATACACGTGACTCACACGTGACGCACACCCACAAACACGTGACTCACACGTGACCCACACCCAAACACACGTGACACACACATGACCCACACCAGAACACACGTGACCCACACTCAAACACACGTGACTCACACGTGACCCACACCCATACACACGTGAGTCAAACGTGACCCATACCCACAAACACGTCACACACATGCGACCCAAACCCCAACACACGTGACACACACGTTACCAACACCCAAACACACGTGACTCACACGTGACCTACACCCAAACACACGTGACTCACACGTGACCCACACCCAAACACACGTAACTCACACGTGACCTACGCCCACAAACACGTGACTCAAACATGAGCCACACACAAACACACGTGACACACACGTGACCCACACCCAAAAACACGTGACACACACGTACCCCAAAGCCAAACACACGTGACACACACGTGACCCACACCCAAACACACGTGACACACACGTGACTCACACCCAAACACACGTGACTCACAAGTGATGCACACTCAAACACACGTGACTCACACGTGACCCACCCAAACATACGTGACTAACACGTGACTCACAACCAAAAACACGTGACTCACACTTGACCCACACCCGAACACACGTGACTCACACGAGACACACACCCACAAACACGTGACTCACACGTGACCCACACCCAAACACACGTGACACACACGTGACCCACACACAAACACACGTGACCCACACCCAAACACACGTGACTCACACGTGACCCACACCCAAACACACGTGACACACGTGATCCACACCCAAACACACGTGACACACACGTGAGCCACACACAAACACACGTGACACACACGTGAACCACACCCAAACACACGTGATCCACACCCAAACTCACGTGACTCACATGTGACCCACACCCAAACACACGTGACCCACACGTGACCCAAACCCAAACACACGTGACTCACACGTGACGCACACCCACAAACACGTGACTCACACGTGACCCACACCCACAAACACGTGACACACACGTGACGCACACCCAAACACACGTGACCCACACGTGACCCAAATCCAAAAACACGTGACTCACACGTGACGCACACCCACAAACACGTGACTCACACGTGACCCACACCCAAACACACGTGAGCCACACGTGACCCAAACCCAAATACACGTGACTCACACGTGACGCACACCCACAAACACGTGACTCACACGTGACCCACACCCAAACACACGTGAGCCACACGTGACCCAAACCCAAACACACGTGACCAACACGTGACTCACACCCAAACACACGTGACTCACACGTGACCCACACCCAAACACACGTGACTCACACGTGACACACACCCACAAACACGTGACTCACACGTGACCCACACCCACAAACACGTCACACACGTGTGACCCAAACCCCAACACACGTGACACACACGTGACCCACACCCAAACACACGTGACTCACACGTGACCTACACCCAAACACACGTGACTCACACGTGACCCACACCCAAACACACGTGACACACACGTAACTCACACCCAAAAACACGTGACACACACGTGACCCACACACAAACACACGTGACTCACACGTGACCTACACCCAAACACACGTGACACACACGTGACCCACACCCAAACACACGTGACACACACTTGACCCACGCCCACAAACACGTGACTCAAACATGAGCCACACACAAACACACGTGACACACACGTGACCCACACCCAATAACACGTGACACACACGCGACCCACACCTAAACAAACGTGACTAACACGTGACCCACACCCAAACTCACGTGACTCACACGTGACCCACACTCAAACACACGTGACACATACGTGACCCACACCCAAACACACGTGACACACACGTGACACACACCCAAACACACGTGACTCACACGTGACCCACACCCAAACACACGTGACCAACACGTGACTCACACCCAAACACACGTGACTCACACGTGACCCACACCCAAACACACGTGACTCACACGTCACACACACCCACAAACACGTGACTCACACGTGACCCACACCCACAAACACGTCACACACGTGTGACCCAAACCCCAACACACGTGACACACACGTGACCCACACCCAAACACACGTGACACACACGTAACTCACAACCAAAAACACGTGACACACACGTGACCCACACCCAAACACACGTGACACACACGTAACTCACAACCAAAAACACGTGACACACACGTGACCCACACACAAACACACGTGACTCACACGTGACCTACACCCAAACACACGTGACACACACGTGACCCACACCCAAACACACGTGACACACACTTGACCCACGCCCACAAACACGTGACTCAAACATGAGCCACACACAAACACACGTGACACACACGTGACCCACACCCAAAAACACGTGACACACACGTGACCAACACCCAAACACACGTGACCCACACGTGACCCAAACCCAAACACACGTGACTCACACGTGACGCACACCCACAAACACGTGACTCACACGTGACCCACACCCACAAACACGTGACACACACGTCACCCACACCCAAACACACGTGACCCACACGCGACCCAAATCCAAACACACGTGACTCACACGTGACGCACACCCACAAACACGTGACTCACACGTGACCCACACCCACAAACAAGTGACTCACACGTGACCCACACCCAAACACACGTGACACACACGTGATCCACACCCAAACACACGTGACACACACGTGACCCACACCCAAACACACGAGACACACGTGACCCACACCCAAACACGTGACACATACGTGATCCACAGCCAAACACACGTGACTCACTCGTGACCGACACCCAAACACACGTGACTAACACGTGACCCACACCCATACATACGTGACTCACACGTGACCCACACCCAAACACACGTGACTCACACGTGACCCACACCCAAACACACGTGACACATACGTGACCCACACCCAAACACACGTGACACACACGTGACACACACCCAAACACACGTGACTAACACGTGAGTCACACCCAAACATACGTGACTCACAAGTGACCCACACCCAAACACACGTGACTCACACGTGACCCACACCCAAACACACGTGACACACACGTGACCCACACCCAAACACACGTGACTCACTCGTGACCCACACCCAAACACACGTGACACACACGTGACCCACACCCAAACACACGTGACTAACACGTGACTCACACCCAAACACACGTGACTAACACGTGACTCACACCCAAAGACACGTGACTCACACGTGACCCACACCCAAACACACGTGACTCACACGTGACCCACACCCAAACACACGTGACACACACGTGACCCACACCCAAACACACGTGACCCACACCCAAACTCACGTGACTAACATGTGACCCACACCCAAACACACGTGACACACACGTGACCCACACCCAAACACACGTGACTAACACGTGACTCACACCCAAACACACGTGACTAACACGTGACTCACACCCAAAGACACGTGACTCACACGTGACCCACACCCAAACACACGTGACCCACACCCAAACTCACGTGACTCACATGTGACCCACACCCAAACACACGTGACACACACCCAAACACACGTGACTCACATGTGACCCACACCCAAACACACGAGACTCACACGTGACCCACACTTAAGCACACGTGACACACTCGTGACCCACACCCAAACAAACGTGACTCACACGTGACCCACGCCCAAACACACGTGACTCACACGTGACCCACACCCAAACACACGTGACTAACTTGTGAGTCACACCCAAACACATGTGACTCACACGTGACCCACACCCAAACACACGTGACACACACGTGACCCACACCCAAACACACGTGACACACACGTGACCCACACCCAAACACACGTGACTCACTCGTGACCCACACCCAAACACACGTGACCCACACCCAAACACACGTGACCCACACCCAAACACACGTGACTAACACGTGAGTCACACCCAACCACACGTGACTCACACGTGACCCACACCCAAACACACGTGACTAACACGTGAGTCACACCCAAACACACGTGACTCACACGTGACCCACACCCAAACACACGTGACTAACACGTGACTCACACCCAAACACACGTGACTCACACGTGACCCACACCCAAACACACGTGACCCACACCCAAACACACGTGACTCACACGTGACCCACACCCAAACACACGTGACACACACGTGACCCACACCCAAACACACGTGATCCACACCCAAACACACGTGACTCACACGTGACCCACACCCAAACACACGTGACACACACCCAAACACACGTGACTCCAAACACACGTGACACACACCCAAACACACGTGACTCACATGTGACCCACACCCAAACACACGTGACACACACGTGACCCACACTTAAGCACACGTGACACACTCATGACCCACACCCAAACACACGATACTTACACGTGACACACACGTGACCCACACCTGGCATTGAGAACTAGGTTATTTGACGTAAACCAATCCGTAACTACTGAGAGTGCACTGTTTACGTCGTCAAAATTTTGTCTATTCCTGTCTACTTTAAAAATAAGAGATGTATCATCAGCAAACAGTACAACGTCACAGATTCCCTTTAAATGGAATGGTAAATAATTGATATAAACTAAAAACAAGAATGGGCCCAGTATTGAGCCTTGCGGTACACCTAACTGAACTGGTAGCCCAGAAGATTTCAGACTATTAACATCTACACATTGGAACCTATTATGTAAATAACAATTTATTACGTTGAGAGCTTCGTTTTGGACACCGTAATGACGTAGTTTACGCAAAAGCGTGTCATGGTGCACGCACTCAAAGGCTTTGGAAAGATCACAGAAAACTCCGATAGCATTTTGCGAGCTCTCCCATGCGTTAAATATGTGTTTCAGCAAAGCAACACCCGCATCTGTAGTCGAACGACCTTTTGTAAAGCCATATTGTTCATTATTATGGAGGCTATTTAAATTAAAATGTCTTAGCAACTGCTTGAGTATTAATTTTTCAAATATTTTGCTAAATGCAGGTAAGATGGAAATAGGCCTAAAATTGCCAACGTCGTTTATATTACCTGATTTAAATAAAGGTATGACTTTACTACTCTTCATGAGGTCAGGAAAAATTCCTAAATCAACACATTTATTAAAAGTAACAGCTAGATAAGGGGGTCACGATGTCTATTATATTACTTAGAAGTTTAATGGAGATGCCCCAGTAGTCACCGGTGTTTTTAGACTTAAGTAGGTTACAAACATTAACTACATCATGTGGGGTTACATGTTCGAAACTAAATAAACGACTAGATTGAGGTACACACACAGGATAGCATTAGTAGTTTCTGAAATAAGCGATTGTGACCTGTGACAGACAGACAGACGATGACACACCATAGGGCCTCTTTTACCATTTTGGTATGGAACCCTAAAAATCGTCGAATCGAAGTCAGTAAAAATAAGAGTACAATATTATCGATGCATTCATTTTTATTACCTACCTTTAATTTTCATAAACCAAGTCTTCGAGCTCATCATCGTCGTTCACTTCGTCCGCGTCGTCGCTTTGGATTTATTGTGTTCGTATTTTTTTACTTTGCTGAAACAATAAGACTTTAAACTTTTTGGACTTTCAAATAATAGCATTTGGGCCCGGCTTTGCTCCCGTGGTACCCGAATAAAAAGTAACCTTAGTATTGGGCTTGCAGACCCAAGCTCTGGGACTAGATTTTCAAGACTGGTCACGGTCTCAGAAATTCCCGGGAATATCGAGACTTATCTAATTATCTACAGGATGAAATTGAATAGATTCAAAATTTAAAAACTCTTAAGAAATAGTGCTACGCATAACGCGCAACGAATACCGAGTTGAATACCTCGCTGCGCATATCATAATAGAATATATACGAGAAGGAAATGTTGTGGCTATAAATATTCAATACGCGGTCGGTAGAGGAATACATCCTGGAAACAATCACATCAGACAGGGGTTCATCAGTTTTCTACAAACTGTTTTACGTGAAAAGTATTAAAAATTACCATAATTGAACGTCAGTTTGTTTCAAAAAGTATATATTTTCTAATTCAGGTCATGGACTACCCTTATGCCAAATTCCATACAAATCCATTCAGCAGTTTTAGTCTGAAAGCGTAACAAACAAACCTACAAATATTTATTATATTTCTATACAAGAAACATGTCTTTTTCAGTTTTTTTTTTTTTGCCTTGTGTTACGGAACCCTTCGTGTGCGAGTCCGACGCGCACATGACCGTTTTTTTGTTAGGTGTGAGGAGTAGTTTTAAAATAAATCTTGAAAATAGAAAGTTCATGGCACTTCTTTAAGTAATACCATTTCATTTCATAAGACGGGGTTTAGCTCTATTTCTTTTAACGACGTTGTTAAAATTAAACCATAAACTAGATACTATTTTTATTTAAAACGTTCCCATAAAACTTGGTAGTTATCATGAATACAGTATTAACAGTATTATTTTATTTTATCACCTGGAAATGTACAGACGCCAGCACATCAAGTTACCCGAAACTGTCAAATTTTCCCAATCAACTTTGAACTTTATGCTTTAGTGATAAAGTTGAAAATCTATAAATATTTGACAGATTGTAGTAGCTTGATGTGCTGGCGTCTGTACATTACGGATTGCAATAAATGATTTGAGATTTGAACCGATCGTGGTCTTAACTTAAGGGATTTTTTGTTTAAATTACTATCATATACTTTACTCATCCCATGTGATTGTCCTACAAGGTGAAAAGACCATGGAAAAGACATTTGACATTTACAAATCGCAGCAATATGCTGAGATAGGAAGGTCTTTTTTTTTTGTTTTTGTATCTTTTTTGTTTTTTTGTTTTAATATAATTATTTCTGTTTCCTGTGCGTTAAGACCAAAGAAACGATGGATGGACTATGTGAGCGATGATATGGTTAGAAAGGCGGTGACTGTCGAGATGGCGGCTAATAGAGAAGTATGGAAGGAAAAGATATCCTGCCCCGACCCTAAATAAATTGGTAGAAGACCAGGAGAATGATGATTTCCTGTGCGTTAAAAGAAAAGATTTTTATTTCTTTCTTTTTTTTTTCTTTATTTACAAATATTATTGCATACAGAATTGTGATCCGTTAAAAACCGCGAACAGAGTGCAACGGAAATTAAACGGAGTGACGAATAAGGACCTCCTTCCTAGACTACAAACCTTTTTTTCTAGCAAGACTGGCCAGTGGCCAGTCATCACTGACATTAATTTCAAAATGAACAGTTCCATCTGGCAGTCAATCAAAACTGCAACCAAGTCGAACTTCAGCAAAAATTCACAAAACAAAATTTACAGTATTATTATTTAAGCTTTAACACCCATTGCAACCAATATAAAACAGGTGAGCTTGTCGTGTTTAGTTAAAATATAGTGTTTATATAGTTTGCGTAGATTTTAAGAACTTGACCCAAATCGATACTTCAGAAGCGATGGAACGGTTCAAAATCATGTATTTATTTGATTTTATGTCGTACCAGCAGCGCCCCGCGGTTTCACCCGCATAAGTTTAGATTCCATGGGAATATCGGGATGAAAAATATCCTATGTGTTAATCCTGGTTATAAACTACCTGTTTGCCAAATTTCATCAAAATTGGTCCAGCCGTTTGAGCGTCAAGAAGTAACAAAGATACAAACACACACACAAACTTTCGCCTTTATAATATTAGTGTGATACTGTAGAAAATAATACTTTTAAGTGGTATAAAATATGGTCCTCTGAATTATGAAAGTTGTAAAAAAATATGAGCAAAATAATAGTAATAATATACAAAGCTCGCGGCGTGTTATATCTGCCACCTGTAGGTGGTGAATACGACTGAATTTTACACCTTTTAGCAACTTAATTGTCAAAGAGAGAGAGTATACATTAAAATCAATTTTCTATGTCAACAAAGTTTTTATAGGCAATGTAGTTACTTTTTGGTAAGTTTACTCCATTAAAATTTGTTCTTACATACCTGCCACAACTAGATCCAAATGGCTCGGAACCTTACTGATGGATATAAAGATCGCCTTTCAAACTGCCAACGCCAACAACAATATCATTTTAATGCAAAAATCACAGCAAACCGAGATTTTTACTTCGATATACTTACTGCAGTTTCAGACATAATCACTTCAATTTTTGTTGTAAAAGTGGAGAAGCCTATATTCTAAACGGAACATCTAAATTCATTGAATTCTCGTACCCGTGGGTGCAGCCAGATTGGATTCTGGGGATGCTTTAACCTGATTGTCTTTCCTATGGGCCTGCCTACACCCATGCTTTATACGCTGTAAGGCCGAGCGATGGCCACTCACGCTTGCAGGGTTTTCCTTGCATCCACCGCAGCCATGGGGCGCTAGACCATGGGCGTCCAGAAAGCCTTGCTGTTTCTCCTAGCTGGGATCCTGTCACTCTTCGGACTTGCCAACGCGTGCACCAAGAAAGTCTACATCGCTTGCAAACAACCAGCGCCTTGCACGAAGTAATAACGGTGAGAATATTGTTGTTTTTCTGTTATCGTTGTTTTATATTTCTGACTAGTTAATGCCCGCGACTTTGTTTGCAAGAAAGTTCTTGTTTATCCAACCCCCCCCCCCCCCCGTCGCACTGCATCGCCCGCCCGCACTCTCACTTCGTTATCACTTGGCGTTCTTTCTGACTTTCTCCTTTTTGCTCGGCCCAGGGGTCCTAGCGTCACGGCGCGGCATACGCTGGCAGAGTGTGCCGCTTGGGAGGAGCCGCGCCGTGCCCTCATCTCAGGAGTAGGCAGTGACCTGTCGCTGCCGGCCGTGGTGGAGTCTATGGTTGGCAGCGAGGACTCCTGGGACGCGGTGGTTTCCTTCTGCGAAACAGTCGTCTCGCAGAAGGAGGCTGCGGAAAGGGAGAGGGAGATCTCGTCCCCTCACCCGGCCCGCAGCAGGCGCACCGGGCGTCGGCGGAGGGCGGACAACGCCCTCTTCCAGCCCCCCTAAATGGGTCCAGGGGCGACGGACTTGGGGACGTCCGTCGCCCCCCACACATCAGGACCCGAGGCGGCGGCGCGTAGTGTTCCACGCGCGCCCCTATTAGACGTCGCGGGCCAGCACCAGCCGGGAGTTGCGGAAGTATCGTTCGTTCCCGCGACCCCCGGCGTAGGTGAGAGAGGGAACACCGGGGTGGTTTTTAGTCAGTAAGAGTCTGACAGACCCCACCGCCCGCCCCAGGGCGGCGGACATCCATGAGGATTTTCCACCCCGAAACAAAAAAAAAAAGGGGTCCTAGCGTGACGTTATATTACCGCATTCAAACAAATTGTTCGTATTATTATTTACTAGTAGCTGGATCTAGATAAATCGTTCTCCAGATGAAAGGTTTTAAGTGTTGAGAGTTCATTTAGTTTCTTGCTGTCAATCGTTCCTCCAAATTGAGAGCAGATTTCAAATCTTCTTCATCATCACCTTACACTAATCACAATTATTTGGGATCATCCCTCTTTCACACAATTCATCCATCATTTCGTTGGTCTTTCTCTACTCTCACAAAGCTATCTGCTTCCTTATAATATTGGTTATCTGTATGGACACCGGTGTCTGTTTTTGCCAATAATGGATTCCGTTTCTTAAAATATTTTATCATGGACCTAAACAGATACTTCATCATCATAATTAGCACCTTTTACCAACTATGATTTGTTGGCTCCCGCTCTGCAGCAGCACCTAAATATCAATATTTTACAACAGCCTAAACAAATGCTTCTTTTAACAATAAATTATTATCCATTAAGCCTAACCTTGGCCAACATATTGACGAGACCTCGTCTTCATCAGATCATCGCGTCAGATTTTCGTTTATATTTTTCCCCAATGTTTAAAGTATGTAATTAGTACAAGCCATATGATTAATACCAATCATTTGCGTTTGATTCAGCGCGTTGTTTATTTTTGAACGGCGCCTGCGCTCCGAGCCAACCGATGACACGATGCTTATAAAATGGATAACAAAGGGCTTCACTATCTGTCTGCTTGTCTGGTTACTCAATGTCGGACATGTTGTTTGGTTGATCTAGTTTTTTTTAGAAAAAGCTATTTCGTTTTGTAGCATTGCAAGTGTTCATGAGTAGAACGAATTTATTCATAAAGGAAAATTTTGCCGTTTTCTCATCACAGGCTGTGCGTCTACGATCATCGATTTTTCTCCGGATATTGTGAAAGACAATTGGTACTCGATAAAAAAAAAACTCATGAGCCCTACAAATGGAGCTGGGCGTTAGCTTTTTACATCTACAACTATGTAAATAAGTCATTTGTAACACACAGATTAATTTTGCTTCATTCCCTGTCCATTACGTCTTTGAGAACAGTGGTGGCCGCCCCGACTTGCGAGTTGTGGTCGTGGATTCGAACCCAGACAGGCGCTTTTACTTTGTGTAAATAATTTCAACACCACTGCTCTCAAAACAGTGAAGAAAAACATCGTGAGGAAACCGCATGTCCTAGAACCAAAAATTCTAAGACGTATGTGACATCTACCAACCTGCCGGTCGATTCTGGAAAAATCTCACCGTGATAACTAAGGTGAAGTGAGCTTACAGTGAGCTGTAAGTCATGCTGATGCGGATTGACACTATTGACGACTCACTCCACGCTCACTTCACCCAAGTTTTTACGGTGAGATGGTTACAGAATCGCACGGCTGCACTGGGTCCGTGTGGTGGATTCTACGATTTATTATTCGAAGGGTGGATTACAGCCCACTCTCTCTCAAAGAGGGGACACCTGTGTCCCAGCAGTGGGAACATTATAGACGGATTATGCTATGCTACGTCTTTGCTCTCATATCTCCAGTTTCACCATTCTGAATCTACAACGACCATTTCTTTGTTTCAGTAACTGATAATGGCTAAGTTCTCGTTGGACCGTCTGTATGCAGTCTTATTTGCGCTACTCTCTGTACTAATCATCGGTACATCGTGCTGCAAGAAAAAGATCCCCTGCTCTGGCCGAGCCCCCTGCCGACGAGGGCCGTACAGGTTCTAACGACACCGACGCAAACCTACAGGACGTCGCACTGATTGAGAATACTAGCTGAATCTAAACACCAACCCCATCACGATCACGACACAATGTATAAACATTTTGAAAACTAATGGGTAGCTGACAGTTGCTGGGATAATTATTAGGTACTGTCGGAAACAATTCAGAAAAATGGAAAGACTAAATAGCAACATTGACGTTTGGCAATCTCACCAGGTTCCTGCAGTATTACCCCAAAAGTTGAATGAAGACCCCGTTGTACGATCAAATGAACGAATGTTAAAAAAATAACAGTGTTTTTTCCATTACACAACCAGTAATATGTAAAAAAATAAATACAACAAAAAAAAAAAGAATAAAATAGTAAAATATATTGTTTTCTCTAATTCTTAATTGTCTATGGCATATTTTCCATTGCAAACGTAAAGCATTGATTTGGGTCAATTTCCACCTTGTAGTTTTATTTATACTTTTGTCATTTTACTTTTTTACCGTAGTGTTCTTGCTTTAGCTAGTTTGTGTATGCAATGTTGGTGGGACGACTCAAATCGGTTCTTTTTCGTTTGCAGAGGGAAGATGGACGCATGACTTGAAATGGCGAATAACATAAAATATACCTATAACTAAAGCCCACACTCCTCCTTTTGTAAGTACCTTTTATTATTTTTTCAGTTCTCGTAACTTTACTAGTCCAACGCGATATTCATAGACAACTTGACAAAAAAAAATTGTTTGTCACGACTTTGTAATTTTTCATTTGATACCAATTTACCTGAAAATTTGATTGTGCTTTAACATCAAAATCTCACAAATTAATTCCTTTCCAGTATCTTGCGTCGTATGTTGTTGTATCTGTACGTACGTACGTGTTTCTATCTAACTGCCTTGAGCCTGTGGCTCAGGTGGCAGAACGATACCGATGTTGTAGCTTGTTGAATATACCTGTCCAATCCAACGAAAATAGAGGTTTAATTTCGGTTCCCATCTGGCAGGGCCGACTATTCCGTTTATCCACCCCAAAAATCCACCCTAACGCGGAAATGCATTTCCGCGAATCCACCCCGTAAGCCTATTAATTCCGTTTATCCAACTAGGCCTAGGGTGGATTCTCGGACATGCGTTTCCGCGTATCCACGTTAGGGTGGACTTTTTGGGGTGTATAAACGGAATAACCCAGTGGGGCACCTCTTTATTCTATTGCTTAGAAAATTTTAAAGTCAATTGACGATTCTCCTTCCTACCGTTCGAATTACCTATGTTTTTATTAAATGAATGAAATGAAATGCCATTTCAAACAAAATTTCGTAAACGCAAAAACGTGAGAAGACAGATATGTATGTACAACACCGGTTTCTTTGCTGTGGCTCAGGGAAGCCAGCCAGATATAAACACGTCACCATTTCGAAGCAAAGTTGAATATGTCTCACATAGAACTCTGGCATAATTTTTCAAATACCCACTAAATATTCAACTTTGTTTCAGAGTATGATGTCAGCTCACTGGGAGCGCATAGCATTCCGCGTCTGCTGGTTGGCTACCTTGCTGCTCGAAGTCGCAGGTTGTGGTAAAAAAAGTATCACTTGCAATGAAACTAATCCACCTTGCAGGAAATAAATATTGGTAGTTATTGTCTTACATATTTCCCTAGTTCATCCTTCATTTGTTCTTTGTCTGGGTGTAATTTATCTATAATATGTATGTATTTAGAAATATGTTTGTATGTTTATCAGTTGTCTAGTACTCATAGCACAAGCTCTGCTTAGTTTGGGACTAGATGGCGTTGTGTGAAAGTTGTGGAATATTATTATTATTCAATGGTTCGATTTCTAGAGACCTTCATCATCATGCGTTAATGCGGTATTTCTTATTTTTGTATTTTTATTACTTATATTTTATTTTTTATTTCTCTAGTGGTTTTTCCATGGCATCACAGCGCCGGGCATATTATTTTTTTAGGGTTCCGTACCCAAAGGGTAAAACAGGGCCCTGTTACTAAGACTCCGCTGTCCGTCCGTCCCTCTGTGACCGGGCTGTATCATGAACCGTGATAGACAGTTGAAATTTTCACAGACGATGTATTTCTGTTGCCGCTATAACAACAAATATTAAAAAAACAATAAAATAAATATTTAAGGGGGCTCCCATACAACAAACGTGATTTTAACACCCTTCTATTAGCTTCACTTGTATGTAATGGAATCTTAGAAATTAAATAAAATATGACCCACTTCCCGATATCCGATTGATTATAGATAATGGTACGGAACCCTTCGTGCGCGAATCTGACTCGCACTTGGCCGGTTTTTTTAAATATCGCAGCATTTTACGGATCATACTAGTTACCGGGATAAACTTATTCTGTCCTAATCCAGGTGTCATAGTCTATTCGTGTGCCAAATTTCATTGAAATCTGTTTAGCCGTCAAGGCGTGAAAAACAGACCAGACAGACAGAATGACTTTCGCATTTATAATAATATATCTATAGTATGGAGTCATGTACAAATAATACCCTTCGCAGATCCATTGGCGATGCGATGGATAAAGCTTTCTTCCAAGAGGTGGTGGTACTGATAGTGACGCTCCTGCTATCATACCTGGAGACGTGCTTCGGCTGCGTGCGACACGAGCACATCGACTGTACCGAGGCAAGCCCGAGGTGCAAGCTAGAGAGAAAGACGATCTGAAACTTCCAGGTTTGAATATTCTTCTATGTAACTTATTGAAATGTGAACCCCAGGACCCTACATACTTACGTATTGTTAACCCTACAGAGCATGATTTTTCTTATCGGCTTAAAAAAAATACATTAGCCTGCAAATATGATGCCATTTCTCGAAAAAATATTTAGAAAAATCATAACGCAATAGAAACGTATGTTTTTGTGCATGGCACATCATGCATTATAATGTTAATATGAGTTACGTAGTATCAATGAAATTACAAGATTACAAATTAATAAATAAATGTTTATTCAGATCTACCCAAAATATATGGTACTAAATTCGAAACTCAAATAGAAAATAGTTAATCTTGTCAACATTAGATCACGCTACTTGGATCGATTTTTAAAATATAAGACACGTTTTCGGTATATGCCATATGTGGGACAGTATGAACGGTAGGGTTAAGCTATACAGTGTGCCTTCATAAAGTGCACATATTAAAAAGGGTGAAAATATAAACAATTTTATCAACGGAAAAAATGTCAAAAAAAATCTAAAACAAAAATTGAATTTTTTATGGGCTTTTAATTTTTTTTATTCTCGTCTTGGTACCCCATGCAAACAAACTGTTACTACTTTTAAACTAAATGTGATATTAAAACAAAACAAAATTAATAATGATCTCTAATAATAGGCCGAGCTAATAAAGCCATAATTTTTTGAAAAATAAACCTCATAAATTAATTATTAATGATTTTTTGAAGAAAATTTACCATTTTTCTACCAATTTTTGCAATAGATGTAAAATTTATCAAAAAAATGTACCCTTTACCCTACTTTTTTCTTATTTTATGTTATTCTACATCGTATTAGCTATTTTTTAGTAAAAATCCCATGGTTGTAGCTAAAACACAACATTTGCTATCAGAGGCTAAAAAAGAGGCTCACCGGGTGTGTTATTAATTCGAAAGGATAAATTACTTTCTTATGAAGGCTATGTGATTCATAAAACAAAGAAGCGTAGGTTAGGTTAATCAAAATCATTTATTATTTCACATGAAACTTAAAACTAATGCATTAATTGCTCAAAATGTCCGCCACGCTGTTGTAAACACAAAAACGCGCGAAGGGAAATTTGTTGTGCGGCCCTTCTTATCATTTCGCGATCATTGCGAATACCATTCGCGCAGTTTATTATGCGATTTTGCAAATCAGCCTCGGTTTCGATAGGGGTGTTATAAACTCGTTGCTTAATGAAAATTACCCTAACCGGTGGATCGGCCGAGCAGGGCCCGTAGGGTGGCCTGCACGTTCGCCTGACATGACGCCACTTGATTACTTTTTGTGGGGGACAATGAAGCAACGAGTTTATAACACCCCTATCGAAACCGAGGCTGATTTGCAAGATCGCATAATAAACTGCGCGAATGGTATTCGCAATGATCGCGAAATGATAAGAAGGGCCACACAACAAATTTCCCTTCGCGCGTTTTTGTGTTTACAACAGCGTGGCGGACATTTTGAGCAATTAATGCAATAGTTTTAAGTTTCCTGTGAAATAATAAATGATTTTGATTAACCTAACCTACGCTTCTTTGTTTTATGAATCACATAGCCTTCATAAGAAACTAATTTATCCTTTCGAATTAATAACACACCCGGTGAGCCTCTTTTTTAGCCTCTGATAGCAAATGTTGTGTTTTAGCTACAACCATGGGATTTTTACCAAAAAATAGCTAATACGATGTAGAATAACATAAAATAAGAAAAAAAGTAGGGTAAAGGGGACATTTTTTTGATAAATTTTACATTTATTGCAAAAATTGGTAGAAAAATGGTAAATTTTCTTCAAAAAATCATTAATAATTAATTTATGAGGTTAATTTTTCAAGAAATTATGGCTTTATTAGCTCGGCCTATTATTAGAGATCATTATTAATTTTGTTTTGTTTTAATATCACATGTAGTTTAAAAGTAGTAACAGTTTGTTTGCATGGGGTACCAAGACGAGAATAAAAAAAATTAAAAGCCCATAAAAAATTCAATTTTTTTTTTTTTTTGACATTTTTCCGTCGATAAAATTGTTTATATTTTCACCCTTTTTAATATGTGCACTTTATGAAGACTCACACTGTATGTGACTAGCGCGGGCCCTCCTCTGCCTACCGCACCATCATCATCACCATCAGCGGCTAAACGCGATAAATTAGAGAACGGACGCCTATAAATTAGAGTGGGGAAAGTTCAGCGATGGGATCAAAGATAATTAATTAATCTAATAACAAAGTTGAAGAGTTTGTTTGAACGCGATAATCTCTACAACTAAAAGTCCGATTTGAAAAATTGTTAACACTTTAACAGCCACCCACGAACTCGGTCCGTGCTCCTTAAAGGGTTTAGCCGTCCTTCCATAGGCAAACTGCCCCCGATAGGAACCTATATCGTAACCTATGCTATATTGTAGAGGGTACTAATAGTAGTTCATCGAGTAGATATTAGCTCTATGTCTTAGTTAATTTAGGAGTTATTTGAAAAAAAGTGTCCGGAGACGACTTTTTTTCAAAGTGATATATCTCTGTTGATTTTAAAGCTAGAAAAATAAAACTAATTCCAGTGTTTATGGTACACTCTACAGTTTATTTTATATAAATTTCCATGAGCCAAGCCTAAATAAAAATATTAAAAAAATGCAAATAAATTATTTTTTTATTGATTTCTATCAGATTGAATTGAATTACCACTTTGAAAAATATAATAAAATATATAATAATTGTCTATACCTTGCCTAACAGCAGGCCAAGTTTCATTAAAATCCATAAGGTGCAACATGTTGAAAAAAAATAATGAAAGTAAGTGGACCACCTTGTTAACACTGTAAATTCAAGTAATTAATAACGAAATGCTAAAAACGCTTAACCCTTAAATAAGCGATTTTTTGTTTCTTTTGAAAAAATATATGTATTAGTAAATAGGTTTCACTTTACAGGAAAAATTTAAAAAAAAAACTTTATTCAAATTTAATGTACTTTTTTAAAAAAAAAATTTAATGTTGTTTTAAAACAACATTGCGCATTCATAGGAATTGTGCTAGTATGGAGCTGATGAAAACATAAACTGTTTTGAAAGTGTTTATTTATGCGTCATTGTGGTATTTAAAAAAACATTTTTTTTTTTGGTGTCACACAAAGAGACTTGACATTTTTGGCACATTTTAAAAGTAAACCCTGAATATTTTTGGAACATGCACCTTTGCTGCTTATCCATCCAAACTAGATAATGTTTTAGACAACAAAATATTACCGAACGTAAGGTTTTTTTGTCGCATTGCTGCGTTCCTACAACATATTTCTGACATAGATTTACATGATAAAATAATTAAGAATATGAAAGACAGACAAACTATGAAAAACACACTTGTCGACGAGGTACTGCTTCACAACTGGGATCGGCAAAAACAACCCTTTCAACGACTTCTAACTTCAGAAGTTCAGGACTTCCCTGAGCTTTCTGAAGAAGAGCTAAAAATACTTTTTACTGGCACCTACCAGCTTTCACAAACCATTTCTTATTTAGCTGAACTCATGGGGAAAGACAATAATTTTCATGTACGTCAAAAATGAACCTAACATTTTAAAAGTGCAAGTACAATCGCGACACATTAATAGCAAGACCTACAGATGTTACATTGACTACAACTCCAATGGAAAAAGCCACGAAGATATTCGGCGTTATTGCTGTAACTGTGCAAATGGGAATCGAACAGTTGGGTGTTGCTCCCACGTAGCGGCAATTATATATTATTTATCAAATGCAAGATATAAATCTCATATCATTCGCCCAGCAGAAATATTATCCAGTGTTTTTTCTAGAAATAACGATCACGTTGTAATTAATGAAAATAGTGACGATGACTAATAAAAGCTATTTTTTATTAATATGGATTCAACTATTACTGAGAAAAGATCATTTCATTTTCTTTTAAACCTTTCATGCCCAATATTGAAAAATCAAATATGTAATACAATTTAATTAAGTACTATATTATTGAAAAATTGAAAGTTAAAAGCGTCATCAAAGTGGTCATAAGGTGGTCCACTTACTTTCATTATTTTTTTTTCAACATGTTTCACCTTATGGATTTTAATGAAACTTGGCCTGCTGTTAGACAAGGTATAGACAATTATTATATATTTTTTTCAAAGTGGTAATTCAATGCGATCTGATAGAAATCAATAAAAAAATAATTTATTTGAATTTATTAAATATTTTTATTTAGGCTTGGCTCGTGGAAATTTATATAAAATAAACTGTAGAGTGTACCATAAACACTGGAATTGGTTTTATTTTTTTAGCTTTAAAATCAATAGAGATATATCACTTGGAAAAAAAGTCGTCTCCGGACACTTATTTTCAAATAGCTCCTCAATTAACTAAGATATAGAGCTAATATCTACTCGATGAACTACTATTAGTACCCTCTACAATATAGCATAGGTTACGATATAGGTTCCTATCGGGGGCAGTTTGCCTATGGAAGGACGGCTAAACCCTTTAGGAGGCTAACTCGCGAGGCACGGCCCGAGGCCGTGATCAGCTTTCGTACTGTTTATTTAAAAATCATGCACTCAGGGCGTGAGTCGAAGTTAGTGATTGTAGCTTAGTGTTTTAGCTACGTAAACATATACAATTCATTGCTGTAAGTACGAAGGGGGAGCGGAGGGAAGGAATTACAATGACGCGTGTGGGCGCCGCGTTCATTCGGCGGTGAACGAAACAATCGAAGAATACTCGAATGCTCAAAGGAAACGATTTTTTAATATACTAAATATAAAAATAGATCTAATAAAATACAAAATGAATTATTTGAATGGTCATTTAGGTTATTTTTTTTTTTATAGTGTATACAACCTATGCCGAAAACGCCCGCGCACTAGGGGTAGCGCCGCAACAAAACGCAGGGCTGTCAAAGTGTTAAGGAAAGCTATACGATAAGGAAAGGTAGCTATGGGTTAACATCACGCTAGTGCCATTAGGAGCCGAGTAAAATGAAAAAATTGGTTGTCTGTAAAGTCTGTTTACGGATGATAATTTTACGTGATAACTCCATAGTGGAATAGAGATAGTTGAGTCACAAGCCGAACGCTTAGGCCGATCACGCCTCTCTATCGCTTGTTCCGCGCTCTCACTTGCACGCTCGGCGCAGGTCGAACGTGACAATGAGTGTAAACGCAAAAAAGTGTTTATTTACGACATCACATTAGAAACCTCTAAAATTATCAGTGTTTCTCTTATGCATGTATTATACATATTATAAACCTTCCTCTTGAATCACTCTTATCTATAAAAAAAAACCGCATCAAAATCCGTAGCGTAGTTTTCAAGATCTAAGCATACATAGATACAGAAAGACAGCGGGAAGCGACTTTGTTTAATACTATGTAGTGATCAGCATTGCACCCGTGCGAAGCCGGGGCGGGTCGCTATATTTATGTGTGCTTATATTTACATGTAATTATGCATATATTATATTTATAGTTTTAATAGGTTTATGCGTATCTTTATATTTAAAACATTTATTCCTCAATTTTCATGATTGCACCTACTACTGTTTGTCTCTGCATCATCCAAAGGTTGACTGGTAGAAAATGCCTATGGCATTAAGTCCGCCTCTGTACATTTATCTACTTGAAGTATTAAATAAATAAATTTGCCTGCCATCCTGTTATCCACCAGGAAACAGGAAATTTCAGGGCCAAATAATTAAAGGCTGCAGAACTCCCAGAAACCAATTAGCATGCAGCTAAATGATTTCCTGCTGGTTTTCCTCCATCTCGCAGTCATGATGTGCGAGATGACTCAGGGTTGCAAAAGACGAAAACTTGTACACAAAAGAAATCCAGGCTACGACCGCACTGGAGTGCGGGTGACCGTTCCGAAGGTAAGGAATCATACAAAGTAGTTACATTACAAAAAAAAAAAGAAATTCCCATGAAAAACTATTTACATACCTACAAATTTGTACAAAACCCTCGGTGCGCGAGTCCGGCTCGCACTTGACCGGTTTTTTTTAAATGTGTTTTCTTAAATATTGTACGGTGGTACGGAACCCTTCGTGTGCGAGTCTTTACTTTACTTTATTACTAGCGACCCGCCCCGGCTTCGCACGGGTGCAATGGAGAAACCCTGATAATTTTAGAGCCATTATTTCTCTTAAAAAGTATAGGAAAAAAAATGGATATTGTGGGTTATCCCTAAGAGATAGACATATACCATCGCGGACTTTTTTGTAGTCCTTTTTAAGGTGTACAATACTGTAGTACCTTATTTTGATCTATCTCGACGGGTTCAGCCAGCGTTTACAATGTAAGCGCAAAAAAATGTGTTTATTTACGACATTACATTAGAAACCTCTAAAATGATCAGTGTTTCTCTACTATATTATACATGTATTATACATAAATATATAAACCTTCCTCTTGAATCACTCTATCTATTAAAAAAAAACCGCATCAAAATCCGTTGCGCAGTTTTAAAGATCTAAGCATATATAGGGACAGACAGACAGGGAAGCTACTTTGTTTTATACTATGTAGTGATAATACAAACTCATACGAGTGCTGTTTTTTCAAAGCAGACAACGCGACGTCGAAATAACGCCCTTTGCGTGTGCCTAAGTCAGAAATTGCCGACACAAAGTGACCTTCTGAGTTCTATTAAAAGAGAACTTTGCCCTGCTGTGGCCAAATACCCATATTAATTTATTGTACTAATTATGAATTATTTTTTTCTTTTCAGTCAAAATAACGCCTTTTTCGGAGAAGACGCGACGCTAACTGTGCACAAATTACTGGTCTAAATCAATCAATCTATATGTAAAATATTTATGTACGTTTGCCCCGCACGGCCCCCTTTTTTTGCATATTTCTTCAAAAGTACAGAGGTACATTGAAAAAAAAGCAGGTACATATACTCCTAGGGGCGAGTACATTGCATTGATGTACACCTAAAACGCAAATTCTGAGGGGCCGTGCGGGGCAAACGTACATAAATATTTAAATTGTAATGTTCATTATCTATGTAACTCAATTATAGAAAAATATTACTTACAAATATGTAGTTCGCGTTTTATTTACTTTTCACTTGAACTTTTATCAATCGAACTTTGCTGTTAACATAATATCAAAAGTATGGTGATATCTATTGAAAAGGTTTTTTTTTTTTTTAATTTAGTCTACACAGTTCCACTGCTGAGCAGACCTCCCACAAATCCTTTCAGACATCCTTTTCTAGAGCCACCCCGGTCCAACCCTCGCGGTACGCGTGTAGGTCCGTCTCGCCACCTCTCCCTGGGCCGGTCTCCCTCCTCAGGCACCACCGTGTGGAGACCTTTGCCCAACGGTCACTGAACATGCGGTTGACGTGACCCACCCAATCTCATTTCAGCTTGGCAGCCTTTTGCCTACGTCTAGGAATACGTATAGAAATAAAAACCATTTTATAGAAAAGGATTTATTGACTATTAAAAACTTACACGCTCAATACATTTTCTGGATTATACACTATTTAACAATAATCTCGTCAACTTATCGGAAGTTAACTCGTATCTAACTGACTACACTATAACTGACGGAAGATTAACTGCATCTTACTTACGAGTTTGGCTGTACGGCTATACGGGTTTAGGGGGGCTGTATCACCAAATTTCGATCGTCTATTTAATTCATTATAAACGCACATAAAATACTTTCTTTTCTTTTTATTCACAAACGAAGTGAAAAATTATTATCATAAGACGCAAAGGTTTTAATCGTTATGATTCGCGCGACCGTTTCGAAAGATGGTCTCGTTTCTGTTTCGTTGACACTGACACTTGAATAGTATTATCTTGCTCACTCATACTGAAAATCGTATCTAGCGTTCCATACGGGCTGTTGTGCCCACTCTTCTCAGTAGTGACATTTTTCGCACGACCTAATTACGGTGACTGATATTTCTAAAGATTTAAATCTTTGAATAATCATCATTGACATTGATGTTAAAATCTTTAAGTTATCTGCCTATCCTTGTATGCTGTATTAAGTACATTCCATTAGATTATTTTACCTCTGTTTTTGCGTCACTATCGAAATCACAGTGATATTTTCCTGTTGTGCAATAAGGTTGCTGATGGGTTACTTTCACTGGCAAGTCTGACAAATGCACAGTAATCTTTATTGTCGTTGTAATAAGACTGCTGTTGGGTTGCCTGTCAGTGGTAAAATCACTTTTAAGACGCGGTATGACCTCAATATACACAAAAATTGGTTTCTTTGATAATCGAGTATGGCGTAACGCAATGAAAATATCCAACGCAAAAAATACAGTGGACAGATAAGGGATTAAAGTAAAGTTTTAACCGAATAGAAAAGCAAAAAATAGTTTGGTATACCCCAATAAAAAATTTGGAAGTTGCTTCACAAAAATAAACTTTGGCGTCGAAAATCTCCGTATTTTCAGCGATAACAACATTCTTTTTTTTAAGAATATAATAGATTTTGCATTTTTTTAAAACTTTAACCAGTCAATTATTTAATTTAGTGTGTATATTCTGCATAATCTAAAGAAAACCCGTAAAATAAATGCCTATTCGCAGCATACTTACGTCGTCAACACAAATATTATTTTCAATTTTCAACCTTATATAGCGATTCATAATGGTGACAATAGATTACGCGGTCATACTTTAGTCGTCGGGCAGCGCTCGACATGCACGGTCGCTACCGGACGCTCTGTGTCGTAATTTAATATTCGTAGTTTACGAGTTATTTTTCTATAAATGACTGAAAATATTGTGTGAACTGAACTAAAGTTCTGTGGCGGACTTCTAAGGCGACATTCTAACCCTGAGTCCCTGATTTTGGCTTTATTTAAAGTGATTACGATTTTTATTCGGCAATAAAAATAAAATGTTGCGAAAGTCATTTACAAGAAAAAGACGAATAACTCGAAAAAAATATGGAATGTTTGGGTAAGTACAGGGATCATTGCGGTATTGTATCATACTCTTTGAATTTTTTTTTTATTTTATTTACGAAACCATAAACATATGAAATATACGAAACGGTATAAATTTGATAATTTCTACAAAAGTTTACTAAATTCAAAAACAAATAGGTGCACTCTATTGTGATAGCAATAGAATACATATTTGAATACGCATAGTGCAAGCATCCTTGGTCGAAGCAACCATCATCGTTCGCCCGCGCCCAGCGCGAAAGGCCAAAGCCGTATTACCGTAGTATATGCAACCAAAACAGACTTGCAGAAATAAATCAGAGTGGATTTTTATATTTATGTGTCATATAAACTTTGATTTATTTGTAAGTTTATTTTTATAATTATTATTGAGTTATTAGTAGTACCTAACTTAGTTTCTATAATTACCTATTATAATATTTTCTTTTTTAGATCAATGAAACGAAAATACTGTGATGCTAATGTTGGTCAACCCAGTACTTCAGTTGAGTCTATACCTAGAGAGTAAGTTTTTTTTTCTCTATTTAGTTCCTATAAATAATTTGATCTTAGTCTGTCGATAACGGTGTTGTTCCTTATCGGTATCTTACTATATTATAAATTTGAAAGTTTGTGAAGATGTTTTGATTTTCAATTTAGCACAGGTACATATAGGCAATGTCCTGGATGAACACATAGGATACCCTATATCTGGGTACATGAAGTATTTCCCCTAGGATGCTAATAGCCTACTGCTAGATGCTACTAGTGAATTCTGTTATGCATTTTCATAGAACTATATTTTATTATATAGGGTGACTGGTAATTAGTGGGGTCCGTGGCTAAATAATAACAGCCGCACAGGTCGATCGATCAGGTTAAGCTACGCTTGCCGCGGTTGGTCTGTGGATGGGTGACCATCTTTACATAAAGAGACCCCTCCGTGCCTGGGAAAGCACGCTAAGCCGTTGGTCCCGGCTGTCATTCGTAGATCTTTGACAGTCGTTACGGGTAGTCAGAAGCCCGAAAGTCTGACAACCAGTCTTACCTAGGGGTATCGTATTACCCAGTAACTGGGTTGTGGAGGTCAGATAGGCAGTCGCTCCATGTAAAATACAGGTATTTAGCTGCATCCGGTTAGACTGGAAGCCGACCCCAACATAGTTGGGAAAAGGCAAGGCAGATGATGATGACTGGTAATTACTGACCGATACTTAAACACATGATTCTACTAATGACAGCAAACAAGTTTTATAATGGGACAAAAAGTGAAATGACGAAAAAAAAAATCAGCTGTTCCCTACATTTCAACGACATTTGTGTTCGCATAACTCGTCAACATGGATTACAATGTAGGGAACAGCTGGTTTTTTTCGCGATTTCGGATTTGGTCCGATAGTAAAAGTTGTTTATAATGATGAGTACAATCATGTGTTTAAGTATCACTTTAGTGAGCGATAGATGCAAAAACCACCATTTAGCTGGTAGGGGGCGGGGACACTTGAATCTAACAAAAATTTGTACTTTAAAGCCTAATATTTTACGAACGGATCCCTGAATCGAAAAATTGTTTTCACAAACCCGCAATGTTTTTGAAAGACCTATTCAACGATAACCTACACCATGTTATAGACGAGAAAACAAAAGTCATCCGCACTTTACGCGTAAAGGAAACGCTTAAAAAAAATGCTTGCATGATTTTTTTACAACTTTGTCGGCGTGATTAATATGTATATTCATGCCAAATTATAGCTTTATTGATTATAGCTTTATAACTAAGAGTCTCTGAGCTAAGCTGCGGACGGACGGACAGACGGACATGGCGAAACTATAAGGGTTCTTTGTTGACTACGTAACCCTAAAAAGGACTCTCAGGCCGTGAGTATGACTAACACTTGCCTTTTTTAAGTACTTACACCTGACTCATTTTGTTTCAGAAATCCAACTGCTGCAATATATTCTATAGAACCGGAAAACAAACAAAGCTACGCAGCGATTACCGGCAGAAGAATTATACCGTAATATACCGGCATAAAAATAAACGGATTAATAATGATTTTATTGTTTTTAATTTTTAATTATTTATTGTATCATATTGTGCACCTACACTGTACGTAAAATTTCAGTACACACATCATTAGGTATAATAACCCGAAAACACCTGATTTCCTTACATATACTATGCAATTTTCCATGAGCACACAAACAACCGTGTTTGCGTGTGTGTATTACCGTATAGCACGCAGACGCGGTTGTGTGAGTGCGATGTAGCGTTTCAAATCGTAGTCAGTCCGCGCCTTAAAGGACTGTACGCTTAGTACTAGTATCCTGTGCCGACTTGATTAGAACTTTGTCAAATGTGGTGATACAGTATCTAGGCACGTTTTTATTAATCTTATGTATTAACAATGGTGGCGATTCTCTTGTTCACAAACTTAACTAAATTAAAGTTCAGTGCATCTTTTTATTTCTATTTCATTAAGAAAAGGACAGAAGATAAGTTGTAGTTTAGTCCTGTCAAATTAATCAGCGCCTGACACTACTCCATACAAGTTTAGACGTGATTAAAAACTGACCTACTAAATTTACGTCAATTTACGCCAGGGGCTGATTAATTTGTAAGGACCAAATTAAAATGTATCTCCTGTCCTTTTCTTAATTAAATAGAAAGAAAAAGATACACTGAACTTAAAAGTTATTTGTGAACAACAGAATCTGCACCAATACCTGTTCTGTAATTATATTGATTTAGTGGGAACGCCTCGTTCGTTTCTAGGTCTAAAGTTCTAAATAAAAAAAATAGATTATGTATGATTTTTAAAACAAAATTAGTTGGTTTTCGACTTATATAATTTTTCCTATTGCTTTTCAGTATTGCCCGACTAACTTAACCAGAGTCCTTAGTCAAAAGCTAAGGTTATTCGGCGACGTCACTTGCGAAATAATGAAGGTGTATCTTGCATACAAATACTGGCAATATATTACAAGTTTATGAACCGAAAAACAACTAAAATTATCACTAACTAAAAATAAGAACAAATAAAATTAAATAATGCCATATTTATTTACATTTACAATACAGTCCAATATAGATAAAAATATATCTAGTTTTAATATCGCAGGAAACAAAAGACTTTTCCAATTGTTAACAAACCAAACATTTATTTTGAGATAATAATTGATTGGAATTTTCTACTAAAAGTTAACATTTTATTCTTGTAGCAACACCTAAGTTACTAGGCAGTTTATTCAATACTTTTGTTGGACAGTATATTTTGTTTTTAATTATTGTAAATATTCTTATACATGACAATTCCGTAAAGACTCTTAGCTTTATTGCGTATAAAAGCCTATTTTATCTTTTTTAAATAGTTTCTAGGCCATCAATATGCATATGGTTGGTCCTGAATGGGCTACACTAAGCAACGCAGCCGTTAATATGACATATCGAACGTTAGAAAGAGACGACACACAGGGATGAGTGAAGGCCTATTCAGATTTAACTAGTGTTGAATGCCGTAATTAGAGAAACAATTAAAAAACCATTGTGTCTCGCGCGGATGTGGATCCACGCGAGACACAATGGATTTTTAATTGTTTTTAACGTGGGTTCGGCATACGAAAGTTTAACCGATAATGCTGTCGCGCTCAGTAGCGATAACGAATCGGTACGCGATATAGCTGTCGTAATAAGTAGCGCCTTCTGTTTAGTCACCTTGGACCAGTATAGCAGCGATATCGCTTATATCTGAATAGGACTTTACGATACCACACGCTACAAAGCCGAACATTTTCTATATTTACGACTCGATTTGCTATATTTACGTCTCGGTACAGGATTCTTACTATTATATAAAAACTTTATTGTAATACTTACTAGTTATTTGAGTACAAAAACTACGAATGGAAGATGACTTGATTGTTCTCATACAAAATGTCTTGAGTTCGAATGTAAACTCACTACTCGAACAAGATAATAATTAGACAACTGTTGCAAATACTTGCCAAACTTCAAACCTTTTGTAGTTGTCTAATTGTTTTAGTCGGCTAGTATGTAAGATTACGATGTTTGTAAGTAGAAAAAACAATATATAAATTGATTTCATATAGGGATAACTACTTATTGATTTAGGGGTCATACAAAATGCTTTTCGTAATCATTTTTATTCTATACAAGACAAGACTTATATTAATTAAACGTACATGTCATTTGCCCTTGTGAAGATTATAGATCTAGCTTGACCTTGACCTAAAGAACTTACAACTTAAGGTCTCAAGACCCTATAACTTAAGTTCTCAAGACCTTAGAACTTAAGGTCTCCAGACCTTAGAAATTGAGGTGTTCAGACCTTAGAACATAAGTTATCCAGACCTTAGAACTTAAGATCTCCAGATCTTAGAACATAAACACTCAAGACTTTAGACCTTAATGCGGTTTTTACTTGTAACCGTGCTGTGGCATTAGCCTCTCAATAATAACTTTGTAGAAATCGTTAACAATGATATACTTATTAATTTATGAAATTCCCTTTATTCATGTGCTAATTCCATGTCTTTGTTGCCAATTAATTTACAAGGAGTAGGCAAAGGTGTACTAACGCAACTATAGAGCAAGCCTATCCCTAGACCGGACACAATTCCAATTTATTACTAAGAATTACCTTAAATACACCATCTGGGTATCAAATCAAGGACATCACGCTTGGAATCCGAGTTCGCGCCTACTTTACCCCAGGACGCAATTTAAAAACTTTATGGCAATATCTAACTTTATTCTAGATGTAATAAGTACACGTCTGCCTACCCCCAACAATAGTTTCTAAGGGTGAAGGTGATGTAAGTAAGTATATATTTACACTTTTTTATGAATAAGAGGACAAACACTTTTTATTCGAAGAAACAACTATTCTTTATTAAATGCTGATGTTTACGGGTAGAATTTGGACATAACAGATACATAAAGAAACGATAAACTATCGACTTAAGGCTCTCATACACAAGCGCGACTTTGCGACACGACTTAACACTGCATGTGAGTTTACAAGTCGCCCCTGTGTGAGAAGCCTTGTAACTGCTACTACCGTTAAGTCTGTTGTTTGTATACTTTGGAAGCTTTATACATTTTGAACCACCACCAAAACGCATGTTTTAATGATTTTTTACTACTGGCAACCCTGCTTGGTAGTTTTGGTAGAAATCTCAAATAGTTCTTTAAAAATAGCATTGATACTAATTAGTCCAAAACAAAATCATTTATTTCACAACTATACAATTAGGAATGTGGAAAACTTTTACATTTAGTAGTATTTTTTTCAAACTCATATTTTATAAGAATGTGCTATTTCACACTTACAGTAACATACCTACGGTAATTTATTTACATATTATTGCGCCTGAATCCTTTTGACAGGTCATCAATATCAAATTATAATATTTAGAAATATACTAGCTCGCACAATTAAGTAAGTTTTTCTTGTTACATGCTGAAAACTATTTTAGTGGAGACAAAACTATTATGTATACTACACAAGGCAAAAAAAAAATCAATACGCCGAATTGTATGACCGTACATTTAACAAAACGCTCTCATTCCTGAATCCTATAAATCTATAATACACTTTTTTATAAACCTTCAGGTAAAACTTTTTTGAAGCATCAAAAAATTCGAAAACCTCCTTTGATAAACATATTTACCTGGCAACATTCTCAAACGCCTCTAAGTACCAATAGAGAGATTTTCTTTCTGTTTATAACCGGTTAAAAAGCAAACACTCTATGTAAAAGTGTCCCACATTGTATTGACCGGGCGGCGATACCACAGCGTAGGCTTACCGACTGAAAATACGCGACGGAAAGTTCGCCTGCAACGCGTTCTAACTTACCTAAACTTTAATTCAGTGTCTCAGATAATTAAGTAACTTAATATACATACTTTATCAAGCTCAAATTCCATTGCAGCCAAAATGTATTTAGGACCTTTTTATGACTACCTAATTGTCACACAAAAATCAACTTTGAGTACATAAAGATAAAGTTGATAATTGAATAAATGGCATTACAATAATATTATTTGAGATTAGGTGTTCAAGTATGTCGCGCCGAGCTTTTGCCGCGTAATTTCGTCCGGTATTTGGCTACGCTTAATAGTAGCCGTACATCTGCTATAGCAGCGCCCGGATCTCCTTGTGGATGTGGCACAGATAGTCGACGTATGAAGAGCTGCCGTCTACCCCGCGATCTTCGACCAGGAAGTGACGTAACACGGCTTCCAGTTTGTCATGTTGGCGCATTGTCGTTAGCTGAAACAATGACGAGGTTTTAGGGGATATCTGAGTACGTAGTTGTGTGTTTTGGATTAATGATCAAGTCTCTGATCAGTAAAAGTACTGTCACACCCGGTTTCTGAGTCGAGAACTTGTCAAACTCTTGCTTAAGGTGACTCCTTAATGCATTCCGCGAAATATAAATTATTTATTTATTTAAAAAACGCCAGAAATTTTGAAATTCTCGGGCTACATTGAAAGCATAATATCATAAGTAATGCTAGAATTTGACAAATTCTCAACTTCCAATCCACAATTTAGAAACCGGGTGTTAGATTGCCTGAACGGTGCTCAATTAACTGTTATGAGGGTTTTCTGAAATGACGTTCACTAGGTGGCAGCACTGGGACGTCACGTCCAAGCACCTGTCAAGTGTCAAAGCGCCTATATTTTCTTTAATCCTGACTGAATGAAAAACGAATGATGAACTTCATCATATATTTTAAATTCATTGTCGAAATGGAAGACCTCTTGCCAAAGTGGCGCCAACTGATGGCGTAAATTTTTATGAAAACCCTCATTGAGCATCGTTCAGGCCACCAATCATAGCGGCTGGCAGGGACATCAATGCGCAACCTGGTACCATGGATTTAGTATGTGATTCTGAACCAACTGCGATAAAATTTTTCTTCAGTTATTAAATTGAAGAAATATATGTTCCATACATTTTGCGGGCGCACTTTTCTATTAAACAGTGCTCTTTTTTTTCTAATTTCTACGCTAGGGGGTCTAAAATCATGTGCTGAATTCATGGTTACCGCAAACTGTAACCTTGAATTGGGTAGTTGCATGATATTGAATACTATATATTCTAGTAGATAATATATCCACACATGTAATACAATAATAGAATTTGAAATCAAATTTGAAATCGGTCGAAAAATAAAAAACTTATAACTTATAGAAACTTTTTGTCTATCTCTTTCTCGCAAAACGAAGTTTTGCATGTAATTTATATGGCGATACTGAACTATGACGTCACAATTCAGTATTTCCCTCTCTGTCTAATTGAGAGTTTTGAACGCTCATATCTTTTCAATTTTTAAAAATATTAAAAAACTGTTTATACCAAACTATTAGTGAGGTGAAAAAGCTTCAATTAAAAATAATAAAAAAAAAATTTGTCAACTCGCGGATTCAGCAAATGATTCTAGACCCCCTAGCGGAGACATTTTTCGGCGGTTATTAGAAAAAAGAGAGCTCTGTTTCATAGAAAAGTAGATGAACCCCGATGTCATGCCACCCTGTTTAGATATGAAAACATAAATTAATTAGAGAAAGTGGGGGTACCCCCCTTAAATTCTTCAAACTTAAGAAATGCACGTAATTTTTTTTTATTATGGAGGAGGCGGGGGGGGGGCTATGTTTTCTGGAGTGATTATTAAATTAGTGATGTGAGAGTAATGTTGGATCGAACCTGTAATAGCTGCAATATGAATGACATATAATTATAACATACATACTATGATGTTGTTTATGTAATGTAAGAGTAAATAATAATGATGTGACGTATTAACATATTATTTTATATATCTATATTAGTATGTATAATGCAGAAATATAAAACAATATGTTATGTTCACAAATATGTATTTAATAGTCGTGTGTAAGGTGCTAAAATGAAACGTAAAACAAATTGTTACATGTTTTCAACATGGAATAATATATCAAAATATAAAACCATAAATATTAAGGATGCAAAGATAATTCAGGCAAAAATTAAAAAAGCGTCACACAACACCCGAAGATAGTAAAAACCGCCCAAATCACCCAGAATCATCAAAATCACCCTTTTTCTGATCGCAGGATATATAACCAGAAAATCGTCGAAAAATGCGTTCTAAAGCGCAATAACCTTTGTAAGAAAAGGCAGTGGAATTGAAATGATACTGAAATGAAAACCTGTTATAAACATGAAAGGCAACGATTTTATTCAAAATATGAAAGATATCCTATCGCATTTGGCAATAGTGTAGTTTTCTATCAGTGAAAAGATTTTTGTAATCGGATTTCATCCAGAGATTACCTCTTACTTAACAAACAAACAATTTTCCTCTTTATAATATTAGTTAAAATAGATGGATAACTAAAGAACTCAGTCAATTCCACGCCCCACCAAAGCCCAAATCCCCCAAAAACCCTCAAGAAACCCATCAAACATACAGCATCTTCTGCACAGCCTTGTGCACAGACATGAGGAACTCCATGTAGGCGTCGGCTCCGTCCAGGCCGCGGTCCTCGAGCAAGAGGCGGCGGAACTGCGGGGCGGTGGCCGACAGCTGGTGCGCTACTGTCAGCTGAGAGGAACAGGGGTCAGGGCGGTAGGCCATGCGTGTGCCATGCTTTTTGGGAAGGATTTTCGGGCCTATCGGTAGTCTTTTACTTGTACTGCTTATAACCTGTCAATCTTCGAAATAATTGTGGGTGTTTTCCGAGTGAGATTGTTTATCTTAGACTTTATTCAATCGCTTTCTATCAGGTGAGATCGAAGTCGACAGCAGGAACAAAGTAAGTGGTAATAGCCTAATGGTTATCGTAGGTCGGGGGTTCGATTTCCGTCCGTTGCACTTTTGACGCTAACTCTCATGTTCGTTTTAATTTTTAACTTAGTTAGCGAAGCTTACAGGGCAATTTAATTACAGGCAATCAAAAAAAGGAAATATTTTTACGAATCAAAATAAACTTAATGTGAAAAGAGATCATTTCGATCATTCATTCATTCATTCATTTTGATCATTTTGAGACGGCAAAAATGGCAGTTCCACACAGATAGCTGGCATCAATGACCTTGTATCGAACAACGCAAGGTTTAGCGAGGGCAGTGGTTTACAGGCAACAGCTAGTGACGCGCGATAGCCCGAAAATCATAGAATAAAGAAAGTTGTAACAAAAAACAAAAGACTATTTGTAGCATGCATCACCTGTTCAAGAAACCATAAAATATCTGCAGTGTGTACAAGACATGCAGAGTAGGCAGTAATGAAGAAACAGGCTTAATATTCATATAAAAATAAAAGTTCTTCAGTAAGCAAGCATTTGGCAGTGTAAAAAGTTCAAAAATGCATGCCTGCATCACACAAGACAAAAACAAAAACTACCGCTCTAAGGTCTAATAAGATATCTACATATATTGTGTAGCTAGAAAAGGTGCTTGTGTGTCAAATTTGTGTTCTAAATAGGTTAGAATAAGAATAAGAGTTAATAAATAGGAAGAGGCCCACTCTAGAAGACACATTTCGCACAGATTCACTTAATCCAATCGGTAGCATTGGATTAAGTGAATCTGTGCGAAATGGGTCTTCTAGTGGTGTCAAATCTCGTGAGATCTAACCATAGAGCGTCGATGTAGCGAGCCGTATTAATGGCATCATTTTTCCAATGCGCGAACGAGACACAGCTATACATGACTGATAGCACTATCCCTTTTTCGCAACAGAATATTGATGATATCATTATTTTACAATACGCCTCCTGGACCCCAAGCAGCATATTTAAAACACTTTTCTATCATCTTGATGAACACTTTCAGGACAAATATCAAAATAACTTCCCTTAAGGGGATGCGCAATTCATATTTTCTTAAGTTTTTTTGCAATTTGCATGTCAATGACAGGTTGTATGTTGAACAACTGACCTAACACTGATCTGCTTCCCCCTTAATCTATAATACGGCCTCAATAAACTATCTAACTTAATCTACTACAGCAAGTTCTCTACCCACCCTCATAGCAGTCCTTCTCCTGACCCTGGCGTCGTCGATGAGCGCGCGCACAGCGGCGTTGGCCGGCGTGTCGAGCTGGGGCAGCTCACACACCTGCGTGTCGACTTGCGTGGCCGACGGCACGCCGAACACGTCCTGCACGAACTCCGGGTTCGCTTGGGAACCCACCCACAGAAGCATGTGTACGCCGTTTTCTGTTGAAAAGAGGATGGTGTTAAAATGTGCTTGAAAATTAAAGCTTTTATTTTCACCCTCATTTAAGCTTCAGACTTTTACTTTTCGTTCATTCGGCATCTTTCACTCGACGTGAAACGGATAAACACAAAATGAATCATAAGTGAAAGATTAAAATGATGAAAAAATATTTAAAAAAGGTTACAAGTTGGACACCGAGCGACACTAAGTACATATCCGCAATCATAAGCACACAACGTAGGTCACAGCCGATCGGCCGGTGGTGCATGGTTAGTGGTACCCAATTTTTTGTATGGACAAGCAGGTAACATAACAAGCTTATAATTTTGTGATCTTTCATGATACAGTATAGAAATTTTGTACATAGATTCATTACATAAAAATACTAGACACGTGTTTCGGGTTTCGCATATGCTAAAACTAATGTTGTATATTTTTCTTTTTCAAATGTTTTGTGTATAAATATATCAATGAACCGTTAATTCCTATATAATTGAGGTAGTGTCGTATGTGTGTACGTGGAATGAAACAAAAATGAGGCTTCACTCGAGTGCAGCTTATCAGCATTAAACCATATCAGAATGTAACGTCATATCATTTTATGGTATTGAGAGATTAAATTGAAAATTATCAACGGTTCAAGAGAAATAAAAGCAGCGTGTTGGTAGGCTGGTTTGCATGGCAGTAGTGGAGGTATGCCTCTGACCCAGTAAGTAGACGCCCTGCTCGTGCATCTTGTCGACGGACGCGCGCAGCGGCTGCAGCGCGGCGCCGGGCTGCGCCAGGCGGTGCAGCGGCAGCAGGCGCGGGTACGTGTACACGCACGACGTCTCCACGTCGGCCGCCAGCGCGCGGTACATCGCGCACGAGCGGTCGTCGCATGTTATGTCGGGGCCTGGGGAGAAGGCAGGTTTAATACCACAATAATTCAATATTCAAGGACTAATGTTTTCAATAGTATCGCCTAAAATTCGAAATCAATTTTGTAAAAATATAAATGACCTCTTTAAACACTGTAATGTCTTACCAGTTCTTACACAAGTAATTTTTTTGTTATTAAAAAAACAATTTTTCAATGAATCTTTAAGAAACAAAATCGAACACCCTGTATGAACTCAGGCAGTTTCTGAGAATAGGCTTCGTACACAGCGCGCCAACAATACGTATGGCGAGCAAACTACCGGTTATATTATACCGAGACTTATTAATAGTCTACCCTCAGAAATACACAAATGTATTACACTTAAAAATGTCAAATGTAAACTTAACACGTTCACGCCGGCGCATACCACCGGTGGTACGCGCCGGCGTGAACGTGTTAAGCAATATTACTTAAATATCATGTAGGAATGAGTGTAATTGTTCTAAGACCTAAAGATTTTATTAATTGTATCCATCGATATTAAGATTAGACTCATGGTAGCACAAGTTTAAACGTTAGTGGTTTTAAGTTGCTATTTAATATGAATAATTCTGTATTCTTTTGTATAAATGTTAAATAAATTAAAAAAAAATAGCAAAATTCGCAGAACGAACGATTAACGATTGTACAGACGCCAGCACATCAAGTTACTACAATCTTTCAGATTTCTTTAATAGATTTTCAACTTTATCGCTAAAGCATAAGGTTCAAAGTTGATTGGGAAAATCTGACAGTATCGGGTAGCTTGATGTGCTATAAATGATAAATGATTTATTTTCTGTAAGTAGGTTTGTACAAACACTTTTACATGTCAATCATATTTTTTAAACTAGATGAGGTCGGCGTTTCCTATCTGACTAATCTGAGAAGAAAGGCCGAAACAAACTCAGAGGTCACAGTCTCTTTTAAAGTCCAGACATAATCTTGGTCAGATCATGTGAAGACCATGTAGATTGGTATCTGAAATGGTCTTTTGAGTAAAGAACCACACAGATTGAGCGGACCTGTCCAGTCAGTGCACGCATTTGTCAAAAATCGTGCAGCTCAACTCAGAACTTGAGGAGCCTTACGATTCGACGAACAATACCAATGAAAGGACATTTGGGTAGGCCGCATAAATGACTCAAACTGCCAGATCATGATTAAAACTAACTAAGAAGGAAAACCGAAAAAAAGAAATGACCCACATAGTCTTCACACTCACAGTAATAATAATAAAAAATAAGATACTTTACAAAGTAAATATCCATGTCATTGTTTATATAAAATTCATCAATGTCAATGTGTATATAAAAATCCGGATATAATCTTTGATCTTTGAGGACCATGTAGATTGGTGTCTGAAGTGGTCTTTTGAGGAAAGAACCACACTGAGTGGACCTGTGCAGTCAGTGCACGCATTCGTCAGTAACCGTGCAGCTCAACTCAGAACTTAAGGAGCTCAACGATTCGACGAGCAATACCAAGGACAGGACATTTGTGTAGACCGCATACACCACTCAAACTGCCAGACCATGATTAAAACGGAAACAATGATCCACATAGTCCTCACATTCACAATAATTAAAATAATATAAGACTTTAAACAGTAAATGTTCATGTCATTCTGTATATAAATAGATATGTATTTAGAAAGAAAAAAAAAAACAAAAGTGTAAATCAGCAAAATAAAAAATAAACAACATTCACTGTCTAGAACTATTGGAGCAGCTCAATCCCAAGCTTTTTTGTCCTCAATATAGTCTTTTACAGTATAATAGGCTTTCTGGCATAGTTTTAGCTTTATAAAAGATTTGAATTTATTAATGCTTAGTTCTTGAATGTGGCTAGGAAGTTTATTATAAAAACGTATACATTGGCATCTAAACGAGCCACCTATTTTCTTGAGCCTTGTTGTTGTATTTGTGTTTGTTCCTAGTATTTATATTATGGATATCACTGTATTTTTTAAGCAGATTAATATTTTTATGTGCATACAAAAGATTATCATAAATGTACTGAGAAGGCACAGTCATTATATTAATCTCTTTAAATTTGTCTCTGAGGGAGTGTCTGGGACTTCACTACATAGTATAAAACAAAGTCGCTTCCCGCTGTCTGTCCATATGTATGCTTAAATCTTTAAAACTACGCAACGGATTTTGATGCGGTTTTTTTTAATAGATAGAGTAATTCAAGAGGAAGGTTTATATGTATGATACATGCATAATATAGTAGAGAAACACTGATCATTTTAGGGGTTTCTAATGTGATGTCGTAAATAAACACATTTTTTTGCGCTTACATTGCAAACGCTGGCTTAACCCTACGAGATAGATCAAAATAATGTACTACAGTATTGTACACCTTAAAAAATTCTACAAAAAAGTCCGTAATGTCATATTATGTCATTTTTTATCCTATACTTTTTAAGAGAAATAATGGCTCTAAAATTATCAGTGTTTCTCTACTATATTATGCATGTATTATATGCATATAAACCTTCCTCTTGAATCACTCTATCTATTAAAAAAAACCGCATCAAAATCCGTTGCTTACTTTTAAAGTTCTAAGCATACATAGAGACAGACAGACAGCGGGAAGCGACTTTGTTTTATACTATGTAGTGATAGTGATCAGCATTGCACCCGTGCGAAGCCGGGGCGGGTCGCTAGTAATTTATAAATGGAACGAGTTGCCCTTTTTTGTAAAATAAAAATTGTCTGAATATCGGCGGCATTTCCCCACAACAGAATACCGTATGACATCACACTATGAAAGTAACTAAAGTAAACTAAACGGGCTGTCTCTAAATCAGTTAAGTCACGAATTTTTCTAACGGCGTATGCTGCAGAGCTAAGCTTTTTTGACAATTTATCTATATGGGGGCCCCATTGAAGCTTAGCATCCAAAGTTATGCCTAAGAATACTGTGGTATTTTCGGGTTTTAACTCTTCACCCTTTATGAGAACACTAGTTTCTACTTGTCTAACATTTGGTATCGTAAACTTAATACATTTCGTTTTTTTTCCGTTAAGAAGTAGGTTATTAACATTAAACCAGTTAACTACTTTTGCGAGGGCACTATTTATATTGTCAGTAACCAGCTGCTGACGTTTGAGTTTAAATAAAAGTGAAGTGTCATCTGCAAACAACACTATATCATGTTCATCCCTTATGAGGTAAGGCAAGTCATTTATATAAATAAGAAATAAAAATGGGCCAAGAATTGAGCCCTGGGGGACCCCCATTTTTTTGCTGGCGTCTGTACTTCGAGATGACATAACCAAATCTGTAAATAACACCATCTTCTGTTGATTTGGAGTAGTTCATTAATGTAAACTACACTATTTGCGCTGTAGCATGGTGCGGGTGACAGTTTCAGTAACATTTCGTTTCACTCTTGAAAGTTGCCGCGATTTACAATTTATGACTTAGTATTTCAGTTGTACCACATTCGTAATATATTAAATAATTAATAACTGTAGTAAATTAAATTAAACCCAACCAGAATGTTCTAATCAAGAAATAAAATCAAATTGAATGAAAAATTAAGCAAAGTGTTATGCGTATAACGTAACGCCATAGACGTATTTAGTGATGGGATGTACTGCTACGATGGATAGTCGATATTTTTTATAATAAAAAACGTATATTGTGCGTAGGTCAATTTTTATTTTTAAAAGGTCTAATTATACAACAGAACATTTATAGGGTAAGGTTGCTTAAAAGGTTGCTAAAAAAAAATACATGTTATTCGTCTAAACTCATATCAGAGTCAGGAACATCTGAATTGTCACTCAATTCATCATCTGAATCTGTGACGGATATTATTAACGATGACTCAATTATGTTGCCAATATGTATGTCACGATCCCAATCAGACATAATGTCCCTTTTTGTTTTATTCACGACCTTCGACCAGTCTTCAGGTTGAACATTGTTGATGGCCTCTTGTAATAGGGCCAACATCTTATTTGCCGTAAATGGCGGCGAAGTATTATTTCTTGCGGCGTAACCTAAAAATAAACGAACTTATAAAAAAAAGTATTCAAATAATCATCAATCAGCCTAATCTAGTATCTGGTAATGTTTTTAAACTAGGTACATGCTACGATCGGAAAGCTGATTTTTTTATAAAGCTTCAAAATGGGAATTGAAATTAAAAGCATACCTTTTATTTGGGCCCAAATCAGCTCAATAGCGTTATACTGGCAATGGTAGGGTGGTAGTCGAAGGACCTGGTGGCCTTTTTCTTTTGCCATCTCGTCCAGAGCATAGGTAGGAGTTGGTGGCTTATGGCGTCGGACTAAGGCAATAAGCTCCGTCTTTAACATTTTTATATCTGCTGTAACTCCGTTTTCACTCAGCCACTTCACCAACTCGCTTTTGCGGTTGGATTGGTTTGGGGGTTTATTAACTTGCACCGAATGGTAGGGTGCGTTGTCCATTATTATGGTCATAGGCTCTTTTAAATTGTTTAATAGACCTATGAACCAATCTTTAAATTTTTCGTAATTCATCTCCTCATGATACTCCGTAGTTTTTTTTGACTTAAAAGCCAGCAAACAATCAGGGACGAATCCACTTGCTGTACCTGCGTGACAAATAATAAGGCGTTCGCCTTTGCCTTCCGGCACTTTGGTACACGATTGTGCCGTATCGTCGGTCCAACTTTTACCCACTGTGTGGTTGGCGTTTAGCCACGTTTCATCCAAAAAGACAACTTTGCTCCAATCACTTATGTTTTTGGCCTTCCTTAAAAATCTACATCTTGCTAGGGCAATGTCAGTCCTATCCATAATAATCTTTCTTTTGTTAACTTTTTTGTAAACAAAGCCAATATCTTTTATAACTTGCCGTAGCGAAGTAATACCTCCTTTGAACAAGTCAGCTTCTTTTAATGATTTTAGAAGCTTGAGCAATGTGGGTAGCTCCATTCTTCTATAATAATCATAAATATGATTTCTAATAGCAACCTTAGCAAAATCATCCAAATCTGTGATTGGCTTCACCTTGGTCCGCTTTTTGTTGGGTGTCGATAATTTATTTTCAAACATCCCATCTTGGCCAATTTTCTCACGTGTTATACGCGAAACAGTATTGCGGCCAATATCAAGAGCTTCGGCTACTCGTTCTACAATATGATTCAATGGTAACAACGGTCCATTATTTTGTTGTTCTCTTTCAAAGTAGTCTCGGAGGCGAACAACAAGCTCCCTGGCCTGACTACCCAAAACAGTTTTTTTTGTATGCTTAGGCATGGTAATAACAACAAACTCAACAAACTTATAACAAATAACAATTTAACAAAAATGAAAACAAACAATGAAATCGTAATACGTGTCACATTAAGTCACAATATAACGCGCTTGCACTCGTACTCGCACTCACAGCATCGCACGGGTAAACAACATGGCCGCCGCGCCGATGCACCATAGAGCAAAAATGTTGTCACGAAAAAAAAAACATAAACCCGATTTTGATTATTTTATATAAGTACAAAGATAATTATGTAGCCATAAAACATTTATATTGACAAGTTTATACACGTAGCACACACGTAGTTACACTGCACAACTGAATAATACACTAATTTTCATAACAATATTAAAGAGAACTAGATTCACGCTGCGAGTATCGTTAGCGATAAAAATGAATTGCATAACCTCACATCCCTACGTGGTACTGACAAATGTCAACGTCATACGGGCAACTGTCACCCGCACCATGCTACAGCGCAAATAGTGTAAAATGATGTACTGACCTCCGGCCACAGCATCAGATCGCAGCACGCAGTTTGTATACAGCGGCAGAAGCTTCATAGGCTCCGGTAACACCAGCTGACCGGCTGACGATGGAGATGCGCAGTGTCTCCTGTACGCGGCCAGCGAGCGCGCGCAGCGGGTGGAGAGGGTTTCTCGGACTTGACGGGGTGAGTGCTCGCGGAGGGCCCAGACGGCTGCAAGAGAGGGAGAACAGGTTGTTATGGTGAGTAAAAATGTGTGTTTGGAAAATGGAAGGTTGAATTACACTGTATTCTATGGCCCATTTGGACCACAAATCAAAAAGTGCAATTGGCGTTAAATGAATTTAAAAATCTTTCCATTTCTTTCGATCATTTGAAGATGACAGAGACAGAATCATGTTTTAAATAAGTTAAACGCATTTCGTGATTTGTGGTACACGTGGACCTAAGTCGTATTTTAGAAGAATTCTTAAACTTCAATTAAAACAAAACGTTTTAAATATGTGCGTTAGTATGTCAACGAAAAGCAATAGTCTTATAAAGAAACTGAATAAATGGAATGTTTGCACTGCTTGCTACTATTGCAATACATTTCCGGTGAGGTAGTAAACATAGGTATCCATCTCCACGCCTCAAAATACACATATATTTGAAGATAAGAGTTGAAGACCTAATTCCACCTGGAACTTATATGTACCTGGCTTGGTGAGGAGTTAACGCAGTTATCGAACTCCATGCTCCTGTTAACGTCAGCAAGCTGGTGAGCTACTTTGAGGGCCAAGTTCAGGACTCACAGCCTCCTCTGTCCTGAGGAGTTGGAGACACTGACAGAATCCTCTCCATCTTACCTTGTTTGGTGAGGAAGTTGATGCAGGTGTCGAGCTCCATGCTCCTATAAACGTCGGCGAGCTGGTGGGCTACGTTGAGGGCCAGGTTCAGGACTCGCAGCCTCCTCTGTCCAGACCGATGGGTGTACAGTAGGGCAGCTTGGATGTAGACACCATCTTCTGATGTTAGTTTATCGTCATGTTTAATCTCGATGCCTATTGCTTTGTCGGCGTCTGTGGGAGAGAATGAGGGTTGTTAATATTTCGGTCATATTGGTACCGTTTTTGTGTTACGGATAGCAGTTTTAACTTGCCAATTGTTCACCTGTTATTTGCCACTGCAGATAATAAGTGAAGTTTTACAATTTCGCAAAGGATTTTTGTCATAAACCAGTAAAAAAGATCACTAAACTGACTTGTTTTTCTATTGCAGGAGATTACTAGAGGTCATATTGTATTTAGCGTTAGTCCTTATATTATTGAATAAATTTTATTATTATTATATTACTAAGGGCGAATCCCTCCAAACTTGTATACCTAGAATAAGTTTTATCATGAGAATAAACTTTGAATTTTTGACCGTTTTTCCATACTATAACTGTCAGACGTCAATTTTATTCCACAGATAATAGATATCTTTTATTAAGCTTTTCTTTAGTAAGCTTTTGATGAAATCCAGAACTACGATTTCGAAATGATTTTCAAATGTACAAATAAAATGGGTTGTTTACTAGAAATTCTGTTTTGATAAATGAAATTGTCTACCAATCAAATGAATGCATGGAATATGTTTCAATCTTTATCTTTTTAACAAAAAATCTCCAATTTACCTTTACTATGTTTATCAGTAACTTTACAAACAATACACATAGCTCACCAATAGCCGCCAGTTCAACATCAGTAGTGTTGGACATAAAGAAGTGTCCGAAGAAGTCCGTAGGCCGCACGCCTGTAGACGTGCGCACGCGCATGACAGCGTCGTGTGCCGTGGGACGAGACACCACGCGCTGTACGTCTAATACTAGGCGTGAGCCATCCATCTCCGCCTGGAAAAGAGGTTTGTTTTTAGATTCGAATTGCGTATCTAGATCGTTTTACTTGTACTATACAGAATAAATAATATTTCGTAACCTATAAGGAACCCACTGCTGGGACAGCGGTCTCCTCTCTGTGAGAGGAAGTGGGCCGTGCTCCACCACGCGGGCAAAGTTCGGGTTGATAGATGTCACATGTCTTCGATTTTTTGGTTCTAGGACATGCCAGTTTCCTCACGATGTATTCCGTCACCGTTATTTATTTATTTATATTTATACAACATTATTTTTAGTATACTGCAAACCTGAATATTGTTTGTTCAGAATAAGTAACTGAATCGATTCCAATAGTTTTTACACCATGTTATATTTTGCGCCAAAAATATTTTAAAATGGTAAAAAGTTGGACACCAAGTGACACTAAGTACATATTCGCAATCACATGCGCACAACACAGGTCACAGCCGGTCGGCCGGTGGCGCGTGTTAAGTGGTAACCAACTTTTTGTACGGACAATCAGGTAACATAACACGCTTATAACTTCGTGATTTTTCATGATACAGTTTTGAAATTTTATACATTACATAAAAATACTAAATAGGTGTTTCGGGTTTGCCATATACTAAAAATTATGTTGTATATACTTTATTGTACACACAAAAATACACAACATAAAAAAATATACCAAACACTGCAAAATATACAATGGGCGGACTTATCGCTTTCTGCGATCTCTTCCAGGCAACCTTGGAATGGACAGTCATTTTCCTGGATAAAATGGCCGTTCAGAGTAGTGGTTTTGAGATAATTTACACAAAGTAAAGCTCCTGTCTGGGTTCGAACCTACGACCTACAACTCGTAAGACGCAGCCGTCACCGCTAGGCCAGCACTGCTCTCCTCAGTTACGTTAACTCACCGTGAAATACGTATACTTGTGTAGTTGTCCCCCAGTAAGCCGGGGCAGCTGGCCGATGGTGGCGGCGTCCACGTAGGAGTTGTTGCACACGAACATCTCCACGCACACGCCGGCCGCGCAGCACGACTGGCCCAGCTCGTTGTAGGCGGTGGTTTGGGGAGCTAGGTAATAGACAATCACACTGTTTAGTACAAATCCGAGCGCAAACGATCGCTTTTAGTGAATAATATTTTTTTATTCGACAATGGCTGCCTTTTGGTGGTGGGATTGGTGAGCACACTTATAACTCGTCTTTTGAACAACGATTTCTAACTAACTTTACATAAAAATGTTAATTTATATGGTAACGGTATTTTATAACACTCAATACAGGGTCAAATGAAATTAGCTAGCGAAACTTCAAACACTGATATATTTAAACAAGACAAAACAAAAAAGAACTGATTTTCTACTTTCTACTGATTTCATACTTTTTCAGTAATTACACTACTTGCGGTCATTGATAGACATACAAGGTGGCAGGGACATAGACGGGCAACCTGTTATTGGATGGATTCAGTAGGTTCAGTACATGATTCTGAAATTTTTCGTCAGTTATTAAAAAAACAATTTGCTGTTCCATACAATTTGACCGCGTAGGGATTGCAATTTTCTATGCAAAAGCAGATTTTTAGGCTTCCACACCGAAATGGTAAAAAATATAGTTTAAAAAATCGAACTAAAAATCAGAAAATAACTTTTATTTTGGCAACAAGTGCCATTAGTTCAAATGCTTAAAATATTGTGTCTTAGATCACTGAATAAAATCAATGAATATCATAAAATTGTTAAAATTAAAGTGAGTGTGTAACGGGTCTTTTTCATCAATTACTCACCCAAAATCTGCTTCTCCTTGTCAGTTCCCAGCAGCTTCCTGTCTTCTCTGTTGATAAGCTTGCCGGGCGCGTTGTACGTGGGTAGGGACGTGTGGAAGACTAGCAGCTGACCTGCAGTGTCGGCGGCTTTTAAGGCTTCTAGACCGGCCTGGGGAGTAACATAGACTGGGTTAATTTAGGCCATAGTTCAAAATGTAGCTAGGCAAATCGGTATACAGTTATTTCTGATGGAGAAGGAAAATGTAGAAGGCGTTAAGAGATTACTGTACGTAAGATTAAAACAAAACAAACTATACAGGGTGGCCAAAAAGTCGTGAATCAAACGAAATAGGGAAACTTAAAATAACGAAATTTATATCACATTTTTTTTAGTTTAGAGTCCTAAAATATTTAGTGCACTAAGTTTTACGTCCCGATTGGCGCACTAATATTTTTATATGCTATGAATTGTTGGTTTAATTTCTCGGAACCAATATTTGTAGTATAGTTCCCAGTGGGAGTGATAAAAATTGAATATGCATGTTAAGATTTGTGCGTATAAACGCGCTACTTTACAAAAAATCTCTAGCACCCGCAGAGAATTTGGAAAACATTTCTTCGTTAACATTTTTTATTATTTTTTACCTGTACAGCCGGCAACAGAATCGTCTCCGTTTCCTTATTATCCTGGAACATGAGCGGCAGCTGCTGCAGTAGCGCCTGCAGTACAGGTCCACTCTCGTCTGGCAACACCAGGAAACCTTCCAGTAGTGGCACGAACATGTCGCTCACGTCACCTACTGACATCATCTGTGGCTGCGCTAGGGAACCCTGGGGAGAGAGAATGGTTTGGAAAATATTGTAAGAACTTTTAAAAAATGGGGGTTGTCAATTTTTTTTTTTTTTAATCATAACTCCGGTTTTACTTTCAGATAATATTATCGAAGCTTTTCTTTTACATGGCGATTTCTACCCGTCTTAATTCCTACCGCAAGCCTCCAAAAATAAAAAAATAAACATATTTTCTTGATGACCAATTTCTCAATCTACATATTTGAGAATGATTTTTTAAATAACTAGGACAGAATATTTTTACACAGCGTTTTTAAACAAGTAGGTCGATACACGACCTACTTGTTTGTTTGTGTCACGCTGGTGAAAAGCCTTTTGAGGTAGTTCTATTGCATCTTTACTGTCTACCTTCAAAGCAAGAGTGAACAGGCCGCACCTACGGTGCAACAACGTCACTTATACAATTTGGGACGGTTGTAAATTATAAAGTTTACATTATTTTATTACAAAATTGTGAGATGTTCGCTTTAACTTTAATATGAAGTTCAAAGTTGTAGTTTATTACCAGTTAATTTCTTTAGTCAAGAACAGGAAAAAGAACATTATAATAGGATGGAGAATTTTAAACGCTTCTCCTGAAATATTACATCATTTGCATAAGTGACGTTATTGCACCGTAGCTGCGAGGCGTCTTCTGCACGCTCGCTCCATCGTAGACTTCATCCATCGCTTTCCATCAGGCGTGATCGAGGCTAAGAGATGGCTCATTCAGCAATTTAAAAATGTATTAGAACCCTCTTACCTTTATATTGTAAAAATGGACGGTAGAACTGTACGTGATGAAACCAACGCGGGTCCAACTCTTGCCGGTCTGCTCGTCGCGGGGCATCGCCTGCAAGTAAATACAATATTTAAGCATCATTCTAATGTCGAGCACAGCCTGTTTAACCTTTTGAACGCCAATCACTTGTGTAACACGAACTTGTATACAAGTGATTGGCGTTCAAAAGGTTAAAGGGAATGCGCTAAGGTAGCCCAAGAAATTCAAATTCACTTATGTTTTTTTTTTTCAATTTGCAAGTCAGTGGTATCGATTCCCATGTTCACAAACTAAACTAAATTTAAGTTCAGTGCATCTTTTTCTTTCTATTTCATTAAGAAAAGGACAGAAGATAAATATTAGTTACAATGCTAAGAAACCTTTACACTCTGTCATGTGTTACTGTGGGGACCTAAAACTAGAGAAATAGCTCACTCAATACCTGTCGATCTATTCTGTGAAAATGTTACCGTGAAAACATGAAGCAAATTTGAAGTGAGGTGTAAATAGTGTATACTCTTTAGCATCAAGTGGAATGACAGCTCAGTACAAGCTCACTTCACCTAAGTTTTCACGGTGAAAGGTCCCATCATCATCTGCCTAGCCTTTTTCAACTATGTTGGGGTCGGCTTCCAGTCTATAAACCAGATGCAGCTGAGTACCAGTATTTTACATGGAGCGACTGCCTACCGGTCACCCATCCACGGACCAACCGCGGAAAGCGTAGCTTAACCTGATCGATCGACCAGTGCGGCTGTTACTTAGCCACGAACCCAGGGTTACTTATATTACTATTTTAATGATACTTATTTTTTCGCGGCCACAAATAATAATTACATATTTTTAAAGTACACTCATCATATTTTACTAAATCGTCAAAGTCGAGAGAAATTTGAATTTAGAAATATATTATATGGGATCGAAAGATAAGATCGTTGTATATCTTGGTTCTCAAATTAATTACAGCGTTGTCCCCATACAACTAAATGTTGCTACTACTGCGATCATTCAAATAAAATTTAATTCATTCCTGGACGCCGACTTTTTATTTTCTATCCCAAGTCGCCGAACAAAATTGGTGACCAACTTTTACAGAATAAACCGACTGGTTTGTCAATGAGACCCTAGATACTTACATCAATAATCTCCATAATGTTCTCGCAGACGGTGCGCACCAGACCGTTCTTGATCGCGTTGTACGACACATCGATCACGAACACTATCGCTGGTGAGTTCGGGAGGGTATTATTCTGCAAATAAAACATAACGTTATTAGGGAGAGCAAGATAAGACCCACTGTATATCAATCCATTTGTCAGTCTGTAGATCACCAGCTAATTTGGGCTGTTTTTTAGCTCGCCACATAAAAATATGGGTGGTATTGGCATGTTTTCAAAACTTGTTGTGCACAGCTGAGGTCTTTAGGCCTTCTCTACAAACAAGAAACGTATCCCGAGCTGGCGTACTGTAGCTCGGGACATGGCACCCACGCTAGAACTCGATCTTACCCATTGTATAGAGCACACACACTAATAATATAATAGTTATAGTGACGCGAAAACAGACTCCGTACCCAGGTTGGCCGAAGCAAGGAAAACCTGTTCAGGGGCCGTATTACGAAGTATTAATGCCACCATGATTCCAGTGCGAAAAAGGGATGGTGCTATCGCTCATGTATAGCTCGGTCTCTCTCTTACACTGGAATCATGATGGCACTAAACGGTCATAATGCGGCACCAGGTGGAGATTCATAGACGACTCCGCCTTGGAGTGTAAATGTGTTGCTGTTCCACAAGCGATGGGACACTTAATATCGTGTCCTGCGTGTCCTGTCAGCTGCACGTTAAAGGAACTGATGGACGCTGGTGATGGCGCCAAAAAAATAGCCGAATTTTGGCCCGGGTCCATTTAGATTGCCATCGACACGCTAAGAAGAGAAGAGTTACGCTATAAGAAGTACTACTTCGTAAGTTTCTCAATACTAACCCGGCAGTATTCTTTGGTGGCGACGATCTCGTATGCTCCGAGCGCCATCTCGGCGGGCATGCGGCCGTACTGCTGCATGCTGTTGATGTATTGTGTGTACTCCATCGGAACTGAAGAAGTAGAAAAGACTTTCGTTAAACACGAGAACATTTTACTCCGTATTTTGGTAGTCATAAACCTAACCTTTTTCAAACAAAATAAGCATCAATTACCGGTTTAAAAACTCAAAAATCAAAGCATTTATTCAAATAAACTAATTACAGGCACTTTTGAATTGTCAAGGGGTCGGTCAGTCAGAAAGATGAAGCCCATTCCAAAGCGCAGCAAGTACCTGTGGAGAAGCACAGGCAAGAAACTCTACTCTACTCTTTTGTCTCACAATCACCTTTTTAAGTTTCAGTATCTGAACCCGCGGAACTCTATTATGAACGGAAGTCTACGCAGGTGTCCATCTGTCTTCCACAAAGCTGTGACTATTTAACGGTGATAGGTAACCACTTATAATTTACATGGAAACGCGTTACAATGACCTCTACCATGGTAAATTATAAAAAGAAGGTAAACTATTAATAGTGTGGGGTTTTTTTTATTTATTCTTTCAATACCAGAACATAATTCTCAATTTCCTACATACCTTCAGTAGTAGCCTTACAGAAGGCACACTTGAAGTGCCTCCCCGCGTCCACAAACTTCATGTTGGGACACATATAAGCCTTGCAGCGGGAACACCGCACCGGGCCCATCGTGGGGGAACCTGTTAGGGCGGCGAAGTCGATGAGCGGGGGCTCCTGCTCTGTGCCCACTGTTTCAGCCATTGGGGAGAGCTGGGGAGATTAAAAAGTTTGAGATAAGAAAGGATGCTATATTAACGTTAGACCGGACGGCCTTAGTGTGTGTATCGGCCACAGAGCGCGAAATAGCTGCACCTTGTTCTGAAAAAAAAAAAAAAATATTGATAGTTTTATAGATGTATGAGGAACAGTGTGTAAAGTTCACTTATCCTCCATAGAAAAGGAAGGATCCTCCAACCAGACGGGAGTTGTGACTACAAGGTATATACAACATCCCGACGATTAATGTCGGGACGTTGTATATAATATATGCTAGTTGTGCGGTAGACTCTGCTCGCGCGATGCAGGATTTTATCTGATTCGTAGTTCGCATGTGGCGATGTAGATGCCGCCACAATGCGAGAGCTTATACAAGGTGTAACTTAAATAACGCACAAACTCTTACCAACATTATGAACAACTTTTACTATGGGACCAAAACTGAAATCGCGAAAAAAAAACAACTGTTCCCTAAATTTATGTTCTCATAACTCGTCAAAATGTAGGCAACAGCTGATTTTTTTTTCCGCGAGTACAATGACCCCTTATGAGGTTGTGCGTTATTTAAGTTACAGCTTGTATATTCTTTTTTGCATAATAATGTAACAAATTCTGGTTCAAAATTAGATAACTTCAAAGCAATGAATGCTTTGAAGTTATCTAATTTTGAAGCCACGAATGCAATTTCTAATGAGAATAAAAACAAAGTAATGAAGATTAAAATTCTACTCACAACTAAACAGAAAGGCATAGAAGTCTGTTTGAGCAGGTCAGCTGTAACTGGCACTGTATACATTGAGCTTCGAATGTAGCGAGGACCTGGAAGATAAAATTAAGAATTTATACTATTTTTCATTGTTACACTACCGTGTCCATTACAGATTGGTGCGAAATGATAACATAGACTTAGGTATGGCAGGGTTTGGATAAAATGTATGGGAAAAGATTTTTGCGTTTTCTGACTTTTCTAGTACTTAAACCTCAATTGGTCCAGTAGAGGTTTTTGAACCTTATAAGAAACAGAATCAATTGGTATAAAAAAATTTTTTTGTGCAATTTGCCCACTTTCCTGGTAAGTAACTGTAATTTTTACAAAATCTGTGAATACAAATCAAAATTTCTCAAAAAGTTAAGAAAAGTCTGCTAAGACCGCTTTTCTGTGGCTGCAGCGGCTAATGTAGCTGCCCTTACTGTGCCATCTCAAAAATCCACCTGTATATTGATTTTTAATAAAATAATGAATGTGAACTTACTAGCATTTCCCTTGTCGTCGACCACAAAGTCGGTGGTGGCTAGTGGCGGCACCAGCCCCTTCTCGTTAGTCACGAAGATACCGCCGCGGTTCTGTTGGTCGTCTGCCATTACTTGGATCTGGGGACAGATTTATGATGAAATTATAGTTGGTCCCATAAATCGTCCGGCGACATCGAGTAGACCCAGGAGAAGATGGCGGCCGCATACGGCGTCTGGGCCTGAAGGAGGCCCGACTTGTCGCTGCCGGCCATCATTCGTTCGATGGTCGGGACCACCGAATCGTGGGATGCGGTTATTTCCTTCTGTGAAACCATCATTTCACAGGAGGAGGCTGCGGAAAGATTGAGGGAGTTCGAGACCAATCTATTGCGGAAGTATCGTTCGTTCCCGCGACCCCCGGCGTAGGTGAGAGAGGGAACACCGGGGTGGTTTTTAGTCAGTAAGAGTCTGACAGACCCCCCACGCACGCCCCAGGGCGGCGGACATCCATGAGGATTTTACACCCCGAAACAAAAAAAAATAAAAAAAAAGGTCGAGACCAATCTCCCGATCCGCAGCAGGCGCACCGGGCGTCGGCGGAGGGCGGATAACGCCCTCTTCCAGACCTCCTAAATGGGTCCAGGGGCGACGGACTCGGGGACGCCCCCGACACATGTGGACCCGAGGTGGCGGCGCGTAGTATTCCACGAGCACCGATCTTAGACGTCGCAGGGGGAGTATACCACCTCACATTACAAACACAAATTATCTTCTTCATTTAATTGTTTGTTGGCAAGTACCTTATTTTTTACGTATTAGCAATATTCGGAAATGAAGTGCAAAGGCAGTGACATAAGAGAAAATACATACAAAAGTAAATAAAAATACTTTTATTGAAGTGAAAACTTCTTTAGCATTGTTGTGATTTGAAACTCAATGAAACGAAAAAGTGACGGTAAAAAGAGATAAACACATAGATCTATAGGATTTAACGTGCGAGAGAATGAGATAGAAGGCATTATACAGTGTTTCTTATATTTGTGATCTCTTTGTGCGCTGTCCGTATCCTCTCCCATCTTTATACGTTCGGGAATATTCGTAAGTCTTCGTAGATGTCGGTACTGCTCTGTCAAGCATAAACCTAATACGCAGATAGTGGTGGTACGTGCTACGCACGACGCTTACGTATGTTAGTACGCGTGTGCGCGCCTGCGTATTACGAAGCTTGGGTAAAAGCATCGTAACAAACGTGGTGTATTGTTTACATAAATATTTCTTTATTTTAATAAAGTGATTTTTCAAGTATGCCGAAAACGAATGCAGAATATTGTAAACCCTACAAGCATCCTACTCCTGAAATTCTACATTCATCTGATTATCTTGAAGTTAACATTTTTGAAGGTTTCACTTCTATCGCGTGTGAACTACACACATGTTTCTTTTTTTTTTTTGATGTCCGTAATCCGGGAATCTATTTCATAACAAAAACGTAAATTTTAATTTTATGAACTACATTTGGTTATGACCCGCTCCCTCGCAAGTTGGTACGATCCCATGGTATTCTCCTTTCACTCAATTCTCGTCGTTTAAGTTTCACTTCATAAATAATCGTTACTTACCGGACTAGGCATCTGATCAGGATCCAACCTCTTCTGCTCCGGTTGCTGCTGGTACTGCTGGCCAGGGTACGGCTGCTGTGCAGGGTATTGTTGCTGTTGGTACTGCGGGGGGTACCCTGAGGCAGGCTGCTGGAAGCCTCGCTGTTGTTGACCTGGCATGGGCGGCTGAGGCGGCATCTGGTTCGGCATGGGTGGTAGACCTGGAGATTGAGTAATCAAAATTGAAATAAAATATACATACATACATACAAATAAACAAAATTGAAGTGTTTGTTTGTATTGTCAAAATAACAGCTTTTTACTAAATGCACATGAAAGTACATATATGTAATGCAGTGAATAATAAAAATAAAAAAAAACATTGTTAAATTTCTGTCTGTCAGTCTGTTTGTTCCGACTAATCTCCGAAACAGCTGGACCAATTTTGGCGGGACTTTCAGGCTGCAAGCGTAGCTTAACCTGATCGTTCGACCTGTGCAGCTGTTATTATTTAGGCTGAATATTTTATTGGAGAATGACATATTGATTAGAAGCAGAAAAAAACCCGAATATTATACAGGGTGAACTGAATCCATGGCAACAAGTTGTGCGTCATATCCCTGCGACCCTGTACTTAACAAAATGAAAGAATGCAGGAGGCAAAGTACTTTGACAAAAACAGGAATAACCACAAACCTATTGCAGTGTAATATTATTTGTAGTAGTTATGAAACAAAAAAATTAACAAAACTTACTAGGATACTGAGCACCTTGCTGCTGTGCAGGCTGGCCATACCCTGGTTGATTGGGCTGTGCAGGATATTGTCTCTGCTGCTGCGGTAAAGGAGGCGGCATATGAGGAAGACCGGCCATCGTCTGCGCCTGCCCCTGGAAACCAGGCTGAGGTGGAAGACCCGGCGGCGGTGGTAAACCCGGCTGAGACATCTGTCCAGGTTGTGGAGGCATGCCAGGTTGTGGTGGTAATCCAGGCTGCGACATTGGCCCTGGTTGTGGCGGCATACCAGGTTGATTCATGCCAGGCTGAGGTGGCACACCAGGATGGCCCATATGCCCTGGTTGAGGCGGCATTCTAGGCTGGCCCAGTTGCCCAGGTTGGGGTGGCATCCCTGGTTGACTCATTTGACCAGGCTGACCCATTTGTCCAGGTTGAGGAGGCATTCCCGGTTGACCCATCTGCCCCGGTTGAGGAGGCATTCCAGGTTGACCCATTTTTATAGGTTGTGGAGGCATCCCAGGTTGTGGTGAAAGTTGCTGCCCTGGCGATAGTCCAGGTGGCCCGGGTTGAGGAGGACCAGGCATTTTTCCAGATTGCCCAGGCATCTGACCAGGTTGCTGTTGCTGACCTGGCATTTGACCCGGTTGTTGTAGTTGTTGCCCAGGTTGAGGAGGCAAAGGTGCCGACATCATGGCTGGCTGTGGTGGAAGCCCTGGTTGCCTCTGCATTTGACCAGGCTGAGGCGGTCCAGGTAATCCTGGAGGTTTTGACTGAGGAGGCATGCCAGGTTGCTGCTGCGACTGTGGACCCATGTTCATCTGAGGCATTCCCTGTGGAGGCATACCTTGCTGCCCAGGTTGCATGCCTGGTGGAGCACCCATCTGAGGTTGTTGAGGCATTCCTTGTTGGGGTTGCTGACCACCTTGCGGCGGCATTGCTGGCCGGCCCATGCTAGGCTGGGGTGGAAGACCAGGTTGAGAATGTGGAGGCATCTGGCCAGGCCCTTGGAAACCAGACTGTTGTCCCATAGGTGGTTGACTAGGTTGAGCACTCGGAGGTCTTTGCTGCATCGAAGTTGGAGGCTGATACTGTCTATTCTGGGGATCTGGGGTTTGGCTTTGAGGAGGCATCCCATAGCCTGGAGGAACGGATGTTGGCACTTGCCCTGGTGCTGACGATGGGGGCATTAGGGGCTTTTGACCCATTGGAGGGAATTGAGAAGCTCCACTAGCTGGAGGGCGACCAGGCATACCTTGTTGTGCCTGACCAATAGGAACCTGTCCGGGACCAAAGTTGGGGGATTGAGGAAAACTTCCGGGAGGATACTGTCCAGGGGGTGCCTGGCCAGGAGGTAATTGGGTAGGTGGGATAGATGGAAAGCCCTGTGGTCCATTTATGCTCATCCCCTGCATCTTTTGGGACATGTCCAACTGATCAAAGGCTTTCGGTTGCATCTGTGGGCCGTTCGGTGGCATCTGACTGTAGATGTTGGCATTCTGGACTCCATTGTAATCCTGGGATGTTGGTGGAAACATTGGGTTGATTGGTGCATTATTGTTCTGCCCTGGCGGTGGATATTGAGGATTCATCATTGTACTTGGAGCCGATTATCCTGTTAAAACATACAAATATTCATTAGCAAAGCTGAGAGTTGTATCAAAAGTTTGATTATTATACAAATAACAAGAAATTGGAATAATTCTTTCTTTTCTTTCTTAAAACTCATTATTTTCTGATAAATAATAAGCAATCTCAGTAAAGACACTATCATTTTATGGAATTGAATGGTCATTTAAGTAATTGGGTCACACTACAATCATACAAGCTACATTCTATACATTTATTTAGAAAAATGAAGTTAGTTGAATATTTACAATACTGAGAAAAAATGTTTTTTTTATTAATGTTCATAGTACTCGCAACTGGCATGTGTTTATGACTAAATGTGTGAACGTAAATGAGGCAAAAGGAGTATGACAGGATTGTAGTTGGTAGCATTCTGTAGTTTCTTCCTACCCCTATAGGAATAAGATGTGAGTTAAATGTATGTATGTATTTTTTTTGTAAAATGTTGTGTTCAAAAACAGGTACTTATTCTTAATTTATTTTTTTGTTCTCTATTTTCATGCTCTTGTACATTCTAAATGTTCATTATAAGCTATGGGCATTTTGGGGGGCTATCAAATGTTACTTTTGATTGTTGATAACTGCCCGTTCATTCTGTAAAAATCTCACCGTGAAATCATAAGTGAAGTGAGCACTTAATAGTGTTAATCCCTAGCGAATGACAGCTCACTCCACGCTCACTTCACACAAGCTTTCAGGGTGAGATGGTTACAGAATCGCACGGCTGGTGATTACTAGAATTTAATAAATGATTTTCAAAGTAAATATTTTTAGGAATTATAGTCTTACTATACAAAGACACTTTAATAAACATTCTCATGCATAGAACTTAACCTATACGATACAGATCATTATGAAGCACTCAAATGTACTCATGACAGGTTCTTGCTTAACTATAGAAGATGCGTATAATGTAATAATGACAGGTCCCTGTCCCACTATCTAAACATATTATGGTCATCACTTTCACTCAAACAATTATTTGTTTAACTATTAGGTGCCAGCTGACACATCACTTGTACATTCTAGCACTGTTCTAATATTCTGATGATTTACATCAGAATATATCGGCGCTTTTATCTCAATGTAATTTGAAATACATCCTATAGATGTAAATTACGAAATCTGATAAGAACTCATAACACATTCTGTGACATACATTACAATGGAAAGGGGTTTGGATGTTATTACAAGAAGATTAGAATAATAATTAGGTGCTGTGTCCTGAATGCAACGTCTTTCAGTACGCAAACACGGAAACCTGAGAGTAATGACGATGAAACCTGACTTATAATTGGATGGTATACCTCTGACAAGACAACTAACAAAACACTATAATTACAGAAAATAACACTTTTTTATGAATGCAAAGGTCGTGTAACAACCGCTCGCGATATAAATCTCAAGATTTGCGTTATATAATGTTAAAATATTGAGATAATCACAAAAAATACAACGAAATCTTGTTAGGACAATTTTGACAGCTGCAACCTAAACTTTGTAAATAATTTACGCAGAGACCCACAATGATTCCGCCTTCGAAAATATACGGGGGTGATGGTGAATAACTTATTTTCAATTACTTACGGCTTCCGAGAAGATTTTTATAGAAATAACACAATAAAAAATATAAACAAGCCTCACTAATCACACAACTTCGGGGCCACGTATTCGGCAGTGTTGTCAGTCGGATACCGCTTATGTGGAACTTTTTGATTTTCATTGCAGCTGTGCAAAACGAAATGCAGCAACAAAATAAAATATTTGAGTTTTTGAGACAAATTTATGCTAAGTATGTCTTAAAAATGGAAAACTTAATTATAAATGTATTGAATATAAAATATATTTTTTAAGTCACTGATAAATAAAAAATAAAAACATATCAACAACGTCAGACTGACGGTATATGAAAGGAACGGAACGTTTTTAGTCATTATGGCAATCACGATTAATTTAATGTCAAATTCTCGAATAATGAATTCTAAACTAAACCCTATTTCTATCGCCATTGGTTTGAAATTCGTTTTCCAATAGTTTTACATCTGTGAAAGAATTTAAATTATGTCACGGTTTCGTCATAAAGCTAATTAAGATTTTATTTTATAACTAGCGACCCGCCCCGGCTTCGCACGGGTGCAATGCTGATCACTATCACTACATAGTATAAAACAAAGTCGCTTCCCGCTGTCTGTCTGTCTCTATGTATGCTTAGAACTTTCAAAATAAGCAACGGATTTTGATGCGGTTTTTTTTTAATAGATAGAGTGATTCAAGAGGAAGGTTTATATGCATATAATACATGCATAATATAGTAGAGAAACACTGATAATTTTAGAGCCATTATTTCTCTTAAAAAGTATAGGATAAAACATGGTTATTGTGGGTTATCCCTAAGAGATAGACATATGCCATCGCTGACTTTTTTGTAGACCTTTTTAAGGTGTACAATACTGTAGTACATTATTTTGATCTATCTCGTAGGGTTAAGCCAGCGTTTGCAATGTAAGCGCAATAAAATGTGTTTATTTACGACATCACATTAGAAACCCCTAAAATGATCAGTGTTTCTCTACTATATTATGCATGTATTATACATATAAACCTTCCTCTTGAATTACTCTATCTATCAAAAAAAACCGCATCAAAATCCGTTGCGCAGTTTTAAAGATTTAAGCATACATAGGGACAGACAGCGGGAAGCGACTTTGTTTTATACTATGTAGTGATTTAATTAATGTTAAGTATGTTTTAAACTAGGACAGTCAGCATGGCGAATACCCGTCGAACATCTAAGTCCACTGCAAAACATAGAACTGATACTTTTCGGACATGTAATGTATGTACAGACGCCAGCACATCAAGCTACTACAATCTGTCGAATTTCTTTAATAGATTTTCGACTTTATCGCTAAAGAATAAGGTTCCGGGTAGCTTGATGTGCTGGCGTCTGCACTTACCTAATTCTGTTAGCATGCTGGGCTCAGGTAACTTTAAAAGGACTTTTTTGGTTCTACTTCTTACTATACCTAATTAATTAATCAAGAAAGTAACTGTGATCATAACTTATCTGAATACAGAAACAATTGGTAGGTACTGGTAGGTATGTACCAAATTCATAAAATTGTTTTATCGTTGTGGGTCATCAATTTAATAAACGCAAAATATATGTACAGACCCCAGCACTGATTGGGAAAATTTGACAGTTTCGGGTAACATCAAGCTACCCGAAACTGTCAGATTTCCCCAATCAACTTTGCACCCAATGCTTTAGCGATAAAGTTGAAAACCTATTAATGAAATTTGACAGATTGTATGTAGTAGCTTGATGTGCTTGCGTCTGTACCTACTAATTAATTAACGTAAGGTAGGTACTTAGTCATCCAAAAAATAAGTATGTAAACCACTTTTATCTCCTTTAGGGCTGATTTTTCAATCGACAGATAATTTTTATTTGTGAAATAAAATTGACGTCTGACAGATTTTGTATGCAAGAACTGTCAAAAATTCAAAATTATTCCTCGGATAAAATTATCACGTTGGAAAAGTCAGTCCTTAAGGCTTGCGCAGATTGAGGCGGGCCGCGTCGCAATGCAACACTTTGCAAAAATCCTCCTTCATCACTTTCGTACATTTTCTATGAACCATCGCTCACTACAGGCAGGCCGCATCGCACTTTTTTGTATGAAAATGCGTTGCGCTGCGGCCCGTTGCGGTGCGTTTGGCTTTAGTCTGCTGAATAAAACATTTTGTTTCTCTAGGTTTGTACAAACACTTTTACATGTCAATCATATTTTTAATAACTAGACATACCTACCTAGCCACCTAGTTAGCCCACAATAGAATAGAATAAAATAGCCAAATCCTTCACGTATTTCGCATCAACACCCACCGCAGTCAACGGTACGAAATTACAATACCTAGTCTTAAAGTTGTGTCTTGTGGTAACAATGTCGAAGTAGTAGTAAAACTTTTATTTCAGACGGTACATACGGTTAGTAAAAATTTTATTAGTGTTAGAAGGTTACATACACAGATAAACATTGGTACCTATAGGTACAAATAAAACTCAGCTTGGAGCTGCATCCATCTCCGCAACATCGGGGAATCCCAGCAATCTGCGAACAATCTAAGAATACTGTTGGTGGCGCCGCGAACACGTGTCATCATGGATGCTGGATGCACATTTATTCCTAATAATGGCGGCAAAATCATTAATATTACTATCCGAAAACATCCCTCGCGCACGACAGCGCCATGACAGTCCCAGCAGTACTCTCAGTGCATTATTTGAACGCGTAGGTCGCTGTATGCCCGCTGAGTGAAGTCGACTCACAGGCTGCACGTGTAGAAGGACTGACAAGTAAGCTTTGGATAGCGTACACTTTAACTGGCTTCGTACATCGTGCAAACCTGCGGGTCAGCATGTTACAACGGACTGCCAGCGACCTACAAAATCCCTACGCCATGGCCAATGAGAACGTTGTGAAATGTCGATCAGCATGTAACACGAAAATTCTAATCATCATCATCATCATCTGCCTAGCCTTTCCCCAACTATGTTGGGGAACGAGTCTCGGTATGTAAAGGTGGTCACCCATCCACAGACCAACTGCGGCAAGCGTAGCTTAACCTGATCGATCGACCAGTGCCGCTGTTATTATTTAGCCACAAGAAAATTCAAATCTAGATCTGAAAACACGCATTGAAAAAACATTTTACAAAATATCGGAAACCTTGCGTGACGAGAAAACGGTACCTACAGCTAGCTGCTACTAGCAAAATAGACACACACACTTTTATAAGTGAAAGTCATGATAACTGTAAGCGATGGCTTGATCACTGTCTGACAACGGAGGCAGCTTGGCAATGTGTGACTGATATTAAGGTAGGTTATGATGTTTTCTGGTCAGACCATTTTCCACTGGAAGTGTATTGCAACTTGGGAATATTATCATGCAAAGTGCAATATACTGGGAATATTTACAGTGAAGTGAGATGGGGTGAGAGAGACGCTGAACAGATAAGAATATATAGGGAGCTGTGTACCGCTACATTAAGAGACATTGATTTCCCGGTGGAACTTGGTCTGTGTGCTGATAATGTTTGTTCTGATAATTCTCATAATGTAATTATTGATAAGTTATATAATAGTATTGTTAGTTGTTTGACGGAAGCTTCGCGAAGGAGCCATAGTGTAAGGAACAAGACAAAGCAAAAATATGTTATTGGGTGGAACAAGCATGTACGAAAGTTACACGTAGACGCACGAAGCAGCTTTCAGGCTTGGTTGCTTCATGGCAAACCAGAGTCTGGTGATATATATAATAATATGCGTGAAACCCGTAAGCGTTTTAAATCTAAGTTAAAATGGTGTCAAGACAATAAGGATAAAATTAAAATGGATATCTTAGCAACACACCACAAAGACAGGGATTTCAAAAACTTTTGGAAGCACACCAAGAAACTGGAAGCTGGTTCGTGTGTCCCTGTGAGTGTTGAGGGTAGGAGCGAGCCCTGTCAAATAGCGGAATTATTTAAGGATCATTTTAGGGTAGTGTCTCCCCTAGGGTCTGTGCAGCAGGTGCTCGATGCTGAGGTTGCAGATCGTGAGCGGTTTAGATTTAAGGTAAATGAAGTCGCCCATATTATCCAAAATATGACTAGAGGTAAATCTCCAGGACATGACGACCTTAGCATCGAGCACTTGCAGTGCGCCGGGGTACATTTACCTAGGGTGTTGGTCATGTTTTTCAATTTGTGTATAGGCCATTCATATTTACCCAGGGAGCTTATGAAGACCACTGTTATACCTGTACTTAAAAACAAGACGGGTGATGCCTCCGACAGGGACAACTACAGACCTATCTCATTGGCTACAGTGATCGCCAAGGTGCTGGATGGTTTGCTTGATGGTCGACTAAGCGAGCATATAGATCTCCACGAAGCTCAGTTTGGTTTCAGGGCTGGGCAATCGACGGAAACTGCGGTACTGCGACTCAAGCATACTGTCCAGTACTATGTGACGAGGAAAACGCCTGTTTACGGTTGTTTTTTAGACCTGTCGAAGGCATTTGACCTGGTGTCTTATGACGTGCTGTGGGATAAGCTCCAGGGGGAAACCAGCACACCCAGAGAGGTAATAAATATATTGAGATATTGGTACGGCAACCAGACCAATAATGTTAGGTGGGCGGGTTCATGTTCCTCGGAGTACAGGTTGGAGTGTGGAGTGAGACAGGGAGGCCTGACTTCACCAAGACTCTTCAACCTGTACGTAAATGGACTGATAGGTGAGCTCAGCGGGACCGGTGTCGGCTGTTCAGTGGATGGTGTATGTATGAACAACATTAGTTATGCCGACGACATGGTGCTGCTGAGCCCATCTGTCACAGCCCTTAACTACCTCATAGGGATCTGTGAGAGGTACGCGGTGTCACATGGCCTCAGGTATAACTGTAAGAAGAGTGAACTACTTATTTTCAAGGCGGGTAGTAAGAGTCCGAAAACCGTTCCACCGGTCAGGCTTGGAGGAATGCCGTTAAGTAGGGTCACCAAATTTAAGTACCTGGGGCACTGGGTCACCGAGGACCTCTCAGATGATTTAGATATTGAGCGGGAACGTAGGGCGTTGGCAGTGAGATGCAATATGTTGGCGCGCAGGTTTGCACGGTGCACAAAAGATGTCAAAATTGCGCTTTTTAAAGCATACTGCCAGACATTTTATACCTGCAGCCTGTGGGTCCGCTATACGCGTAGATCTTTCAATGCCCTGCGGGTCTTGTACAATAATGGTTTTAGGATGCTGTTGGGGCTGCCTCGCTTTTGCAGTGCATCAGGTATGTTTGCTAAGGCTAGCACTGACTGCTTTAGGGCGATAGTAAGGAAAAGAGTGGCCTCCCTGATGCGCCGCGTGCGGGGCAGCACCAACAGCCTTCTCAATACCATATTGGAAAGGGTTGATTGTCCAGTTGTGAGGCACTGGAATACCGTTCACGGATCTGGAGGGGTCCTGTTTAATGTAAAATAGAGTAATAATGTATTTGTGTGTGTTTTTAGTGAAATAATGTATAATTAATAATGTTGACATTCAATAATGACATTCAATAATAATATACTAACATAGCTATAAGTATGATTTACTAACAATATATGGAATATTTTTTGATTCCGAAATAAATGAATAATAATAATAATAATAATAATAAAAAATGGCCGAAATAAAATATTCAACATCATAAATATTTAAAAAAAAAAAGTACCAAAAACATGGAGAATATCAATAAAGTGTGCTGATATATTAATTTAGGAGAGCCGTAGCTTCCCCGGCGATAGTGCGAGGTGGCTGGACCACAAAACAGAGTACGACACACCCCTTGCCTCGTGGTGCGCGCATGCGCTATGAGCTGAACGCAGGGATGGGCGTGACAGATGTGTGATATCGATGGAATGGACTGAAATGTCGATAAGTATCATGTGTTCTGAACAGATTAAAGTCGGAAGTAAGCAACAAAAGGAGCTTACATTCGCGGAGTTTGTAGCACGTTCTCAATTTCGGTTTAAAGCGCAGAGCTCATCCTGTTCAGCACTGCGTCTTCAAAGATTGTACCTAGTGGCAGGACTTGAAGTAGTAATAATAATAATTAATAATAACTTTCTTTATTGCCATAAAATCAGGTTACAGAAAAAAAATTGACCCTAGCTCCAGAGCTAGGTTAGGGTTGGACCTCATCTGGCAGCACGGAATCGCCTTTTTCCGTCGCCCTTTCTCTTTCTGTCGCTTAGAACTGCCATTTGCTAGACCGAGACAGAAAGCATAATGCGATAGCATGCGGCGGAATCCTCGAGGCGATCGGCATCACGGACAAAATGCAATGGTCGGCAGGGAGACTCCGGAACGCTGAAGCGCGCGATAGCATGCTAACGCATCCTTTCACGCCGATCACTTGCTATCGCATGCTGCCTCACTCTATCGTACAATGGCGCACCCGGCCGCTCGTCAGCTCAGTGCAGCCTGTTCATTCATGCCGTACGGATGGAAATAACAATGACTGACGAAAATTTGATAGTTTTAGCGCTAGAATCACTGCTCTCTCTTCCGTGGTCCTATCCATCTCGCGCTTGAAACTAAACTGATCATGAAAGAACGCGGCAGTATGCCACCCATGCTGCAGCATGCTGACGCGTGCGATCGCCTTTTTTGTCTGCGGAATGCGACAGCGCGCGTTCGCATGCGGCAGCATACTGCAGCACGTGGTAGCACAGGCGGAACAAATGCGATTCCGTGCTGCCAGATGAAGTCCAACCCTTAGAGTAGGTACCTACCCGTATTTCAGGAGCTAGTGACTTCTCCCATTTAGGTTAAAATTATGCAAGTTTTATGCGGCAAAAGGTGATTATAATTTATTACTCAAAATTAAGTTTAAAGGTAAACATTTCATGTATGCACTAAAATAGAATTAGAATGAAAGCAAGTTAAATATTCTCTTTAAATAAAACAAAAACAAAATTAGTATAAAATCAGGATTTAGAGAAAATTGATTAAAAATTGAATTGAAAACAATATTAATACTGAAATAAAGATTAAATCGACCGATTTTTATTCGTGGAATACTCGTAAAATGGACACCTGACAGGTTTTGTATGGAAGAACTGTCAAAATTATTCCTTAGATAAAGTTATCTGGCGTTGGAAAAATCAGCCCTAAAATGAAATAAAATTAGAACAAATTTAAATAAAGCTAGGATTTAAAAAAAATAGAAATGGGGGATAGTAGGTACTTAGCACCAGACATGATTACTAGTACTATAAGTAGGTTTATGTATACCTACCTAATTAATCGACTGCTACGAGCAGGAGACGACATTGAAATCAACCCCAGGGTAAACTAGCGCTGAATCGGCAAATTAGGTATCACGTAAAACGGGTTGAAGATAGATACACAGGTAAATGGAAAATGGAATATTATACTTTATTGTACTTACCTACACTACTTAAACTGTTGCACAGCTCTTCTACAATATTGCTCATTGATTGTTATATAGTTGAAAATTATAAGTCCATCGTTGTAACACTACAAAAGCCTTCCTAATTTCGGTTTTACTGGTTTAAATCGTCTGTTAATTTTTGCTAGTTTTGTAAACTTCGTCGGCCCTCTAATGGTTGAAAACGATCACACAATAAATATTGAATCGATATAATTCTGCCCAACACTACGTGTGAAACCACCCCTCTATCGATTTCCACCGCCGAAGCCTAATTATATCTGTTTGCACAAACCTATCCTTGCTGAAACACCCTTTCAAGCATCGCCTAACACCTGAAACTGCACGTTATCCCTCCATCCTAAAGTCCATTTTCCAGCGAATTTTAAGAGTGTTTTACGTCGAAAGCTACTGAAAGAAAAATTGTACGTATCAAGGTGAGTGGTGAAGTGTTGAATCTTGTGCTACTATTAATAAAGTCCAGTTTCCTTTACAGTGGTAGGTCGGCCGGCATTTCTAGCCCTTGTAACCGTCTGGCAGTACAGTTCCAGGTGAAAAATGTAGATTTCAGTTGCGCCTTCACGTTTTTCAGTGATTCTTAGTCAAAATTATTCAAATAATGGTGTTTCTAACTAATAGGGGTCATAGCTTCGGTTATTTTCACTGGTGATAGGTGTAAAAGTGGTGATTTCGCGGTGACTTCATGCCCATCTCTTTATAGCACACGATCGTGTGGTTTTAGTACAAAAAAGTGTTTAAAAGGAAGAATAAGGTGAGTTTTTTTTTGCATTTCATTCGCGTTTTTGATTGGATTTCTGTGATGGTGGCTATGAAAATCTATGCTTGTAAAATATTTATAGATTTGCCTATGTAGGTATGATAGGGATGGTTTTAATGATAGTGAATATGTGAATAAATAATTTTTCATTATCTACAAAAGTAATCGATCACTGTAGCGAGGTTGAAGGTTGAAATAGTTTCTGATCCGTTTGGCGTGGTTTTATCTACGACTAGATATCGACCTATGGATATTAATAGAACCATGCAGACCTAGGTACGAGTTTTGATATACGAATACTATATAGTTTACATGAAGGTACGTAAAAATGCACTTTAGGTACATGAGCTTTGTAAAGTAGGTAAGATGTTTATTTGAAGGCATTTGCAATATTATCGTAGTTGGTCAATTTACTCATGTTGTGGTCACTGCTGAAACTAGGAGATTACATAATTGTGTGGCAGTATTTTGTTCTGCAACTCCTGATAAAAAACAATGACATTAATGAGCTACCAGTTGCTTCTTAACTGCGTTACAAACTACAATAACGGGTCGCGTAGTAATGGCGAATGGCCGATAATACGCAAGGAGAGCTTTAGTAAAAATGGTTTCAGAAAAGTCTCTGAGATTCTCGTAAACAAGCTGCTAACTATTTTAAAGGATTAAAAGAATATAAAGCAAAGCCAGCTATTGAGCCATAATTGGTTACTAAATTGCACAGAAACATGTCATAAATAATGCTTGCGCGGTTAGTGGTGATCGCCAATAGCGCCCAACCAGACTCTGTTGGGCGCCAAAACAAATATCTCCTGCATTGCTACGTTCAGCTTTTTCGAGTATTTAATAATTCCTCAACCTAAATCATCTTCAATATCAAATTTAACCATGTTAGACAATACATAGGTCAACCCGTTCCATAAAAAACCACATGCCTAAAGGAGGTTTCGTTTTCAACCGCAATTTATAGCAAGCTTAAGACTGTATTTATCATAATGCCCTATTAAAAAAAAAAAGTTTATTTATTGAGCAAAGGTCTCTCTTTCACCTTTTCATTCCTCACTGTCTTGGGCTAGTATGTCTGTAGGCGACAAGCTTGTTCCGCGATCTTCTTCTATGTCTACCTCGATGTCGCCGGACGTTTTCTGGAACCCATATTATGTTGATGACACCATATTGGCTCCAGAAATCGTCCAGCGATATCGAGCCCATGGCTCGTTCGACATGTGACAAACGTGTCCGGCCCAGTCAGTCAGTTGGCTGCTTTTTGAGTTACTTCGGCGATTTGTGTTTTAGAGTGCAGCACTGAGTTCCTAACACGGTCCGTTAATCTGACCCCAATAATAATGCGGTCCATCCCTCGCTAGCAAACCTCAAGCTTGAACCTCTGCTGAACTGCCAAGGATCTGCCGGTCGATTCTGTAAAAATCTCACCGTGAAATCATAAGTGAAGTGAGCACTTAGTAGTGTTAATCCCTAGCGAATGACAGCTCACTTCACTCGAGCTTTCACGGTGAGATGGTTACAGAATCGCACGGCTGGTTTGAGCTCAGGTATGTGTATTTAAAAAAAATGGTATGTCACATTATTGGCGGTAAAAATGGGAGAGCAGCTTTTACAAAAGCTGTTTACATTACATAATTATCATCATGTGGCTTCGTGAATACTTCCCCTGTTCCCGTTGCACACCTAGGAGGACCCATCACCTCTGTTACCAATATTGGCTCTAGGTATCCGGCGTCCAAGCGTTAAGATGCACTCCTCTGCACATAAATAAGAAAACATTAATGTTAATAATTGTTTGGTGTCCCTAGCGATTTGCCGAGGAGTTTCACTGTTAATATTTGATCAACTCTGCCTCTCTTCCCATCTCGGAATTCTAAATGTGCCTTTTGTTTATTATTAAGCATCTACTAGATATCATAACTGGAGAAATGTGGGTGTGTCAGTGTATGGTGTACATGCGTATATGGTATACGTCTGCTAACCCTTCGGGGAAACAAGGCGTCATTTTATGTTATATCATATTCTATTGAGCGATAAAGGCTTCGTTTTACGTACACCTACTTAAAACAAAACAAATAAAAACAGCTACTTATTAGCGCCATAACCTATTATACAACATTACTTTTAGTATATGCGAAACCCGAAACACGTGTCTAGTATTTTTATGTAAAGATTCTATCTACGAAATTTCAAAACAGTATCATGAAAAATCACAAAGTTATAAGCTTGTTATGTTATCTGCTTTTCCGTACAAAAAGATGGTTACTACGTACCACCTACCACGCACCGCCGGTCGACCAGCCGTGACCTGTGTTGTGCGCATAATATGATTGCGGATATGTACTTAGTGTCGCTCGGTGTCCAATACGTTGCCTTTTTTTAAATATTTTTGGGACTAATTTGATATGGTGTAAATATTATTGGAATCGATTCAATTACTTATTCTGAACAAACTATATTTAGGCTTGCAATGTACTAAAAATAATGTTGTATATTTTAGCAAAAAGCTTGAACGGGCTGGTTATATGGTGAGCACAGAATTTTTAGACGTCACAGCACCTTTTGCGACGCTCTTTTTAATCTTGAAGTAAATCACACAATCAGGGAGTCAAACTAAACTCAAAGCGATATACCGACTGGCCAGTCGGCATATCGCTTATTAAGAGACTGTACTCAGCGCTTCTGCTCCACATTTATTATGTGCACGGTCAAAGTGCGGAACTCTCAGCCAGCATCTATGTTCCCTTCCACGTATAATTCTGGTCTTGCTCGTTCTATCATAGACCTAATCCATCGCTTAAAAAAAAGCATTTATTTCAATTACCTATACCATTTCCATTTCTGTACTATCAAGGAGTTGTACAGGTAGTCAGAAATTTGAAGCTAGATACCTACCTATTCCAAAACGTAGATCTCTATGGAGAAGATCGAACAAGAAACTACAAGGAAGTAGGTATTCCGAGTTTAAGTAGTTACCTACTTAATAAATCATCTTTAATAGCTTCTAGCAAAGCGAGTTTTGTCATTGACCGCATTTCCACATACCAAGAACCTAGTGATAACCATAATAGTAACCATAAATAACTGCAAAGCTTCAATAAATCTTTTTTCCAGCCATGTATCTGCTGCTATTCTTGGCGCTGGTCACCATCAGCCAGGGTTTCCCGCAGAAGCCGAACCTGGACGCCATCCTGAACAGGAGGACTGATGTCTACATCGCAGGCTTCTTTCCATTTGGGAAGGGGGTCGAGAATTCTAATACTGGTATCTATTTAATTTTTAATCATAGCTAAGCACCAACGAAAGTATCGCCTACTTTATTGTACCCACAGACAGAAAAAATAAGGAATATTATTTTCCAGGCGACTAACAACTTAAAAGGGCGACTAACTATTTGCTACTAAAAATAATGACATGGCGACTAATATTAACCTCCTTCGTGTTAGGTTCGTGTTAGGTTCCTTTAAACCCTGCAGGCGAAGCGGGGCTCCGTCGACTACTTCTAATTATTATTATTAAAGATAATTAGCTAACTTGATACACAACCTCGTTGTTTAATTTAAGAATGCCCATTTTCTACTTTTCATCCGCCGTCCGTAGCTGCCAACCTACTATTTTTGCTACCGTCTTTAATTATTTTTTAATCCCAAATTCAGATTAATTTGTCGCCGCGTTAAATACATGCCAAAAATTAATTGTTAAGTAACTTGACTACCACACTACGTTAATTGGCCGTGTTATAGCCATTTACTACAATTATCAAAGAATGACAATTTGAATATAATATACGAACAATATGACGGATAAATTATTTCGTCACCACTGCTCTCAAAACGGTGAAGGAAAACATCATGTCGGAAACCGGCATGTCGTAAAACCAAAAACTCGAAGACATGGTGACTTCATGTACCAACCCGCACTGGGTCCACGTGGTGGATTACGGCCCACTCCCTCTCACTGAGAGAAGGCCTGTGTCCCAGCAAAGGAGACATTATGGCTGATTATGCTATAGGAATGATTTAAGTAGTTATTAGATTTGCTTAGCAGTCAATTTGTCGAGAGGGTTCAGCTAAAACACAAGCTATCTTGGCTGTCAACCTCGCTAGCATTCGCTGACTAGCTACCTACGAGTATAGGTACCTACGTGTCGCTACGAGATACGAAGATGGACTCAACATCTAATGCTTCACACAACGCATCGAATTGGTGCGAATAAGGTGATAACAGATCGCTCACGCTAGACGAATAAAAAGTTAAGTATTTGAGAATTCTTTCTCAACCGAAAACCTAGTTACTTACTTAAATAATAGATATTACCGAAGCTTCTTGGACCTACTTAACGAAATAACAGCGTTCCCAAATAAATTGCGTCTTATGTTTAAGTAAGAAGTTACTTGAGAAAGCGGAACGACTTCATACATTTTCCGACGAAGTTACGGCTAATGTCTAAGTTTGGACAAGTTTCCTTGTTAATTTACTTAGAAGACGAGATAAGAATAGAATAGAATACTTACTCTTTATTATGTACACCATATAAATTACAGACATAAATATAGAAATTTTACAAAATGTGACACAATGGGCGGCCTTATCGCTAAGAACGATCTTTTAAAGACAACCTTTGGATGGATTGAAAAGGGAAGGAGAGACAAATACTGTAGGTAGTCTGTGGTGTACCATTTACACGATACAATGAACATAAACTAACTATATTATAATAATTTAAATGAATTTATACAAAAGGAGTAAAGAAAATATAATGATGATGTTTAAGGAGAGAGGAAGGTAAAACATTATTGAGGGGATTGTGGCTAAGTAATAACGGCCACACGGGTTGGTCCGTGGATGGCTAACCATCTTTAAATACCAAAGACCACTCCGTGCCTCGGAAAACACGTTAAGCCGTTGGTCCCGGCTGTGATTATTGGATCTTTGACAGTCATACCAAAGGGTTAGGTATCGTATTACCCAGTAACTGGTTTGTGGAGGTCGGATAGGCAGTCGCTCCATGTAAAATGGTATTGAACTACATCCCGTTAGACTGGGAGCCGACCCCATAGTTGGGAAAAAGCTAGGCACAGTGATTGATTGTGAAACATCATTGCCAGTGCCTGCCTACTATGTAAAATTTCTACATTTATATCTTTATTTTGTATGGTGTAGGTATGTACAGACGCCAGCACATCAAGCTACTACAATCTGACAAATTTCTTCTTATAGATTTTCAACTTTATGACTAAACTATAAGGTTCAAAGTTGATTGGGAAAATTTGACAGTTTCGGGTAGCTTGACGTGCTGGCGTCTGTACATATTATAAGAGTATTCTATCTATCTATCTATCTTAAGTTAGATGATGGAATAGTCTTACTTATTCACTTTGTTAAAAACTAAACCGTATAATAACAATAACAATAAAACTCATTACATGGGGGCAATTCTATGATCCGATCTCACCACGCATGTTTATCGGGATCCTTTTAAATTCGCCGATGAACATTCGTAATACCGACCTTTTGACGACTTCACCCATAAAAGCTGATAGGTAATATATGTAAAATATAATAATAGAGAGAGAATGTTACAAATCAACACGCATTGACAGAACGGTACGGTAACGGATTATTACAATTAATTATTTATTAAATAACCACGTTTCTTTTTCTTTTCTTTTCCAATCGTTCATAATCCAATGTACCAACGAGAGGTAAACACTGTTGTAGGTCGAGGCGTGATGCCCAGCGTGAAGCTGGCTCTTGACCACGTCAATGAGCACGACTCCGTGCTCAGGAACTACCGGCTGCACATGTGGTGGAACGATACCGAGGTGAGCACTGCCGTAGCCCTATAGCTTCAGGCGTGAAAACCCTGGACGAGGTCAAGCTCTGGAACAACCAGCTGTACATGCAGTGGGACAATACCGAGGTGAGTACTGCCGTAGCCCTATAGCTTCAGGCGTGAAGATCGCCCTGGACCACGTCAAGCTCTGGAACTACCAGCTGCACATGTGGTGGAACGATACTTGAAGTGAGCACTGCCGTAGCCCTATAGCTTCAGGCGTGAAGACCCTGGACCACGTTAAGCTCTGGAACTACCAGCTGTACATGTGGTGGGACGATACCTAGGTGAGTACTGCCGTAGCCCTATAGCTTCAGGCGTGAAGATCGCCCTGAACCACGTCTAGCTCAGGAACTACCGGCTGGACATGTGGTGGAATGATACTGAGGTAAGGACACAAGGAGAAGGCGGATAGCGTCCAACATCGTCAACAGTGACAACTTTCCACCTCACTTGATCCCTTATGTCGATCCAGTTGGGAAAATCCTTCTTTGACTATCCAACTTGATAATTTTAGCAGTGGAGTACACAGAGTCTGTGATAAGCGATAAAATGTTACTGTTACCAGGTTGTAAGTGGGTACTGTTATATTTTGTAAGGGACTGTCATGTATTTGTGCCAGGGGAAGTTAGGGACATTACTTAATAGATTTTACTTCGAAAGATTAACTTCTGTACAATCAACAATGAACAAAATTCCTTGTTGACAAACCCACCGAATGAATGGCTACATAAAGTAACTACTCAGCCTAAAATGTTGCCTCTGCACACAGGTCTCTCTGTGTCAAGGAATGGATGCGGGCCTATAATGGAGGGTGGTAACGAACACCATATGAATGCTTAATTATTAATTTTTATTTCCATCAGTGCAACGCTGCTGTAGGAGTGAAGTCATTCTTCGACATGATGCACAGTGGCCCCCACAAGCTGATGCTGTTCGGAGCCGCCTGCACTCACGTCACCGACCCCATCGCTAAGGCCTCCAAACACTGGCACTTGACCCAGGTAGGGGGATACGTTAGTGTACATAGTTAAGGACTAAAATATAAATTTGCTTAAATATACGATTACGAATTAAGGGAAAAGTTTCAGGCGAACGACAAGGCCCATCAAATGTTATAAATAGAATTGTAACAATTAGTTGGACCTTTTTTGAAAAAGTAAAAATTACATCTGAAAACTGATCAGGCTTTTGGAAAGAAGAAAATAAGTAGCTAAATTGACTATTCAAATGAAATAAAAGCTGCAATAGCACAACAGCTAAGGCGATGGACTGATGATCGAGGGGTTGTTGGTTTGAAACTTACCTGCTTTACTATTGTAGTAACTTCTTCAAAAGCTTATTAGATGGGTTCAAAAGAATATTAGTAATGGCAAACGTTGCTAGTATTCCTTGCAGTTTCTCATAGTCTGGTCCATAATCCATTAATGTTAGTCCTTTGAATGTGTTCAAAGGACTAACATTAATGGATTATGGACCTTTTGTTCGTCGTGTAGGTGTTCTCTGAGTCGGTTGTCCTCCTTGTCTGTTTCTTCCAGCTATCGTACGCGGATACCCACCCGATGTTCACGAAGGAAGCCTTCCCCAACTTCTTCCGCATCGTACCCTCGGAGAACGCCTTCAACCTACCGAGGATCCGACTGCTGCAGCACTTCAATTGGACTAGAGTTGGGACTATCTACCAGAATGAGCCGAGATATGCTTTGGTAAGTATTTTGGGTTTTGACAATACAATACCAATACACCACGCAAAACGGTGACCAAAAATAACAAAACTTAGAACCATGCCAAATACAGAGGGGCCCGTGGCTAAATAATAACAGCCGCACAGGTCGATAGATCAGGTTAAGCTACGCTTGCCGCGGTTGGTCTGTGGATGGGTGACCATCTTTACATACCGAGACCCCTCCGTGCCTCGGAAAGCACGTTAAGCCGTTGGTCCCGGCTGTCATTCGTAGATCTTTGACAGTCGTTACGGGTAGTTAGAAGCCCGAAAGTCTGACAACCAGTCTTACCTACGGGTATCGTATTACCCAGTAACTGGGTTGTGGAGGTCAGATAGGCAGTCGCTCCGTGTAAAATACTGGTATTCAGCTGCATCCGGTTAGACTGGAAGCCGACCCCTACATAGTTGGGAAAAGGCTAGGCAGATGATGAGGACCATGCCAAATATAGTGCTCATTGATTCACCCAGTGGCCATGTCATCATCACTATCCACAGCCCGACTTCACCTCCCACTGGGTATCGGCCTGTTTTTGCTTGTGCTATTCCCCACGCTCATGTACCAGCCTCATCCAAGTTTTGCCAGCGATGGCAACAATGTTGTCTATCCATCTCGCCACCGGACGACCGACATCTCGTCTTCCAGTACTTGGCCATGACATACCGACAACTATATTACTTGTACTATAGAACACAACGAGCACTGTTATGGTAAAATGGAAATTCTACACTTTCAAGTGAAAAAGGGGCATTAAAATTAAGCCATTAATGGTTTGTAATTATGACAGGTGAAGGCCAATGTTGGTGCCTTTAAAGTGCTCATCATTATCTTCTTCCCAGGCTCACAACCGTCTCCTAGCCGACCTGGATACCAACGGCTTCCTCATAGAAGAGACCCAGAGCTTCGCCACGGAGGTGAAGACCGCACTCTCTAAGCTCAAAGAAAAGGATGTCAGGATCATCCTGGGAAACTTCAACGAGACCTGGGCGCTTCAGATATTCTGCGAAGCTTATAAGTATGTCCTGTACCTGTACTTAGTTATTCTTATTTGTGACAAGCTCCTTTGTTTGTTCTAGTTTCCTTACCTAATTTTAACATGCTAGTTTAGATTGAATGAGATTTGGTTTTTCTATCTGCTTTATCATTACTTTTTCTTTCGAAAAAGTGGGGTACGTGCCTATCTTGCTTTGATTTCTTTAATCTCCTAACTCCTGTGATCTATGTATTAGGAAAAGAACTGCATCGATGATGATCAGGGCCGGTGGTAGGACCAACACTGTCCTCAGATTGTTAGCGTGCAAAATAAACAGTTCTTTTACTGTGTACTGGGCAACTGTACACCTGCACAGAAATAGGAAATAGACAGTTTTTATTGTGTGACTTGTTTTGTTTACTAATACCTTTTTTATGTATACTACTAACAACCCTACTAACGCTTTCTTTGTAAAAATGTACTAAGTAAGGACGTATGTCTGAAATAAAGATAAATTATTATTTATGTTATTATAAATGTCTACAAATACATTCAATCGTCCTTGACAACTGCATATACTAGCTTAATATCTTATTTAATGTACAGACGCCAGCACATCAAGCTACTACAATCTATCTTTCTTTAATAGATTTTCAACTTTACCGCTAAAGTATAAGGTTCAAAGTTTATTGGGAAAACTGACAGTTTTGGGTAGCTTGATGTGCTGGCGTTTGTACCTACAAACAGCCACATCTTGGATTTTACACGTGACATTACGCCTGTTATTCCCGCAGGGTTCGGCAGAGTTGTACAGACGCCAGCACATCAAGCTACTACAATCTGTCAAATTACTATAATAAACTTTCAACTTTATTACTAAAGCATAAGGTTTAAAGTTGATTTTGAAAATTTGACAGTTTCGGGTAGCTTGATGTGCTGGCGTCTGTACATACCCATATATCGTCAGCTACGTTCAAGTCCCATGTAATAGGGGGCGAGCTTATTGACATCAACCGGGCACAAATCCAGGCTCCGCCATCTTGGATTTTCCCATCATTAAGGCTCTAGATAGACGGACCGCATTTCAACTGCAATCCAACCGCAAATTGCAGTTCAAGTGCAGTTTGAATGCAGTTGACACGACTGCAATAGAACTGCAAACCAAACGTGACGAACTGCACGGTTGGTTTGCAGTTCTATTGCAGTCGTGTCAATTGCATTCAAACTGCATCCGAACTGCACCATACCCACCCGCCCGCACTACTTTAACGCTCCGCCCCCCGTGCAGTTCGATAGCAGTCGGTGTGCAGTTTACACGATTGCACGCCGACTGCAATCGGACTGCACGTTTGGTTTGCAGTTCTATTGCAGTCGTGTCAACTGCATTCAAACTGCATCCGAACTGCACCATACCCACCCGCCCGCACTACTTTAACGCTCCGCCCCCCGTGCAGTTCGATAGCAGTCGGTGTGCAGTTTACACGATTGCACGCCGACTGCAATCGGACTGCACGTTTGGTTTGCAGTTCTATTGCAGTCGTGTCAACTGCATTCAAACTGCATCCGAACTGCACCATACCCACCCGCCCGTACTACTTTAACGCTCCGCCCCCCGTGCAGTTCGATTGCAGTCGGTGTGCAGTTTACACGATTGCACGCCGACTGCAATCGGACTGCACGTTTGGTTTGCAGTTCTATTGCAGTCGTGTCAATTGCATTCAAACTGCATCCGAACTGCACCATACCCACCCGCCCGTACTACTTTAACGCTCCGCCCCCCGTGCAGTTCGATTGCAGTCGGTGTGCAGTTTACACGATTGCACGCCGACTGCAATCGGACTGCACGTTTGGTTTGCAGTACTATTGCAGTCGTGTCAACTGCATTCAAACTGCACTTGAACTGCAATTTGCGGTTGGATTGCAGTTGAAATGCGGTCCGTCTGTCTAGTCTAATACGTCTTTCTTAACTCCTCAGCCTAGAGATGTACGGTCGCGCCTACACGTGGCTGCTGCTGGGCACGTACAGCAGCAAGTGGTGGCTGCGGCACGCGCCGTGCTCCAAGCGCAACCTCACGGCCGCGCTCGACACCACCATCCTCACCGACCTGCTGCCGCTGTCCACCACGGGGGAGATGACTGTGTCGGGGATAGTACGTATGCTCCACCATCTTTTTTGTTCTGGTTGAGAATGCAGTATTTGCTCTTCTCTTTTTCGCTGGCTTCGCTCAACAGCCGGTCGATTCTGTAAAAATCTCACCGTGAAATCATAAGTGAAGTGAGCTTGAAGTGAGCAGTGTCAATAGTGTTAATCCCTAATGACAGCTCACTCCACACTCACTTCAACCAAGTTTTCACGGGGAGATGGTTACAGAATCGCACGGCAGATATAAATTGCATAAGTGCTCATATACGAGATGCAAGTGTCAACGGCAGAGGCAACCAAAAACCGTCGAAAACGTGCCGCTCGTGTATTTGATTATAATAATCACACTAATATTATAAAGGCGAAAATTTGTGAGTGTGTTTGTATGTTTTTTACTTCTTCACGCACAAACGGTTGGACCAATTTGGATGAAATTTGGCACACAGATAGTTTATAACCAGGATTAATATATAGGATACTTTTTATCCGGATGTTCCCACGGAATCGAAACGTATGCGGATGAAACCGCGGGGCGCTGCTAGTTAATAATAAAAACCATTTATTCAGACCATTTGAAACTTATGCTACCTACTATATATATATATATATATATATATATATATATATTTTAATATTAATCACATGTAAATAAACCTAAAAAAACACTGTTATCAACACCGACTGTTTTAGTATGCCCAATTGTCAAAGGCCTTCTCCATTTCCTTCCACTTTTCCCTATCGACTGCTACTACGGCACGTGCATTTGAGTACTATCAAAAAATACATAATAGAGTACGGTGCTCAAATACGCGTGCCACTGACGCGTGCGGCTCATGTGTATAAGCACCATAGAAATATAATCTTTTCTGTTATGTTATTGTTGCAATTATGTTTTGTGCATCTTTCCATTTACACGATTTTCTTTCACGTGCCTGTCTTTTTGCGTAAATTGCATTTCGCAGTGTCTTTCGCCACGCTACGCGGCGTTTAGTGTCCCATATCGAATGTGACAGAAAACAACAAATAACCTGCTGCCTGTTGAAGTATTTAACTTACAATGGATATTTTTTTTCTTTCAGACAGCGAAGGACTACCAAGTGGAATATGATCGAAGACGAGGCTTAGAGTATTCGAGATTCCACGGATATACTTATGATGGTAAGCTTCTAGAAGTTTTCTAAACGATTATACTTATTTTATATCAACACTTGTTACCTTATCTACATTCAATTTAATATGTCATCCAGGTATTTGGGCAATGGCGCTGGCGATTCAGACGGTGGCGCAGCGAGTCAGGTCAAAGTATAAAGAGAAGACGGTCCAGGACTTCAAGTATAGAGACAAGGAGTGGGAGTCATTGTTCTTGGATGCTCTCGGCAACGTCACCTTTGAAGGTGTTACGGTTAGTGTAATGAGTGTACTTTAAGCTGGCGATGAATAAGTTACTCTGATGATAGGTGATGACAGAATCCATAGTTTTTATCCTACAGGCATAAGGGCCGATGATCCAAAACCCAAAATCCAATGTTACATAATAGTTTTAGCATAAGCACAAAACACAAACACTCCGTAAAAACTTTCAGTTCGAAAGATTCAGGTTTTCACTAAATATCGAATCAGGTCAGTCAGTCGTTACGGGTAGTCAGAAGCCCGAAAGTCTGATAAACAGTCTTACCAAGGGTATCGTATTACCAAGCAACAGAGCTATGTGCTCAGAGAGTGTGTGTGTGCGGTATTCGCTCATATTCAGCTACGTCCAGTTAGACTGGAAACGACTTCAACATAGTTGGGAAAATGGCCTTTTCCCAACTATTTTGGAGTCGTTTCCAGTGCAGATGGTTTCAAGATGCCGAAATCTTAAATGAAGGATTTTCAAGATACAAGATCATATTTTCTTACAAACTGTTTTTAACGGATCCACATAACTACGTATTATTAACTGTTCATGGCAGGGCCCGGTTCGTTTCTACGACAACGAGCGCAAGGCCTCAATCCTGCTGAAGCAGTTCCAGGGAGACGGGACAGGAGAGGTGAAGGTCGGGGAGTACTGCGCGGAGAGGGACCATCTGGACCTGGCCAGCGGAGAGCCCTTTAAGTGGTTTGGCAGGTAGGAGGACTGATGTTTAATAACAGTGTTGAATTTTAGCGTACGAAAGCGTCTTAGCTTGTGTTGTGTGCGTCATAGCGGCCTTACTTAACTTACTTTAGGAGCAATTGGAGTATCAGCATAGATCATTAAAAGCCTGGACTGTATGCAATGCAGCTTAGTGTGCATACACACGAGCGACATGCGTCGACGACAGAGACAACTAGAACCGTTGATACGTCGGTGGATGCCGTCGAGAACATGCCGCTCGTGTATTTGAGCACTGAAAATACACGAGCGACACATTGTCGGCGGTTGCAGTTGCCTATATCGTTGACTCGTGTCTCGTGATAAGTTGGTTTACCGGTGTAAGTTCTTTTAAAGTTATCGGCTACCACCATTTTAGCAAGCACACATTTAGTTATTTTGTGCAGTCTAATCTTTAATTTTCCAATACAATATTCTATTATGTTATGCAGGTTGAGCTCCTTATCCACCCATTGCAAAAAAAAAACAACCAACAACACTTTAATTTCTCCCAGGAACCCTCCAAAAGACCGCACCCTCCGTCTGATCGAGCACACGCAGGTGAACATCACGATCTACTCCATCCTCGTGTCATGCTCCGTGCTCGGCATCCTGCTTGCGACCGGCTTCCTCGCCATGAATATACACTATAGGAACCAAAGGTAACTATCCCTTATCGAAGTTAGTACCTGATTTGTAATATGTTTTTCATTTTTAACGGTATTCTATCTAGTTTCTGTAATCTTATAAGTACTAAAAGTTATTGCCCCTAAAAAAAATACACAAATAGATGACAATGATCTGTTGTTCTACCAAGATGAAATGGCAGGACCTGATAACCTTTAATAAATTTCAGTTTACGAAAATCCTCCACTTTACTTTGTATACAAAATAAGTTCAAAAACTAAAACCGATTACTGAAAAATCACGCTCTAAACATCATAGTTTAGAAAAAATAATAATAACACAACCTTATTTTTCAACTCTGATTTTGTACCGCTCTCTAGTGTTATTCTCTGAACATCACTTCGAAATTCGAACGATTGTTATGTATGTACAAATTGTTCAATATTTATCGTCTATTAAATAAACAACTTACACGTGATATATTTTAATGTAAGTATTTTACATTCATCGTGATGTTCAGAGGATACTCGTAGCCGCGGTCGTATGCCACCTAACCTAACAAAACAATACATTTCAACAGTAGCAAGCGATCATAAGCTTTGAAGCAAAATGTGCTAATTAAGCCCTTTCATTTGATACAAGGCATGGAATGTAAAAAAAAAAAATGTCATGACTATGTAGGCTAGAGGGCACCATATTTAATTTTATGTGACGTCACATAACCTATAACCAGCGGACAATTAACGCTTCCAACGATACCTCATTTGTCAAATCATGACGAGTAGTTTAGAAGTTATGAGGGAACAGATGAACATACTACATACATACCGGTCAAAATCATAACCCTCCTTTTTGCTTCGCCGTAGTCTGATAAAAATTGACTGCCTTAACAAAATGTTTGTCTCTCTACCGCAGGAATTAATTTTACCACATGCAATACTACAAACAATATTCTTACTCCATCCATTATCAAATCGTTTTCAAAACCAATCCTTCAAAGATGAATAATGTGTTGAAATCACGTTTGTAATGACCGATGCTCTATTCCTCAGATACATAAAAATGTCATCTCCCCACCTGAACAACCTGATCATCGTAGGGTGTATGCTGACGTACCTGAGCGTCATCTTCCTCGGCCTCGACTCCAGCCTCAGCAGCATCGGTACGTACCTTAGGGTCTACTTCCATCTTGTGCTGACTTGCCTTATTAACATCTTTGTGTTCTTTCTGACTTTGGAGCTGGAGGTAAAGGTCATGCTCATCATTTTGGATTCTGAGGAGTGCTGGTGCTAAGCAAGCGCAATTATGCTAAAAGTTTTGTTGCACAAAATGTTTGAAGAATTGTCTATATGATTCGAAAACCTTTAAATTATCTTTTATTCAGGAACCTTCCTAGGCTTTCGTTTCGCCATGTAAGTCGATCCGGTTTTAAATATTATCATGAAACATACATTTGGGGCAGTAGTTTTCTTCTTTTCTGCCATAGATAAAGTATACTATAACACATCTATTTCGTCTTTCAAATTCCTAACGACATAGTTACAGCCAGTTAAATTTCCAACAAAAACCAACGTTGCTTAGCTCCCACATCCATAACAATAAAATTTAAAAAACGAAACTAAAATAACTTGTTAAATAGGCACTCTCGACTCGCATGACGCTAGCACAATCATCGACCACGCTACAAAGTCATCTGATCTCATCAATGCCATTGGTTCTTAGGTCTTTCTCAGGACACGCCGCACGGAGGTAAAAGCTTGATCCCACCCCCAAAGCTTGAGCTTCAATCCTGGGCTATGTGGATCCTCAACCAAATTTTGGGAACTCTCACCCATCCTTGATATAAATCATTTCCAGCATCTTGAATATCAATACCGTTTACTGTCACGGGGCCAACAAAACTGGGCCAATCATGTATTCTTTCTGGACAACTTATATAGTTCTGGCGGAATAAAAGAAATTGCTTTGAATACCTTTTATTTTAATTTGATCTAGATTTAGATCAATATTTTTTTTTGAGAGTATTGTACCAATGAACGCGAAACCTAATGCAACACTGCGATTGCTTGACGACCTGCCAATCCTGCTATTGTTCTTTGGGAACTCTCATCCTTGATAGAATTTAATTCTGAGAAAGACCTAGGTAGATTTCTAGGTCCAAGGAGTCGCGCATGTTTCCAAGTTTTGGTTTGTTTGCTCCTTCATCCATCCGCGATGCTTATTGTCGGTTCGTATGTCTCTGTTTTCTCTTACAGCTTCTTTTAATTGCTATGCTTTGTATTGACAGACCAGAGATGTGCTGTGTGAATATCTTTTGTATGATTTCCTATTTTCTTCTAGTTTTAATTATTCAGTGACTGTCTTTTTTGTCTACATCTGTGGTCTGTAAGTTTTGTGTTTCCTGTGGTAAAATTATTATGTGTGTCCTGTCCCATTGATGACTGATAAAGTCTTGAATTCATATTTCTTATCACCTGCATCATCTGTTCTTTCTTACTTTCCATAATCATATTCAACCAGTTTATCTTTATTTATTTATTATATTTGTTTTTGCAAAGAGGCATGTATTTTTTTCAGTTCCGCAACTAAAATGTAAATAATGATGTTTAAATGTGTGAAATAAAAATATTAATAATTTAGAAATGTTGTTGTGTGATTATACTTTATTTTCAATATCCTTACGAGGCTCAGCATTAACCTTGAAGATCTGACATAAAAAGGATTTGTCATCTCAACGACTTCTTGTAATTATTTTATTTTTAAAGATATCCTAAATAAAACGATAATCGTTTTGCTGAGTCTCGCGGTCATAGACGGGTTGTATTATACACATTTTCCATAAAGAATCAAACCTTCCTATAATATCACGATCTATGAATCCACAGCGGCGTTTCCCTACATCTGTACTGCCAGAGCCTGGCTCCTCATGGCTGGGTTCAGCCTTGCCTTCGGTGCCATGTTCTCCAAGACCTGGCGGGTCCATTCCATCTTCACAGATGTTAAGCTGAACAAGAAGGTTCGTTGTCTCAAATCACATTCGTTTTATACCTTTTTAATTGAAAAACTAAGTTACGATATTCTCATCATAGAAAAAACGAAAGTAATTTATGCAAAAAAGAAAGTTAATGAAACATAAATGGATGCAAAAAAGTTGAACTAGAAGTGTCTACTGAAGGCATAACAGTAGTTGTTTTGCAGGTGATTAAAGACTACCAGCTGTTCATGGTGGTAGGTGTGCTGCTAGCGATTGATCTGGCTATCATGACCACGTGGCAGGTTTCCGACCCATTCTACCGAGCTACTAAACAGATGGATCCATATGTAAAACTATTATTTATTTACTGCTTATATTTTATGCATAAGTCAAATGTGGGAAGGCTTTGGAAATAAATATAAAAAAAAAACTTCAGCTGATGATGTTAATCTTCACCTTGCAGCCACACCCTTCAAGCGAAGACATCGTAATAGTTCAAGAGAACGAGTATTGCCAGTCTGAGCGGATGACTATCTTCATTGGAATCATTTACGCTTATAAGGGGCTATTGTTGGTAAATGCTCATAAAATATTTAGCACTTGTCTCCTACTCCATAAAAAAAAAAACCTATTTTGTACACTGAAAAATATTTTGAATCGAATTTATAAAGACACTAGATTCAGTGATTTGTCCAAAGCCTTTGACATGTTCACTAAAACATTTTTTTGTAAAATTAGAATTAGAAATTGAGAATTAATCAAAGACGTTTATACCCTGCCCATTAGGTAAACCGTTTTTTGACAGATGGAACTAATGATTACAGCAACGTAACATTTCGATTATTTACACTTTAATTTGTTTGTAGTATCGATTATCTATTTTTGCTCTAGAATAAAAAATGGTGCAGTTTCTTTATTTTTTATGTCTGTATTTATTAATATTAAATAAGAAACAATATAAATTAGCTGCTTTGTTTACTTTAGTTTCAATTTTGCAGGTTTTATAGGAGAAATAAACGTAAAAATAAAATATCCACTGCTTTGCGCAATATTATGATTATTATTTTTTTTTTAACTTTGCTCCACACTAGGAATTTCTCCTGTATTGTGGGTGCGTTTACAAATATTTAAAGTCACATACACAAACTCCCAGACCCGGAACAACTACTTGTAGGTCATACTAATATTTGTTCCGTGCGGGAATCGAACCCGCGACACGCAGCACAGCAGTCAATCGCTTAACCACTGCGCCAACCGTGCCGTCGAATTGTGTTGTAACTAGTGTATACACATAAATATGGGGTTTACTACATATTTAAAGCATACCGTTTTTATGCATAACATTTTATGAAAGTTTTAAAATCTAAATAAAATATTAACATGTTATTTACGATGGCAAATCCGTATCCTGGCAAATAATGTATTTTATTGTTTTTTGAGTGGATGCAAGGTTTTTCAATACTGATTTTTCTATAATACATATATGATTATTTTCGATACATTCATTTGAAGCGATTACATTCGATTAGTACTATAGAATGTTATATATTTCGCATAATATTTTTTTTTAATTTTTATTTCAAAACTGATACACGTACGGTATTATGTAAGAAGTCATAAATAAGATAATTCAATAAGATAAGGCATATTTATTTTAATTATCATTTTAAAGTCAACTTTTACGTAATTTCGAACAGTTACTTAAAAAAAACGGTTAACCTACTGGACAAGGTAGGTATATTGTTTTCTTTTTACGATGTATGTCTATATTTATGTCTGTAATTTATATGGTTTACATAAAGAGAATTCTATTCTATTTTATTAATTTGAAATGCCATGAAAGCCAAAGCGATCATTAATAATACATACTTAGCTTGGCGTACCACAAGGCGTTATGTTAAGGCCTATGTTATTTCTTACTTATTTACTCATCTATCGTCTACTCCCACCAGGTATTCGGCGCATTTCTTGCATGGGAGACGCGTCATGTTTCCATCCCAGCCTTGAACGACTCGCAGCACATCGGCCTGTCAGTGTACAACGTGCTCATCATGTGTATCATGGGGGCTGCTATTACACTAGTAAGTGAAGTTTAGTCCCATAAACCTTAAATTACTTATAATAAATATAAACCTTAAATTCCTTGTAATTAAAAAAATAATAATAACTAACTGTGGACAAATAATCAGCTGATCGCTTAGTATCGGGATGGCCTGAAACACCGGTTTTTATTAACTTAGCTCAGGCAGGTCGCCACAAGTTATAATGTCAGTACCAACGCACCTTTCATAGATAATTATAACATGTAAATTAAACTAGTTTTTATATAAGTATTTAAGCCAATCTGTTAAGAACATGGTACTACTAAGTATTTATGTTTGTAAATGTATTACTTTGTAAAAACGTACACATTTTTTTATTTATTTTTTAAAAAAAAACTTTTACCACCGTTGCATTAGTGATCTCTTCTCTCTATAATTTCTCTCTTTTAGGATCTGATGCAGTTTTACTTGTCTCACAATATGATTTCCGTTTTATCCCTCAGGTATTGCAAGATCACAAGGACGCTTTATTCGTTCTCATCGCCATCTTCATAATTTTCTGCACGACAGGCACACTATGTCTGGTCTTTGTACCAAAGGTAACATTCTGCGATTTAATTTCTTTTTTTGCCAAGTCAGCTTCTTTCCTCCCTGACACTTATTGTTTTTCTTTAATAATATTGATAGTGTAATACTACTATCTCACTTATATTTCCAGTTATTGGAGCTTCGTCGTAACGGGCCAGGTTGCGCAGGCACTGGCCGCATCCGAGCGACCCTGCGGCCTGCCTCCACGCATGAATGTCGGTCGCCTGGACCCGAGCTCGAGCGACGCATGAAAGAACTGAGGCAATACAATAACCGCTACCGAAGAACGCTGCAGGCTAAAGAGAATGAGCTGCAGGTAACATGGATTACAAACTAGGGTACTATACTGGATGTTTTTCTTACAGTCTCCAAATTTTTTCAGGATGTTCTACTCATGACTATGAACAACTTTCACTACGGGACAAACTCTGAAATCACGAAAACCAAATAAGCTGTTTATTACAAAAGTTCAATGCCTACTTGACCAAAATGTATGAAACAGCTGATTTTATTGTCGTGATCTCAGAGTTGGTTCCATAGTGAAAGTTTTTCATATTCATGGGTAGAACATCCTTTAAAAATTTGGAGACGGTAAAAAAAACATGCTGTATTATTAATAAGTAGAAAAAATAATTGAAAACAAGCTTTATGTCAAAAAAACCGGTCAGCTGGAACAGTACGGAACCCTCGGTGCACGAGTCCGACTCGCACGTCGGACTGAGGCACTGCACCGAGGATTCCGTACAAAGTAGAATTGTGTCACTGACTCTGGCAGGGCCACCTATAAACCCTTATATCTTTTGAACCGGTGACCGACTAATTCTGATATTTGGCGACTAATTTCGACTAATTAGCGACTAATTTTTTTCGTTTTCAAAATTAAAATCCCTGATGGTGGCCCTGCCAGAGTCAGTGACACAGTAGAATTATGTAAATAGTTTATGACGGGAAAAACGATACTTTTTCTTTAATTTGTGCTACATGACATTGCTTCTTGCCAAATTTCATGATTCTAGGTCAACAGGAAGTACCCTATAGGTTTTGATTCCGGAACATTTAAACACCCGTATCTTTTGATTGCGTTGACTTAGAAGTTTGATATTTTCACCGCTTCAGAAAATTGCAGCCCTGAGTATTTTAAGGGTCTTGACCGACGGACAGACAGACTGACAACGCAGTGATCTTATACGGGTTCCGTTTTTTTGAAGTACGGAACCCTAAAAATGTAAAGTGTACCTACATGAACTTGTCATAAATTGTATTTAATAGTTGCGCAACAAATTGTTCATTGAAATATGTAAATATAGTGTGGCAGAAACATCGACGCGCTGACTGTAAACATAATACCAGCATATGAAAAACTCTGCTGTTTCATAGAAAAGTGCAATACCTACGCTGTTAAAACGTATGGAACAGCAACTTTGTTTTATAACCTTCGAAAATATTCAACGCAAGAGGCTTCAGAATCATTTACTGAAACCATCGTAACAGTTTGTGCGTCGGTGTCCAGCGGGGCAACTGCGTACCTAACATAATATTATCAATCTGAATCGGTTTCCTTTTGACAGTTCAACGACATTCATTGCGTTATTTACGTGTTGATCAGACAATTTTTTTCGAACTTATGAAGCAATGGATTAGCAATATCCTTCAAAATTATTCAGATTATAATCCATAGGGCGTTACGCAATTAGGGTGCAGCTAAAACTGGAAATATAGGTTCTAGCTTGATGTGTCGTCGTGTGTACCATACGTTTTAAAATATTCACTAAGCTATTTTTGTCAATACGTTAATTTGTAAATGCTGCCAAGCGAGTAAACATCAAACAATGATGGCTTTAGTTGCACGTTTGAAGTTTAGCACGAAATTAGTTACGGTTATTATTACGAATCCGTATATCATTCATAAAGATTCACTATTTTTAAATTCCATTCAAATCGTACAATTTCGTGATCTAAATCAAGATGCCGTTTGCTCAACAAGAAAACAGAATTGGAAAACCCATTTCGAAACCAGTCAACAAAAATAGAGGCTTTCTGTTTCTTTAGATGCTGCTCAGTAAACTGGGAAGCGATGCCAGCTCGGAGTCATCCACGACGCGGGACTCTCGTTCACCAGCACCCTCGAGGACAAGGCTTCCAGTGCCCAAGGAAAATATCAGCCATCCTGGTAAGTCTATGATCATCATCGAACTTATACACATAGCAGATGATCTAGTAGTCGTTGAGAGTTTGAGAGTGCATTGAACATGCGGTTTCATTCCATGTTTCAGAGCTGTGCGTGCTTTATTGAAATTTTCAGAGAATTTGTTATGAACTGTTCAACATTTGGTCCTTTTATTAAATTAGTCAGTGCACTGCATAACTAAAAAATAAAATATAGTTTTAAAAATATGCTTTCATAGCAAATCGAACTACAAATCTGAAAATAACTTTTGATTTAAAATTCTAAAATAACTCACTACTCGTATACTAACTCTATGTTTACAAATAACTACTAATTATGTATTTACAACAATCAATATAGAGCACCCCACGCTTTTTTTTACAATGAAATTAACTTTCTTTTCATAACTTTATTTTTATTTTAGAATTTTAAATCAAAAGTTATTTTCTGATTTTTAGTTCGATTTGCTATTAAAGCGTGTTTTTTTAGTTTTTTAAAACTATATACAACGTGTAACGTTAAATGCGCAAAACCTCAGACACCCCAACTGATTTTTAATTCAATTGACCTCTTTCAGAGAGAAAATAAGTCATTAAAAAAATTGTAAAGGTTTTATGTGCTGTTTTAGTTTTACTGGCCATTCTGATCGTTTCTTGCGTCTGCGACGATGCTTTATCGAGGGAGGAGTCGTCACCGGGCCGCTGCGCCGCGCTGGCATTGGGTTGCTTGACCTATTAATAAATAGACACGGCAACGTTTATAATGAAGATTTTTTTTTAAATGTGACCTTTATTAAAAAGTTGTTCAATTAATTCTGCTCGTTATTCTGATCAAACTATTTTCAGGTTTTGCGCGTTTAACGTTACACGTTGTATATTTTTTTTGTTTTTTAAAGTAGGTAATTTTTTTTTTAATTTTTTGTTTGATCAAAATATTGTATTGTCGTCGGTCGTTGATAAGTCTACAACGTTTAAAGTAAATCTGATCGCTTAAAGTGGGGCAAAATCGAGCCCAAACGAGTCAGGTACATACAAACAAACAAACAACAGGTGAAACTAATAAAAGCGTGCTAAAAATATGTCTTGGCAATTAACTAAAGCAATTCTAACAAAATTTGCAGAAACCAGTGACATAACATCGGTATGCAGCCTGAGCGCGTCGGCTGGCGCTGAAGTGGAATACATCAACCTTCAGAGTCAACTACCTATTGAGAAGTAATTAATTTTCTATTGCAAAACAATTACAACAACTCAGAATTAGGGGAATAAAAAAAATTACAACTGACACAATGCCCCAGCGATACATAAGAAAAAATAATAATTAGGGGTGACTACAGACATGACGACAAATATAGAAGTATGGAAGCAAAAGACATGTTGCGACCACAAATAAATTGCGATAACAGCACGAGAATGTTGATGATGGCTGAGCAAGCTCATAATAACAGAGGCACTCCCTTATGCACAGATAGCTAGACATTTTATTTTCTTTTCTTTACTTTGCAGACCAAAGCCATCAGCACCTCCGGAGCCTCTCAAAGACCCGCCTCCAAAGGAACCTAAAAAGGAACAGACGAAAAACGTGTCATTCAAGAACCACCTGGACTACACCAGTCCACCTTCGTCTAAAGCTGTTCCAGAGAAGGACCAGCTTGCTAAGCTTCCTTATGGGGGATGGAGCGCTGAGGTAGGAACCATTTGAGAACATTTCTCATTATATGAGTTAAATATGAAAAGATCAAAGACTTGAATGCAAAGATCTGGTAAGAAGCTTAGATAGAAACTGATGAAGTCTCACTGTCTTTAATCTTCCCACTGCGGGGACACAGGCCTCCTCTCTGTGAGAGAGTGGGCCATAATCCACCACTTGGGCCCAGTGCGGGTTGGTGCTATGTCATAATATGTCTTCGATTATTTGGTTGTAAGACATGTCGGTTTCCTCACCTTCTGATCAGGAGGGTTTACCTTCACCTATAATACACAAAGTAAACCGCCTGTCTAGATTCAAACTCACGACCTACAACTCGTAAGTCGGGGCCGATACCACTGTGCCACCGCTGCTCAGGTTCTGGCAAAGGTCTGGTAAGAACTGACGACAACAAGGTCACCTAAACTGTCCCAATACTTAGTTAGGGTCTCCTTCATAACCGTAAACACGCTTAAAACAAAATCATATTTGAACAGGAACCATCAGAACCACCTCCTAAGGCTACCAAGACTCCAGAGCCAGCGAGAGCAGAAGCGAAGACAATACCAGCACTGAAGACCAGCGACACTCCCATCGTTAAATCTATACCTGCCAAGGTGCAGGAGCCTATGTACACCAAGGCAGCCACGCCGAAAGTTAACAAGGTATTAAGGGTTCGTTTAGGTCCTAGGAGACACGTGAGCCCTATATACAACACTATTTTTAGTATACTGCAAACCTGAATATAGTTTGTTCAGAATAAGTAACTGAATCGATTCCAATAGTTTTTACACCATGTTATATTTTGTCCTAAAAATATTTAAAAAAGCTAACAAATTGGACACCGAGCGACACTAAGTACATATCCGCAATCATATGCGCATAACACAGGTCACAGCCGGTCGGCCGGCGGCGCGTGTTAAGTGGTAACCAACTTTTTGTACGGACAATCAAGTAACATAAAACGCTTATAACTTCGTGATTTGTCATGATACAGTTTTGAAATTTTGTACATAGATTCTTTACATAAAAATACTAGACACGTATTTCGGGTTTGCCATATACTAAAAATAATGTCATATATTATTAGTAGGTAACAGTAAAGCTTGGTTTTGTCCGCTCCAGCACCCTAATTGCGTAACACACTATTAACGTAAACGCACCCATTACCGCCAGTTTAAGCGGAGTTCAGATTGATATACAAAAAATAAGCACGTTCTTAATATGTGGCTTCAATAAAAATAATTTTTCAAGTACTGAAATTATCGAATTTTTTAGTTATGTATAAGAACAGATAATCAAACAATTACTTAAAAAAATAAAAATTAAATAAAAGGAAAAAGGGTCATGTCCCTATTACCGACTCAAAATATCGGGTGTGTGCCTAATACCGTTTATGTGACACCTAATACCGACCACTAAATAAATGGAACCGTTAAAGTTAAATAAAAATGCTCGTGTATATTAAACTGTTTATATAAATGCTCCAACACAGTACAGAATGCTATCAACACTTAACAATTATATGTATTCTTATAATAGTATATTCTTAACAGCGTTAAATCAATAAAAAATATCATGTTTATACGAATTATGTATAACAAATTACCAAAGGCAAGCATTGATTATAACTACTATAATATATAACCATTGGGGGCATTTGGTATTATACAAGAGTAAATGGCATTATAGAATCTTAGTAAAAATGTAACATAGTCATATAAAATTACAATAACATTTATGAGGCGGTTTACCGTCCACTAGCGCCGCTAATTGAAAACGTGTCATAACTCGTAAATAGAATAAAAAATACAAAATGTGATCTATTAAAACAGTAGAAAAGGCACTTGACTGTAAACCGCCTCTTAAATTTAGTAGTCATGTCAAATCAAAAATCAAATCTTGGATTAAGATTGACAAATGAAACAAATTAATAAAATTATTCATGTGAAAAAAAAATTATAAAAAATAGCATCATGTGACTCTGAATCAAATTTAAGATTAACTGTGATCTCAGCATTCACTACAAAATGTTATCAAAACTTAACGTTATTATATATTCTTAACAGCCTTCAATAAGTCTTAAAAATATACTACTTAATATGAATTATTTGTAACCTAAAGTGTAATATTAGTATATTATTTTACAAAATGTAATATAGAAATATAAAATTAGAATGAAATCTTAATTCTAGCAGTCATGTCAAATCAAAATCAAATATTATAATATAAAACAAATTAAGAAAATTAACCATTGGCAAAAAAAAATAAGATTAAAAATAGATTCATCTGACTCTGAATCAAATCCACATATTTTATTGCGCTGTATGTTTATTATGGAATACTATAATGTCTATTAAATAACTTTATGTTTACTTGAAAATAAATACCAAATAAAAAAACATGTAGTATGGGGTCCGTCGTAAATGTACAAGTAGATCGGTAATAGGTTTTCTTAAAGGAAATCGTATAACCTATTACCGACTCAAGGGAATGTGTATGAATTGTGTAAATACATGTGATTTTTGTACATGTATATGATTTTAAGTGGTGCGGTTGCTAAAAATATTTAAAAATAATGATATTTCAACTATAAAAATACACTATTTAAAAATTATACCTCCTTTATTCATCAAAATATTTACATAAGAACAAAGTTAGTGTATACGGCTACTAAAGCTCTTGAATATATGGCGTTAATAGCTCAAATATAAGTTAACATACTAATGAACTGAGTTAGTATAGCCTCCTGCCTATTAATTTATGCATTATAACAAAAATCATGGCACACAAAAGAGACGACAAGTACTTATCAGCGACATGGGTCGACAATAGGAATAAAATTGTGATTTTTGTTCCTATTACCGCCTATTTTTAATATTGAATTTTAAGCAAAATAAAATAGTATCTCATTAAAATGAATCATTACTTGTGTTCCTGAAAGTATCATAAATGCATCAAAAGAACTAGAAGTTACATTAAAATGCTTTACGATATAATCTTCTACTAAAAAAGAAACAAGAGTACTTACGCCATCGGGAATGCCACACTATGGAAAATGCACTAAGGTCGGCGTCCACGGACGAACTCAGCAATTATTATTTAAATCGTCGAGTTACGCACGCAAAAAAAAGATAAACATTTGCAATACAAATACATCTACATTTTTTTTAAAGCAACCAATGGTGTAGCTTTAATACATGACATAAAAATGATAGTTTTCTGAATAGGGCGGTAATGAGCGCTGATTTCAACGGGTCGTTATTAGGTGCGTTTACGTTACTCTCAATTTGAATAATTTTGAAGCATATTGCTAATCCATTGCTCAATATGTTTGAAAAATGTATCTGCTCAACAACGTAAATAACGCAATGAATGTTGTTGAACTGTCAAAATTGATACACATTGCTACTGATAGTGTGTTACGCAATTACCCTGCTGAATCATTTTGAAGGATATTGCTAAACCATTAATATGTTCGTGAAATTTGTCTGCTCAACAACTTAAATAATGAATGTTGTTGAACTGTCAACACGAAAGCCATTGCTACTGTTAGTGTGTTACAGCTGCGTCAATCTGCTTTTAATTTTGGTCCTAAGAGCTGCGTGAGCTGGATAATCCAGGTTTGGTTTTAGCCATACCTAATTCACACATTCGCAGACATAAATGTTAATGAAAACTTCTACAAGCTTGATCTTGCGTCCATTTTATTAATACTTCTCCACAGACTCCAGAACTTCAGAAGAAAATCATTAAAACTCAAGACCGGCAGGATTCCTTATCCACAAAGACCACACCGTCCAGAGACCACAAGCCTTCATCGAGGGGTCATAGAAGGATGTCCAGCGTCAGTCAGGCTGCGCTACTAACTGATCTGATGCATGTCTCTGTAGATCAGGATGACCTGGAACCACCTCCTGGAATGGAGAGGAAGGTTATAGGTATGTTCATGTATGTTCTTCTTCTCTTGTATCGTCTTGTATCGTCAGGAATTTCCTAAAGTATAATATGAGAATGGCTCCAGCCGTCGTAAAAATGTAAAATAGTTCAAGGTCATGTATTTCTAGTCAATCCTACACAACCTTGCTGGCTGGATAAAATTTTAGGCAGTCGCCCAGGATAAATCATAAATTAACAGAAGTAGAAGTAAAAGATTTTGTGATTTTTTTCAACATTTCAGGTCAAGAACGAGATCCAGTGCCTATAATAAAACCTAAGGTGGAGCCAGAAGATATTCTGGATGTAGACCATGATTACTCTTCAACAGAAAGAAGAAAATCATGTAAGTAAATATTTAAGCCCGCTTGTACCAGAATTCACTGCCGAAATGCGTTTAGCGCTAAAATTATTATATTTAAAACATCATTCTGTCTTCTTAAACAGAGCGATGTTTTACATTCGTTTAGCGTTAAACGCATTTAGTGATTTGTGTTACCAGATTACGTGTATTATAAGTACAACCCGATTCAAACTTTAAGCCCCGGATACACTAAGGAATATTTTGTCCCGCAACATGACGCGCAACACAAAATATACGTGACGCTGTAACATTGCATAGTATCCCGCAACATGACCCACAACATTTTACGTGACGCGGGACATGTTTCTTGCTCCCGCTCCGAGAGCGAGCGCACGGCGCGACATTCTCTCGGGACATTCACGTAGTTGCCGAGCGCCATGCTCCGCAACATGTTGCTCCATTTGTCCCCTAGTGTATCCGTGGCTTCATGGTGGCTCGGAACATGAGGCGAGTCCCTTCGCAGTAACAAATTCACCTATTAGCGGGGGTGAGGGGGTGTACTGCGCAGCATGTAACGCACTTCAGAGCCGACATAAAGTTTGAATCGGGCTGTACTTATTTTGCTATGTTTCTCAGAAGACCTGCTACCATTTGACTATTTACATATTGTTTCCAGGTCAAAGAAAAGACTCAGAAAAGAGAAAGAAAGAGTTCATAGTGGTGCAGAGTGACCTTTGGGACACGAACACGTTCCAGTACACCTGCCAGAAGTCTCCGCCTGCAGGTGAGGCCACAGGTGATCATACAGCCACTCTCTTAGTAGAGCAGATGTAGCAGTAGATTTGGTAGTATTGGTATCAATGGTACCTACTTTGGTAGAGTCAGTAGTGTTGGTACCTAAATTGGTAGAGTTACTAGTGTTGGTATCTAAATTGGTACGAGTTGGCAGGGTTGGTACCCATATTGATAGTTGGTAGTGTTGGTACCTACATTGGTAGTGTTGCTAGTGTTGGTACCTACATTGGTAGTGTTGCTAGAGTTGATACCTACGTTGGTAGAGTAGACCGGTACGTAGCAGTAGTGTAGATTTGGAAATAGAGACTTGTGCTTGGTATCAGGCGGCCGGACTAGAACTTCGATCATTTAGTAGGTATCGTGATTGTTTGAACTGTTCTTCTTATCTCATATCGGCAAGATCCCATGCCATGGTAAAAATATTAGCAAATCAAGAGAGTGGTAAGGAGGCTGACTGCTCAGGGTGTCAGTCAATATGCTTAGCCTTTTCTCAACTATGTTGGCTATCCAGTATTCTACATGAAGCCAACGGCTATCTGACCTCTACAACCCAGGTACTGGGTAACGCGATACCCCTTGGTTAATCAGTCCAAGATCTACGAATTACAGCCGGGCCCAACGGCTTAACGTGCTTTATGAGGCACGGAGAGGTCTTAATTTTTGTAATGGATCATCACCCATCCACGAACTCGTGGCAAGCGTAGCTTAACCTTTGATCGACCCATGCGGCTGATATAATTTAGTCACGAGCCCCTCTCCTTCTAGACTCAGGTGTACGTGACGTAAATAAACGTCTTCCGTAGTTAAAAGCAGCAGTAGCAGTTAAAGCCACTTCGAAAATTAATAATTTTCCTTCTTGTTTGCAGCACCGAGTCACCATCACTCTCCGATGCAGAGAAGTGTTTCAGAAAAGACTAGACAATCACAGTCGTCACCTCATCATCACAGGTAACTTCAATACCCTGTTCTTTCCTTACTTTCGAGTTTGGTTCCCTTGGTAACCTAACTCTCTTCGATTTCAGAGAAACCGACACAAGAAGTATTGAGAGAAGAGCTTCAAATGCTTCTATAAACTACGGTAAGCCTTCAATCCTTACTGACTTATTGTTATCATTTAAATATGAACCCTAACCAAACGATTTTAAAACTCATTTTCAGCAGGCACTGGCACCGGCACCGGCACCAGAGGAGGCACTCCTGAAGGGTACCGGGAAGCAGAAACCCTCAGAATGACAGATAGGTTATCAAAGGTATATGATTTTATTATATTCTCATCTTCGATGTACTGGCACCGGTACCTCCCTTGCTGGAGAAAATTACAAGAAGCATTTCCTGATTGCAATAACAGCATGGATTTCTCTTTCTCAGCGTCGAGGGTCAGAGTTTCCGCAGCCAGTCAGCACACCTCCACAGCAGAGTCAATCCAAAAGAAGACAATCTGCAGCTCAAGTGAGTAAAAATGTCTCCGTAATCTTTCCTTGGAACTGATAAAACACTAGCTTTTGCGTGGGGTTTTGTCCTCGTATAAGTGGGAAATTATCCCACGAGAACGTACTAGCGGGGGGGACATGTATGCTACTCGTATACTCTAACCCATCATGCCATGGGATGTTGGCTACTTGTATGCCAAATTTCATCGAAATCCGTTCCGCAGGCGTGAACAAGTAACAGACAGTTACTTTCGCATTTATAATATTAAGTAGTATGGAAGTATGAAGTAGGTAACTACATGTTGTGACTCCAACCCTGGGAATTATAATCATTTGGTCAACAACATTCAGCTGAACAGCTTTAAATTCTTTCACTTCCAGGTTAGACCATACCACGAAGAAAGAATAGAAGAACGAACCAAAACGAAAAATGAATCAACACCCAGAAGACACGACGACATACCTCGGAAACCTATGCCAGAACCTGTTCCTGAAGTAGACACCTGGAAACCAGACCCTGATACTATCAGAGTGGTGAAGACCCAGGATTCTCCAGCGAAGAGATTGAGGCAGGAAGCTGAGCCGTTGAAGCGGGCGAAAGGTGTAGGGGATTCTCCGAGACTGACGCAAGCCAGTCACACACCGAGGCCTGATCATCATAAGAGTAGTCCTAATGTAGCTTCAAGGCATAAAACGGGTATATAACCTTTTTCTTTATCTTTAAAAGTGTCATGCATTCTCTTCTTCATCACTTCATAGTCTTCAGATTTACAGAGTAAAATTAAAGATCTTTCAAAGGTGATATAAATCCAGTCATGGTAAAATGTGCCAATGGCGCCGATTGTCTTGTTCACAAACTAAACTAAATTTACGTTCAGTGCATCTTTTTTTTTCTATTTCATTAGGAAAAGGACAGAAGATAAATATTAGTTTAGTCCTGTCAAATTTCCCAGCGCCTGACGTAAATTGACGTATTTTTAGTAGCCAATTTTTTAATAACGTCTAAACTTGTCTATGGATTATCTTAATTTGACTAATTTGACAGGACTAAACTGGTAGTTATCTTCAGCCCTTTTGTTAATGAAATAGAAAGAAAAAGATACAATGAACTTAAAGTTAGTTTAATTGCGAACAAGGGAATCGTCGCCTATGTGGACCTGCTAATGATGAAATATTTAATTTTTATTTTCTCTTAGTCAGCAATGCATGAGTCACAGCCCAGAGTCTGTTAGGTAATAGGTAATACGGGCTGGTGTCCGCAACTCCATGTCAATGCGCGTATTTTGCGTAAGGGTGGGAAAATCGATCATTCGATCCACCCCAGCTCCTCAAGGAAGGCCAGCAACGCCTTGATGTTACTGACCATCTCACGTAGGGTACCTGGGTTACCGAAGTATTTTGCCCTGTAAGTGGCGACCACCGGGCAGCTTAGAAGCACATGTGCCGCTGTCTCGTCATCCTCCATGCAGGCCCTGCACAGCGGATTGTCTGTTACTCCTATGACAAAGAGGTGTTTATTAAATGACCCGTGGCCAGTCAAAGCTGCAGTCACCGTACGCAGCTTTTGTTTAGTTAGACGGAGAACCTGTTTCGTGAGGCGGCCATCCATTGCGGGAAGTGCTTCCTTAGCCTGCCTGCACTCGCCTTGTTCCGTCCAAAGTTTTTCATGTTGATCTCTGGTGCGTTTCCTTACCAGAGTGCGTAGTTAGTTAGATACCTGAAGGGGAGTGGCACGATGGGCTCAGGTCCCACTGGCGCCATGCTCGACCCCCTTCTGGCAAGCTCGTCGGCTGCATCGTTGCCTAGCGAACCGCTGTGTCCTTTTATCCATTGAATGGTTATTTTATTGAGGTTACCCACCTGCATGAGGCGCTGCCCAGAGTCTGTTACTTCAAGCACTATAAATGTTCCCACACAATAATTCACTAACACCTAGGGTATATCAATGGTTGTGTCCACCCTTTTACAAAAAGGTACTCAACATTTTAATTTTTCTCCAGATTCTCCAAACAAACGAGAAGAACGAAAATCTGCAGGATACAGAAGTGACTCGAAACGCCAAGATACAGTAGACGCGCGAAAGATGTACACCGCCAGCTCGGAGTCCGAACTCTTCGAGTGCGCCATCCTTCCTATCTTCCACAAACTCCTCACGGAACGGCATAAGAGCCAGCCACACGGACTGAACCTCAGCTACGGAGTCAGCTGTCCCAATATATCTATCAAGTGTGATATCGTTGAGTATTTGTAAGAGAAGATGTCAAAGTTAATGTCGTTAGTGAGGACCTCTATGTAAAGTGAAAGTAATGTAAACTAAGGAAATGATAAGGTGTTTAAGACAGGCGATTATTGCTTTAAAAACCATGCCTTTCGTTTCTTTACAAAAATTATCTTTTCGTGGTGGGTGTAGACTTTAGCTTGGAGTTAGGGTAGTTTGTGAAAATCAAAATAATCAAATCCAAATGAATCCAAACGTCAAAAATTTCCCGCCAAACGTCGTCTATAGAGGGGTAGGTAAAATAACAGACTGTTCTAAAATACTTGTTAATGGAACGGGCATAGTGAAAATACTAGACTAGTTACTGCTACCCTGTTATTTTGTTGAAATTGTAATGTCTACTTGTCTAGGGAAATGTATTTTGAGTTGGCCTCAAAATGATTTCATTATTTTATCAATTATTAGTGAAGTTGTTGTGACAAATGCCTAGATGGTAGTACAAGATTCTAAATAAATATTTTAGATGTAAAAGAAATCATCGACAAGTTCGCTCACGGGTCTATAAATTAAAATGTAAAAATATCGAAAGTATTAAATTTTTAACATCGAATAAGTGTAAAAAGATTTAGTCAAATCGCACAGGATCTGTTAACGCACAACAATGGGTTCCCACTGCTGGGCAAACTTCCTGATTCTATTTATTTGTGATAAACCTAGTCAAATTAGTTATTAGATTTTAATGTGTTCAGTTGTTAATAAATTTTATCTAATTTGTAGGTATTAAGTACTTACTATAAAGTCGGTTACACAAACAGATGTTCAATTTATGACCAACAATGTTAATGTTATTAAATATAATGACGAACCGACTGTTATATGATTTTTCCTAATATTTAAGAAAGAAAATTTTGTCTATTTGCACGTAATTTTAAAGACTTGATAATTTATAAGATTAAAATATAATGTAATAAATGATTTGATTACAGAAGGGTTTGTTTTTTCAATGAAAATGCATCCATAATTTATCCGTCCAATAAATCCATAATAATATAAATTCGGAAAACCGTTACTGCCAACCAAGAGTTACTCTACAATACCTAGGTTGATGTGGCCTTGAAGGAATAATCACCGGACCTTTGCCTATCCTCCAAACATCAACACGTAGCCATCTCTATGAAAATCCAGTTTATTTCTATGCCAGACCTTAAACTATACAATTAGTGCAAGTGCCTGACTAAACGCTAATGAACGGTCTCACAGACTAAGTAAAATTAAAGAAAGGGCATTGCAAACTACCTCCCTCAGGCACCCGAATATCAGACTTCATCTATCCAAGCCAAGCGATACAAGTGCATGAATTATTCAAAAACTTCACAGACGCATGCAAAAGGATTCTTACTGGATAATTCATGTCTATAGATCTGAATGATTAAATAAAGCTTTATTCCATATTGCACATATTACTATTCTAAGCTAGTTTGCGTGACTTGTTTAAGTAAATAAAGTAAGTTTACATAACAAAGACAAGATTTAATCAAAAGAAGTAACGTGACATTTCGCTGTTATTTCATCACACTATTTGACACTACAATCGACAACATATTCGCGCGCACGTCGACTTGCGTGGCGCAACACTATTCCGTCATTCGTCGTCAGTCAGTATTTTTCGGTCGCTTAACTCGTTCGGTTGTGTTATTTTTATTTTGTGAATATTTTGTGAGATCATTGTTATTTGTGTTTATTATCTAATGTAAATTAAGTGTCGGACTTAAAATTACAAAATGCCGGTGTTTCACACGAAGATAATCGAGAGTATTTTGGAGCCAGTTGCTCAACAGGTGAGAGTTAACACGATATTATTTATAGAAAAACGTTCTAGTTTACCCGTGTAGGTGTAAGATCGGTAGATTATTGTTTACAGTAGTCGTTTACTTCAATATTATCGGTGTCTTATGTCATAGCAGTGATTACGCAGGAGGTATGCGATAGAAATCACTTTATTTGGTCGCGAGGCTTTGTCGGCCTTTTTGGTTGGTTTAGCGGGCGAACCAGGGTGTTAGGTGTCGTATGTTGTTTAACCTTGGCTGGTGAGAAGTGTAAAGTGATTCAGTTGTTGCTGTTCTGTTTTTGAATGTTAGAAGTCAGTAATTAGAATTTTATTAGTTAAAGAGTGACGAATTAAGTTTGTACACAGAAAAATAGATGACGCATTCTGAGTTAATTAATTCTAGTTCTAGCTATTGCTTTCCTAGCGGTTGCTTTCCTGGAATCTTATCACTATGATTCCTGCTGTTTATATTTGAATTTTACTTTCTCAGTACTTTCCAAATATAACCACAAAGCCAAGAGAAGTAACAATGGGCTATGAAAAAAGAATCAAAACAAAGCCAAGTACAATTTTTTCATGGGATTCGTTCAGTATTAAGCAGGTTTAGCATTGATCCACAGCACACATAAATGCTGTTGCTCTTCTATAAAAGTTTGAAACCAAAAGCGTCTAATTGAAAAATATACAATTGAAATAGCGAATGCTGCCTGCGTGTGTGACCAGAAGGCCAATAATTCTCATAGTGTACACCATTCAAAATCTAGTTGCAATCTCATCTCAGTGACAGTCAATGTCAAAAATGTTGGGAAATTATAGGTATTTTTGACAGATTGAGACAGATCAGACTGAATGATCCTAAAATTATGAGAATTGCCCCTCTGATGTATGAACGTAAACAATGTAAAAGTAAGAATTGTAGCAGTTCACATTCTGTAGTTTCTGCATGCCTCCAAGGGAAGGAGGTGTGAGTTTATTTAGGTTTGTATGAAATAGCAAAACGCTGACCGCTTCTCAGAAATAGGCCTGTACCAAATTCCAAAAATGACTCATAATAATAATTAATGAATAGAAGGACTTGTTCTATTAACTAATTATCATGGTCATTATTTTGAAAATGATTGCAAATGAGAACTATGAATATGGACAATGACTCACCTGTTTTCAATAAATTGTTTTGAGAAAGGAAGCAGGCCTAAAGGTTATTCATGAGCTTGATCACTGTTTGACGACTATTATTTATCTGCCCTTTTATGGGATTGGGGTTGACAACAAAATGTATAATGTGGAAAACGTTTTTCTTCAATAAACTATGAAACATGGGGCCCAAGTCTACGTCTACTTTTTAAGGAAAGTTCTCACCAACTAGTTGAGACTATATGTGACCAGAGGGCTGGCTCGTTCTTTGGCTAAAGAATTAGCATTTCTATTCAACTAGGCAATGCTGCCAGTCTTGCCATGTTTCCTGTGATCTGGACGAGTTCTTCAATGCCTAAGTGTTCTTTTGATTTTATATTTATTTGTATAGTAAGTTCGTTTTTAATTTGTCACCTAGTTGTGTTATTTATTGTATATGTATGGTAATTTTTATTCATATGAAATGAAAACTGTGATTTTTATAAGATTTTAAGAACTGTAATCTTTTCCACCTTCCAATAATTTTTTTTTTTTTTTTTTAAACTTTGCTCCACACTAGGAATTTCTCCTGTATTGTGGGTGCACTTACAAACATTTAAAATCACATACACAAACAGCCAGACCGGGAACAACTACTTGTAGGTCATACAAATATTTGGAATCGAACCCGCGACACGCAGTGCAGCAGTCAATAGCTTAACCACTGCACCAACTGTGCCATCATGCATATTGTGTTGTTATGCAGTAGGTTATTTTGTGTTTGTTTGCTTGGAATATTAGTTTGATTTACACTTGACCAGTTTTGTGGTACATTTAAGTAGGTATAAAAGATTAAATTCCGAATTCAGTATGCACACTTATCATTTTGTTGATTTAAGACCAGTAAATAAGTCACATTTTATCAAAAGTCAAGGTAAAAACTGCAAGGTCCATACTTTCTTGTGGACAGTATACAGCATGCTTTTTTTTACCGACTCCAAATTTTTACAGGGTGTTCCACCCATGAATATGAATAACTTTCACTATGGAACCAACTCTGAGATAACGAAAAAAAAAATAGAGTAGATTTTGATAAAAATCCAGGAATAGTAACTCAACTTTAACAATTATTTTCGTACAAATACCGTTCGCACAACTATGAAATAATATCATACATAACTTATCATCACACTTGTAACCTTCGAAGGGTAAGGCAGAGGTTTACCTGTAGACCCTGTAGTGTACCCAGTAATAGGGGGCGAGCCTATTGTCATCAACCGGGCACAAATCCAGACTCCGGGCTGCTACTGAGAAATTCCTGATGGAAAAACCCAATAACACTGCCCAACCTGGGAATGAAACCCAGGAGTATAACCACTACACCAATGAGACCGAAAACATTATACATATTACAGCATTGATTTATGAATAAAACTAGACTTCCTGCAAAACTAAACAATGCTTAAAATCTATGTGGGCTAAATGTTTTGTATTTCCGTTGTTTTATCAATAATTCTACTAATTTCAAGGTTGAATGACCAGTGAGATTCAGTTTAATTTTTTGTATAAAATCAATGTATTTCGCTTGAGGTAGAAAAATATTTTATACCATCAAGCTGCCTAGACTTTTCCAAACTATGTTGGGTTCGGCTCCCAGACTAACCGTATGCAGCTTAATACCAGTATTTTACATGGAGCCACTGGCTATCTGACCTCACAACCCAGTTATAATACCCCTTACCATTTAGTAAACTGCTTGTCGGACTTTTGGGCTTCTGACTACCCGTACCGACTGTCAAAGATCTACGAATATGACAGCCAGGACGGCTTAACGTGCTCTCCGAGAGACGGAGGTGTCTTGATATCACCTGTCCACAAACCGTCCGCGGCAAGCGTAGCTTAACCTTCGATGGACCCGTGCGGCTGTTATTATTAAGCTACGAGCTCCACAAAGATTTTATACCATACTCCTCTCATATTTCTCACCACCATTTTATTCTTTCGTACTCTTTACTCCGTAGGTAACAATCTGTTTTAAAATCTGATCTAATTTAAAAGTGTTGCCCTAGTCAGACTTCTAAAACAAACACTATTACATGCAGCTGTTCTTGTGTAGCATTAGTTTATGTTTACGTTTAGCCTTTTGTTATTTGCCATGATATTTCTAGAAATAAAAATCTTTAAGAAAAAGTTAAACTCTCATCTTTTCTCTGTTCTTACACGATCCATTAAAACTTTTGGTCCTTACCGGTAGCGCTATCGCTAATATTGGTATACTCAAAACACGGACTAGTCTTTTTTATCTAGTCCGTGACTGAAAAGGGCTTTTTAAGCAAAAAACATTGAATTCAATTCCTGGAACTAAAAACGAAATATTGAAGCGTCCCGTGGTTCCACCCGCATAAGTTTTGAACGTGCGGGAATATCGGCATAAAATGTATTCCATGTCCTAATCCAGGTCATGGTCTACCCATGTGCCAAATTTCATCCATATTCGTTCTGAACGGATTTGGATGTAAACAAACAAACGTACCAAAAATCAAATCTTTTATCTTTAAAATATTCGTTTAGATAGTTTTTGTTATCTTCAAAATGCGAACGAGCTCATTGTTCCCTTGTCCGCTTTGCTCTATTTGTATGTATAAACCATAGATTTTGTTTTCACCATGTAGACCCATTTCAAAAATTAACCCTGTACGAGTACTAACAGCGTAGTCCGTGCGATAGCGTTGCATTTCCAGAGGGGAAATTTGTCAATAACTCAATTGATTTACGACAATTGTCATCGCATGATGTTAGGACATGACTGGTTATTTCGAACTTCGAACGATTCCAATTGAGAATGTCCGAATGCGGGTAATTAGTGGTGGACAACAACGACGGCTATAAAGAGGGACAGACGGATATAACCCTTTCCAACCGAGTTGAAGTGATCGTGAGTTTCGACTTTACAAAATTCTGAGCACGATCGAGCGACTATCAAATTATTCCCGAACGTCGTTTTAAAATCAGTTTTTGTACAAGAACTTAAAAGTTGTCGGAATAAAGTTCGTAATTCAAAGATGGCTTGATGGTTTAAACCTGGCTCTAAAGATAAATCTTGAAGACCGAAAGAATCGTGTCATTCATATCACAGACGGAGGTCCGTAACCAGCGCATCCTTCTGTCCTCTGACTCTGACTGATTGTTGGGTTCGAGTTAGTTCATAAATTGATGGTCATACACTCATACTAGGTATACTTTACCCGCTCATAAGTTATGTCATAAACCGTAATATCTGATGGGTGAGGTCCTTTCAATACGAGCCGATGATTGGCGAAGGACTAAGTGTGTCACATCAATGTGACTGCGTGATCAATGAACATGAAGATCAAGGCACACAAAACTCTGCAAGTTAGTCACTGTCCGATGAATGTAATGCGTCCTCACAGAATGTGGCCATATGCGGCTTCCGACGAGGTTAACGTCAGAAAAATCCAATAAATCGCGTTTATTTAGGCGCGTGTAATCGGCCATGACACTGGCAGTACAAGAAAAACACGTGAAGAGTTAAAAAAAACTTGTGACTAAGTGTTTCCATGCTAAGGTTAGTCATATATCTCATGTTTTTGGACATAATAACGATTTACTATATGAAGCCATTCATTGCATGAACTTTATGGCCTGCTCCCAGCACACAGCTTTCCTACACATCATAGTGGCTCCTGTTTGGATCATATTATGCTTAAATCGAATTTGCCTTCTATTGCACTTGTTGTTAATTCAACAATAACCGATCACAATGCTGCCCTACTAACCCTTAATTGTAAATTACCTAAACAAGACACTCGCAAAATTTCAAAACTGAATATAAATAAACTTGAAGACGATTTACGAGTCATCGATTTTGATCCAGTCTATAATTCCGCTGACCCGCAGTTTTGCATGTTGTATGTAATTGAAAACATACGAAATGCAATTCAGAAAAACACAGTCGTATCGCAGTTGAGCAACAAAAATCACAACATAAAACCATGGATCACATCAGGTCTTATTCGCTGTATGAAACATAGGGATAAACTGCATATGAAAGCTAGATCTAATCCTGACAATGCAGTATTGCAACTTTCGTACAAAAGATATCGAAATTTCTGTAATGATCTCCTTAAAAAAATAAAAAGCAACTACGACAAAGTGGCATTGGAAAAGGCTGGAACAAATAGTAAAAAGATCTGGAAATATATTAAAGACGCAACGTATACAATTAAACAGTATGAGTCATCTTCAGGTTTATTACAAGCACACTCGTCACCACTGGAATCCGCTAACATAGCAAATAATTTCTTCGTTAATGTCGGAAAGTGTCTGGCAGAAAAAAATCTGGACAAGTCCCAAAACCCAATGAGCAATCCTATAACATGCAGCACTGCTTCAACATCCTTTGCGCTGCTCGATACTGACGAGACTGAGGTAGAAAGTATAATTATGACCTTGAAAGAAGACTGTGCAGTTGGCTGGGATAACATATCGAATAAAATTATCAAAAAATTCAAGGACATTTTAGTACGACCACTGACTTATATTTTCCGCATTTGTTTATCTTCAGGACATTTCCCCGAGTGTCTCAAAAAATCTGTAATTGTCCCTGTCTATAAATCAGGTAGCAAAGAGCGAGTGACGAATTATAGACCTATTTCTTTACTGCCTTCCATGTCAAAAATATTGGAAAAAATTATTAACAAAAGGTTGTTGAAATATTTGGAAGATAAATCAATTCTGTCTAAGCGGCAGTTTGGATTTAGACCTAAAGTTTCAACTGCTGATGCGGTACACCATCTGACTGACTATCTAGCGCAAGAACTTGACAAGGGTAACCACACAGTAGGAATTTTCCTGGACCTCTCCAAAGCTTTTGACACAGTTTCCATTCCAATCCTGTTGCGCAAGCTTGAGATCATGGGTGTAAGAGGCACCCAGCTGAAAATTATCAAAAGTTATTTAGAAGATCGTTCCCAGTGCGTAAAGATTGGCAATGTTCTCAGCGCTGTTCAAAAAAACACATTTTTTGGTGTTCCTCAAGGAAGTATTTTAGGGCCTACACTGTTTTTGATCTATATAAATGACCTTTGCAATCTAAAGCTAGAGCATGGCACTATCATTACTTACGCTGACGACACTGCTCTACTCTTTTCGGCTGACTCAGAAAATGAAGTCTACAATCTTGCGCAACACGGATTCAATATTGTAAATAGATGGCTTCAAAATAACTCACTAACCCTAAATGCAGAGAAGACAAGTTTTATTAAGTTTTCTATGCGCAAACAAATATCGAAGATCCCCTCAGCGTTGCATGCTCATTGTTGCCCAATCCCTGCAGACAGCCTATGTAAGTGTCCTAATATTAAAAAGACAGATAAAATAAAATACCTGGGTATTATAATAGACGAAACCCTTTCCTTCAGACCGCATATGGAAGCTCTAAATAATAGAATTCGTAAGCTGATATACGTATTCAAAAAGATACGATGTATAGCAGATCCAATAATAATTAGGCAAGTATACTTTGCCCTTTGTCAGTCAATTTTGACTTACTGTATCACTTCATGGGGTGGGGCGAGTAAAACTTTGCTACTACCCATTGAAAGAGCACAAAGAGCTATTCTCAAGGTGGCTACTTGCCGCCCTTTTCTTTTCCCCACTAACACCCTGTATAAAGCTTGTAAAGTACTAACAGTTCGACAGTTATTTATAATGAGCACTGTACTAAAACAACACGCGGCGCTTACATTCAGCACTGAATTCACAAAAAGGAGACGGAAAGATATTGTTTGCCCTCAAAAAAGCACAAAGCATGCTTTTACAGCCAAATTGTATATGTACCTCGGACCGCTACTCTATAATAGGCTAAATGATAAAGGAAACATCTACTCCTTAAATCAGAGTAACTGCAAGAAAATCCTTATGCAGACTCTTCAAACTATGTCCTATGAAGATACAGAGAAGTTATTAGTTGTACTAAAGTAAATATTGTTAGTAATATATAATTTTATAAACGTTTTACATGTGTACCAATAAATACCAATAAGATAAATATGATAATTAAGTGATTATTTAATAAATTATTGTTACCTCCAATCGCCTGAAACACAGGATTACCTAGTTCAGGCACAAAAAAAAAAAAAAAAAAATGGTGAACTTGACATAGATTTAAGAAAAACTGTATTTAGCGTTAGTCCTTATATTATTGAATAAATTTTATTATTATTATTATTATTTATAATGAAATCATCATAGAAACAATGGTCCATATAGAGACTTGAACCGTGAAGTCCTGGGTTCGATGACTGACATTGTACTTTGGACAGGTTTTGCATATTGTCGTCACACTTTGTTTGCATATTGATTTGTTGATACAGAGAGGCTGCTAGTCCTTTGTTTCGAAAATTTATCTTAGGTAGCGACAAAAACGCAGGATCATGTCGGCTCTTACAGCAGTATGTTTAATTGAGTTAACGGGTCTCATATCAGAGATCACTTGGATACTTCGACACGGATTTGCATAAGAACGAGACCTTAGGTCGTGCAATGAAGAGTATAAGAATTCGGTGACTGTTACAAAAAAGACTCAGACAACCGACAATGACGTCGAAGGTAAAGTGTACTATCGAGAGAAAGACAACCCCATCACAGTATTATCAATATCATGGACAATACATAGTATAGAAACGTAAACACGTCGGTAAAAGTAAAAAAATCAGTAAAGGAAAATAAGGCGATTTAGAAAATAAGCTCCTAAAGTGGGAAACTGGCAATCAACCGTAAAAGAAAATATTCTTACTCCAAAATTATTTTACACCCGAATTTGAAGAGAATTACGACCTCAAAATTATAGCTAGAACATAAATCGTTTGGCATTTATAGCCTAGCCTGTATCTGGGCGTAGCCATCGGTAAGCTTTGGGCCTAACAGGCTAATACGTTGGAATTTCGCGACACGAAAGGCTATGAACCAGGAAAATATTTTAATGTTTAGTATAAAATCATATTTGCGTGTAAAGTACGCTTTCGTGTTACTGGACTCTGTTTTATAATTTATTATTTACGCTGTTGGTACCATTTGTTTTAAATACTTTAGCGTTTTGACCTTTGTCAGCTCAAAAGTATGCTTTTATAAAAGTTAATTTCATATTATTTCTCCCTGGGCTAACAGGGTATACACATATTGTGTTGTGGCACTGTTGAGTAAATAACCACGACAAAAATACAATGAGAATAAAAACGTTTGGATAGCAACATAAATGAAATAAAAGTGAATGTAGGCCGATATTTTTTTTTTGAGGTGTTACCTTGCTACTACCTACGGTCCCTCCACCTCTTCGATCTTCAATAACATACATTCCATAATTATAGCTGGTAACTTTAAGCAGAAGCGATCAGCGATTTAGTCGCTTTTCGGGAACTGATACAGGGACTGACCTATCTCAATGCAGAAACGCGCAATCTTGTCTGTGAAACTTAAAACGGAAATTAGCGATTTCAGTTTTGAGTTGAACTGCGAGATTTGCAAAGGCGACCGAACACAGAGAGTCCCAAAACGCGATGCAGTACTGATGAAGTCTAAAATGCCGATGCTTAAACTAGCGTTTCTGCTAAAGCCCTAATATAATCAACCATTCTTATCAGAAAGTTGGAAGCAGTACTGTGGATCCATCATATTCCTACACCCACATGCCAGTAATTAGGGCAGGTGCGTAACCTCGCTAGTATCCGCCGCTATTTTTGCCATGGGACTGCTGGGCTCGGCCCTACCAGACTAATGGTCACGGCAAGGTCGTCTTGGCTGTATACTTGACTCGTGTCCCCACGAGAATACATTTTTTAGTTTTTTGTTACGGTTACTAGAAATACAGTCTTTGTTTTTAGATGTTTTAAATCCAGTCTCGTTCAATAGACCTTGCAGTTTTTGGGATTTTTATTATATAATTTACAAAATTATTTATTTTGGAAACATGGGTGACACAGTTTATATGTCCATCAATGGGGTCGTCTAGACAAAAGCTGAATGATCCCGCCGTTTGCTCAAATATGGGCTAAGTTTGCTCCTAAAGAAAACTAACAAACTATTGGTACCTTAAATCCATGGTTTTCGTTTCGATTGTATACCATTAGCACATTTGGCACTTATTATTTGGTTCAGAAACGTTCAAGCTAAATCAGAGTGTGTTTTCTCAAAACTTTGAACACGTTGGTCTACAAAAATAGCGAAGAGTTTTGAAATACAGGCGCCAGTATCGTAATAAATTTATTCAATCTAAGAGCTCTGTTGCACTATTGAGAGCGAGAACGATTTACTCCTTGTATATTATGCTTTGTTAAATGTTATAGTAACTCGGCTGGTAAAAGCCAGTGCAGTATAAATTACTGCGCTGGCCAGGAACTGTTAAAGTAACAATGTGGCAGTTGCCTATTGCAGAAAATTGAATATTATGCAAAGGTATATTTAACTTCCCTTACGAAAAAGTATTTGTAGCCACAAACTGGGAAAGTCTTATGTACTGTGAAATTGAATAACTACGACGTATTTCAATCAACTTCAACTTATTTTATTTATTTATTCACGACATTTTGAAACAAATGCCTCCCGTCTGCTTTACAACAACCGATCGTCTTTCTTCCGTATTCAGTCTATCCCAGCTATGAGCTGCCTAAATCAGATTCAGCAGCAGTTATGGTCCAGATCCTGACTAACATGTCCGTGTGTCAGTTGCGCCACTTCACGTAGACAGAACACGGTGTCGCAGTCGAAGATGGCGCACCGACGCCTCCGATGTTTGTCTCCTAGAAGTATGCATACCAGTATCTACCCATACCGTTTTGTGGAAATAAACTACTATATAAAATTTGCACCAACGACCAAACAACAACCTAATTGCACATATCAATCACAATCTGAATCATTTTGAAGGATGTTGCTAATCCATTGCTTTATATGTTCGAAAAATTTGTCTGCTCAACAACGTAAATAACGCTATGAATGTTGTTGAACTGTCAAAATGAAAGCTATTGTGCTACTGATAGTGTTACGCAATTACCCCGCTGACCATCTTTAAAAACATATTCTTGGAATATAATTGCGTTGGCTAAATATAAAGTTACGTACAAGTAACAAGTAAGTATGAAGTAAAATTTATGTTTCATGCTCCTTTACACTGCTTTTCAGTGTACCCTTCCAATTCAGTGCCAAAAACAAGCACTAAAAGTCTTGTAAAATCGATAGTTAGTTGCAAAGTGGACAGGGCATTAAGCATTCGTCTCGTGCATTCCCGCTTCTATAAATAAACTGTAGGCTGAGTCCCAGTCGTTTTACCCTTTTTGCTTTTCGCCGTCTGGGCTCAGACAGACTTGCCTATAGCTAGGTATAACGCCAAACGGGGCAGCAGTGGTCTGTGAATGAAAGTAACTTTGTAACAAACCAAACACAAATTAAATATTGAAAGGAGACTCATTCTTTTCATGTTGTCTAATTCAAAGAGTTGTGTTTGCATTTATTTACCGACTGGCTTTTTCCCCTTAAAAATTACCGAAAATGGCAAAAATGATGAACTTCTATTTATACATTACTTTTATCCGCTCTCTATTTAACCCCCATAGGAAATTATTTTTCAAAAATCCTTCCTTAGTGCTCACCATCGGTATATACCTTGTCTTGTAAAGTTTCAAACTTCTAAGCCCAGCGCTATAGGCTGGAATTTAAGAAGTTTATCAAGATACTAAGATTGGTTTAGTTTTGATACTAGAGCTGCATAAGACTGCACACTGTCGAATTGTAAAATAGTGTTTTCGTACCGCAAGTCACATGCAAACATATGACTCGCATTGAATCGTAAGTGTTGAGTTTTCCTCAATCCATAAACATCACATATGGAAATGGTTACAGACCTACTTTGTAGGTTTTATAGTCTCGAAGGTACAGCAGGTTTTACTCTAGGTAAGCATAATATGGCGGCATTGGCTCGCTATCCCCTTTTTAGGGCTCCGTAGTCAACAAGAACCCTTATAGTTTCGCCATGTACGTCTGTCCGTCCGTCCGTCCGCAGCTTAGCTCAGAGACTTAGTACTAGAAAGCTATAATTTGACATGGATATTTTTGTAACTATTTTTCGATTCAGGGAACCGTTTGTGAAATATTAAGCTCTAAAGTCATAATAGAGTCAAGTGTCCCCCCAGCCGGCTAAATGGTTGTTTTTGGATATGTGAAAAAATTACGGTAGTAGTATAAAGTTAAAAGGAAAACTATCACAGCTAAGTAGGCTTTACAAGTTTACGAGTAATAGTCGACCAACTTACATTTGCAGTTCCAATAAATGGGAAAACGTGATTTTCAACTACAATGTTAAGTTTGTTCTTGGGATAAATTCATTCCAACTACAGAACGCTTCATTGTGCGTGGTCCGACACGCACTTGGCCGGCTTTTCTTCTAAAATGCAAATGCATAATTGGTGGTGTGGTGAAATAAAGAAGAAGAAAGAGTCCCTAAAAATACATAACATAAAATCACGCCTGTATTCCCCGAATGGCTAGGCAGAGATACCTTTACTACACCCACTCTGAGTCAGTTATGTTTAACTCATGTAATAGGAGACCGAGCACATATTCAGAGTCCGGGCAGCTACTAAGAAACTCCAGATGGAACCCAGTAACACTGCCCGACCCGTAAATAGAGCCCAGAAGCTCATGCTCAGCTTGCGACCACTAAACCAACGAGGCGTAAAATAGAAACAAATTCCAGTAATTGATTGATGTGTTTTAATAAAATGCGATGTCAGCGTTGCGTTGACTCTCAAATAGCCGGTGTTCCCGAAAAATGATCGTCATGCCAACTATTTTCAGATTCTCTAATAGTTTCGTTACTTCATAGATGCCTTAAATCTTGTAAAACTTTTCTGTACACACGATAATGTTGCCAGGTGATATAATTCAAATATTCTATATTTAAACGTTGACTCACTACTGGCTGTTTGTTATCGTTTTAGCGCACAGTGTTCGCGCCTAAATTTAAATTTGGAATCGACTGGGAACCATTTCGTAACAGTTTTGTTTTTATTTTCGTTTTGATGGCGATTTATGTGAGTTGTAGAAAATGGTGATTTGTAAATGGGATACTTACTAAAATGTTTGTTTTTGTTTCGATTAGTATCCTTTGAGATGTTATTGATAATTTTCTCAATCCAGGTTGACGCAAAACAGAGCTTCGGCATGGATAATGTCGTTGGGGGATTGAAATATCTGTATTTTTACAAAATAAATCGCCAATCATTAGTGTGGTAGGAATGCAGCTGGTTTGAAAACGTGATTTCCTTTTCATTCAAGATTTGATTTGCCACCTTATAAAATACTAGCTTCTGCCTGCGACTTTGTCCGTGTAAAATGTCTTGTTCCCCGACCCAGCACTTCATCGAATCGCCTGCCCGCCTGCGTCATGACATCGTTCTCGCTCAGCCTTTTTTCGGACTTGTTTTTCTTTTTCCTCAGCTCCTAAGGGTCCTAGCGTGATGTTAAACAGCCTTCCTCAAGAATTGGGCTATCAGATGCAAAAGAAATGTCAATATCCGACCGGTAGTTCCAGAGGTTAGCATGTTCAAACAAACAAACTTTTCAATTTTATTATTAGTATAGAAGATAAATTACATGTGCAGGCGATTGAATCAGAAGACTGACATAGGTGACATGACTTACCATTTCATGACTGTTATTCTTTCTGGGTTTCATGCTTTGACTAAACAATTATTGTTGGAGTTTATTACAAGCCACCGAGAGGCCTTGATATCTAATCTCTCAAACCGACCGCGGCAAGCGTAACTTCACCTTCGATCGATTATTATTTAGCCAAGAGCCCCTCGAATCCGAATGTGAATTGGGCAATAATAAAACACTTAAATAAACGTTAATAAATTGTATATTTATCTTAACATTATTAGTAACCACTGTCCCTTCTTTATATTAGTTTAATCTGAAAAAATATATAAACTGACAAGTTAATTTTACATTAAATTATGTTTAGGTTATTGTTAAATATATTTTTTATTTATTACCTATTACATCATAATCTCATGTTGTAGATAATGGAAAACTTCTAGTTATTTTATAAAATACAGTACATTTCACATTTTAAATGAAATAAAAAAGGGCAAAGATGATAAATAATAATCCAAATGAATATTATTTTGTTAGGGACGTTTTAAAATTATATTTTTATAATGTTTAACTTAAGAATAAAAATGGCGGTTTGGCATATTTTCCATACAAACACTGTAAAGGCGCCATATTTATTCTTAAGATACCATACCTTATCTGACGATTGGCAAATCAGCCCTTAGACTTATTTTGCTTAACCTCTAAATAGTAAAAAAATATTGCATCATCACCTATCACCATCAGAACAGTGCTGTCTCCTCAAATACAATTCTGCTAAGTCAGCCTTAGCTTTAGCCTCCCGAAGCTTTTCCTCTAAAATCTGGTACTCCAAGTTATGTATGGCTGCAGTATATGCTTCTCTACTCTTATTCTCTTCTCTTTGAGATCTTAATTTCTCTTTTAACAGCTGTATTTCCAGACTCTGAAGTTCCAAATTGCTCTGCAGTCTGGATTTGCCATCCTGGTTGTCTGGTTGTTGAGTGATATGAGCTTTATTGTTTGGTGTTAGGGTTGGATTTAGAATAGGTGTTAGTGTTGCGATAGTGCTTGCAGGATTAGCAGTGATAGGGGACGTTGGTTCAATCTTTACAGCGCTGAATACTGGTGTTTCCTGACTAGAGATATTTTGAGATTCTTCACTTAGACAAAGACTTGTTTCCAACTGTTCTGGGTCGTCATTTGTTATTGTTTCTGCAAATAAAATGAAAAACGTATAATAATGACAGAATAAATGAACCACTCGGCCTTAATAAGGGACAGAAGGGAGATCCCGATACCCCACTGACAGGAATAATATAAACTAAACTTGCATAATCAGCCCATGATGTTCCTACTGCTAGGACATAGGCCTCCTCTCTGTCAGAAGGAGTGGGCCATAATCCATCACGAGGGCCAAGTGCAGGTTGATAGATGTAATATGTTTTCGAATTTTTGGTTCTAGGACATGCCGGTTTCCTCCCAATGTTTTCCTCCACTGTTTTGAGAGCAGTGGTGATGAAGCCTGTCTGGGTTCGCACCTACAACCCACATCTTGTCAGTGGTCACCACTGGTCTCATAGGATACTTATACTTGGTCCATGAAAATGTTCTTCTCTGCGAAATCTTATTTTGTCATTAGGTCATAAGATTTATGTTGTGTACTAGTGTCATTGTGTAAACCATAGATAATTATAATTGCAGAACATTCTCAACTATCTTTTAATTAATTAATGTTGCATTACCACATGCAATAGGAGCTACTTCAGAGGAGCAATTCTCGTAATTTTAAGAATGTTCAGTCTGATCTCAGACAATACCTCTCATTTCCCTACTTTTTTGACAAGTTTTTGTCATTGATTGTCGCTGAGATGAGATTGTGACTGGACTTTTAATGTTTTTAATCAAGTGATCTCGTTGGAGAGTGACTTGCGGATCTCGATATGCGAAACTCTGTTAATAGCCTGTTATTATTAAGTATCAGTCAATACAAACTATCATTCAAAATATGACATAGTAAATTATACTTAACCTGAAAAATCCAACAGAGATTTTTATTTATTTATTTACACAAACACACTATACTTATTTAACTAGCGATCACTTACCTAACACAATATCAGAGTCCATAGAACTATCGACACCAGTCATAAGCATATGGGCTACATCATCCATGGTTCTCGTAGACAGTGGGTTTAGTGTCCTGGCTACCACCTCTCTTTGGCGGTGCTTTAAGTTCATCCATAGTCTTCTTAGCTGTTTTGGAGTTCTCTGAATCGAAATTTTGCCTTATTTATTACTTATGCTAATTTTTAAATGGATTTTCTTCATAATTAAGGAAGGTTTGAGGTTTTTGTGTTTTCTTGATCAGAATTTTCAAAAGAGCCCTATTTAAATTAGTATTTTCAACAGTCATTATATTAATAATATCCTGTTTGATAAGTGTCTTAGTCTCTTTTATTTAAGTATTATATAAAGGTATCAGACAGGATTTTCAGTTAAGTTAATATTATAATAATAACCAATATTACTTGTGATGCATAAACGTTATTATTATTATTATTATAACTCTGTTGTTACTCAAATCCCAATTTAAATTTGTTGTAACTAGTTTTGGCAATCAAAATTAAAATGCAGAGGTTTTATTGTAATATACAACAATTACACATCAATAACCACCTGTAATCAAAAGACTAACTAAATAAGGAGGCTAAACACTTCATACTGTCAACATACAATACAAGACAATCTCTCAATTGACAATCTCAAGAACTGTCACCCTAGTTTCCAAATCTTAAGCCTACGCAGAAGAAACCGTGGCAATAGATAGTATTTAAAGAACTACAAGCTTTTACTGTCAACGTATAATACTTACATGTAAGTTTGTTTGTGGGCTCGAGTTAAATTCCGAAGTTATTTTCTGCCAAGCTAAGTTTTTCACCTTCAATGCCGAACTATGGGCATGCTTATTCTCCACTACTTTCGAGTATTTTTTTAATATCTCCAGAAACTTCTTCTTCTCAGGAAGTGTATATATTTGCTTCCTAGGCTCCATTATTTTTATCATTTTACATTTATCTAAAACTCAACACAACAACATCGAATGGCTGTCATTTTCGAGTGACAGTTGTTGCGTTTCGTTTTTCCAAACACGAAATATGACTTTAGAAGTTTGTGAAAAAAATACACATCAGATAAAAACAATTTTTTGTCTAATATTAATTATTTAACAAGAAATAATCTTAAACGAAATTAAAATGATTTGTTACACTCAATAAAACTCAAGATATTTTTTAACAGCAAATACGAAACGGAACTCGTTCGTTCAATGGTTCGCTCATGTTTTCGTGTACTTGAGATGAGAAGATGCACTTGAGATTACATTTTCTTTATTCATGTAATGAGGTCAAATTAAAGTTATTGATTTCACAACCTCCCAGAGTTAACTTGAGACTTCGCTCGGCTGACGTAAGCGCGCGGTACTGAGGCGTCGGTAGCGAGGCGAGACGAGCGGTAACAGGGCGGGCGGGGGTCGGGAGGGGCAGCTCGGGTTTCAAGTTAACTCTTGCGGGGAATACAATTCAATTCAATTCAATTCATTTATTTCAGATATTCATCCACAAATGTTTCAATCAAAGTTTTAAAATAATAATAATAATGATAATAATAATAATAATAAAAATAATATAATAACAAGAACAGCCACATAAACATAGAATCAGTTCATGGAGCACTGGACAAAACCACCCGCACATGCAGCTTCGTCCAATGCTCCATGAAGGAGCAATCCACATCCATTCTGCCTGCAATAAGCTGCAGGATGCTGTTGGGGCTGCCCCGTATGCGGCGCATCAGAGACGCAATTCTTTTGAGATGTATCGCTTGGAAGCCATCCACCTGAGCGTCTGCAAACATAACTGATGCGCTACAAAACCGTGGCAACCCCATCAACACCCTGAACGCGTTATTAGGACGCGCTACAGGTTATAGGCGTCGTATTTATTATTTAGCGGCGCCGGTCGAGAAGGACGGTCGACAATATATGGTCTCTCTTTTTAGCATATAGCGGGATTGTAGCATTATCTCACTCAGTCATAATCTATATTAATAATAAAAGCTGAAGAGTTTGTTTGCGCGCGCTAATCTCTGGAAGTACCGGCCTGATTTGAAAAAATATTTCTGCATTTGATAGCCCAATTCTTGAGGAAGGCTGAGCAAAAGGAAAAAAAGTCAGAAATAACGCTAAGGGAAAACGAGGTGGTAGCGCGGGCAGGAGATGCGATGCGAAGGGGTGGGTTGGCGAATAAGAAATTTCACGCGGGCAAGGTTGCAGGCAGAAGCGAGTATATCATAAACTAGCGACCCGCCCCGGCTTCGCACGGGTGCAATGGAGAAACACTGATCATTTTAGAGCCATTATTTCTCGTAAAAAGTATACGATAAAAAATGGTTATTGTGGGTTATCCCTAAGAGATAGACACATACCATCGCGGACTTTTTTGTAGACCTTTTTAAGGTGTACAATACTGTAGTACATTATTTTGATCTATCTCGACGGTTTCAGCCAGCGTTTACAATGTAAGCGCAATAAAATGTGTTTATTTACGACATCACATTAGAAACCTCTAAAATTATCCTCTACTATATTATGTATGTTTTTTACATATAAACCTTTCTCTTGAATCACTCTGTCTATTAAAAAAAACCGCATCAACATCCGTTGCGTAGTTTTAAAGATCTAAGCTATAGGGACAGACAGACAGGGAAGCGACTTTGTTTTATACTATGTAAGTATGTAGTGAAGTGAAGATTGTGAACTCGTAACACGTTGTTAATCTTTATCAGTACTTTAAAACTCTTTGTAAAAACTAACAAGGCTTAAAACCATTAAAACGCTCACACAGTACGATGTTTTTTACAGAAAATTTTAAAACTTAAGGAATGCCAAAGACCGATCAATAATAAGTTTAGACAGCGGCATCCTACGTAAGATGGGCTATGAAATCACGATTGATTCACCAATAAAGCTATAAAAATATAAGAAAACGATTCGCCGTTTATGGCTGATTTCTGCTCTAAAAACATAAAAGTTCGGCGCCATTTGTTTATAGAAGTCTATAAACGCGGAGATTAGTTTCAAGTTGGGTAATAATGTCATCATTTTGCTATGTATGGTAGGACTAGCAGCGCCCCGCGGTTTCACCTGTATAAGTTTCGATCCCGTGGGATTATCGGTATAAAAAGTATCCTATGTGTTAATCGGTTACAAACTATCTGTGTGCCAAATTTCATCAAAATTGGTCCAGCCGTTTGAGCGTGACGAAATAACAACAACAAAACATACAAACACACACACTCACAAACTTTCGCCTTTATAATATTACCTAGTGTGATACTGTATACTGTTAAACTTGTTGACCACTATGATTACTATGGGATCCTTCGTCCTCCTCAATTGGCTCGTTTTTATAACGGGTGTATCAATACCCTTAATGAAGCCGAGAGTCACTTGGTCTTCCCGGTATTACGATTTTTTTGAAGTGAAAACTTCTTTAGCGGCGTTGTACACTTTTTTTGTAACGGGTAAAAAATGTAAAACTCGCGTCAGGACACGTGACCCTGATCGAAAATTCGTAAGACGGATGGTGAGTAGACAGCCGGCGGCGCGGCGTAGGCGAGGAAGTATCCCCCTCTCTTTCTACGGCGCGGCGAAAATGTATGCCTGCGCCTGTTGTTTAGTTTAGGTGGGGCAGGGTGCTTGCGCGAATGTTCGTGTGTGTTTATGTTACAGACACAAACTTAACTTAAATGAATGAATTAATTAGAATTGTAGTTAGAATGTATTGATAGACTTGAAGGTACATCTCTCGACAATAAATCTGCAATTTGGGAACTACAGATAACTGGTGGAACATATGGCACACCTCCGGTGGACGTGAAAAAATTAAAAAATTAATAAAATAATGGTTCTGGTAATAATGATGGTGAAAAAGTCGTCGAAATTATTATGGATGGAAGTTGATTTTTCTGAGAGATAAACTTTTTAATGTAATATAAATTGTCATGTTTGTGCAAGATAGTGCAATAAATAAATATTGTATTCTACGACATAAATTATAGTACTTTTATACTGATAATTAAAGCAATTCGTGCAAAATGATTCCCTAACCATTCCAAAATATAAAAAACGCACAACGTTAATATTTAAGTTTTCACTTCTGCCGGCACTCCCGGAGTGCAACCCGTCGTTTTTTTTTGTACTGGACCATACCTGGCTATAACCTTCTGGTTACGGGTATATTGAAGGTCAAAGTTCCAACTTCGCAATTTCCGCGCGTTCTAGTATTTGATTCTTCTACAGATATTTTGTTTCTAGCCTTGAGTGCTTATACTTGTAGTAACAGTAGCAATGGCTTTCATTTTGACAGTTCAACAACATTCATTGCGTTATTTACGTTCTTGAGTAGACAATTTTTTCGAACATAAGAAGCGATGGATTAGCAATATCCTTCATGATTCGGATTTTGATTGAAAGTTTGTTACGCAATTAGGTTGTAGAATCCGGTTGCTTATAATGTGATGACAAGCAATCCTTTGCCTGTGCTGTCTGGAAATAAGTCTTATCTCTTTGGACTTACTGCTGTAGTCGTATCTGTAATTCAATGTTCAGTCGCTCGCGTCCCAGACGAGACAATCTCCTGCTCCGCCATTTCCTTATTTGCTGAAGGAGTTTCTCGATTTCCTACGCTGAAATGAGCTAAATATATCCTGATATTTGCTCTGACATCGACGAGTATCGTTATATGTTAGGATTCAAAGTCAACACTGTGTTCTATTGTCAAGATAAGATTTTATAAGAGAATTTATTTTTGAAGACGATACTCCTTCCACCAGTTCCCGTTACTGAGTTGTGGAGGTCAGATAGGCAGTCGCTCCATGTAAAATACTAGTACACAGCTGCATCAGGTTTGACTGGAAGCCGACTCCGACTTAGGTCGGAAAAGGCTGATGATGACGACCACGCTTGTTCTTGATGTTAGACCATTTAGCGCAGGTTTCCTCACGTTAAGAATTCATGGTGTTTTCTTAATGGTTAATCTAAGTAACTTAGGGACATCGCAAACTATGCCTCCCTCTCCCTCTGCTCTCCCTCTGTGTCTCAAAACATGCAGTCGAAGTGACCTCTGCGCTGCCACCGACGACCCCGTGGAAGTGGCGAAGTTTTGGGCCAACAAGATCTGAAATACAGTCGTGCCAGTGACATGAAGAAGACACATCAGTCGCTGATATGCCTGCACACGTACAGACGCCAGCACATCAAACTACCCGAACCTGTCAAATTTTCCCAATCAACTTTGATCCTTATACTTACATTCTCTGTACAATCGTATTTATATGTAGGGGCCCAACCATTTGAATGACCACAGATTGAGCATAAAACTGGGTTTCTAAACACTTATAATAAATGGGTTAAAATAATATAGTATGCTCTATAAATAAGAGTTACAAATAGCACGTGGTAAACCGATTTGTATTATAGCTTCATTAATTGGTTCAGCTAGTAAATCTCTTTGCCTAGTTTCAGATTATGGGTAACGTTCTATTGGCGTGATCTCGTGGTCGGGTACTTAATGTTGCAATTTCTTATCAGCTCTTTATAGCTTTTAATACACCGTGTAATTGACAGGTTGGCAAAAACGAAAAGTATGAATTCAGACTGGTATTGTTAACATTTTGATAGTGAAATATTTTCCCGGAAATGATAGGTGAACGTTTTTCAATTTTCAATTTTATTTCGGCTACGCAATGTATAACGAACATTGCGATACGCGCGCGACCCTATATTGCGCGCGTATTGCAATGTCCGCGCGTTGTTCATTCATACTAATAGGTACTTCGGGACGTTTGGAATAAATACATAATACAATACACACACAAACACACCTATCAAAAAATTTAAACACAAATTCAATACCTATCAAAAATTAAAATATTAGTCACTTACCTAAATTAAAGTCTCTCGGGTCGTATAAGGCATGGCTCGAAGTGGTTGCCTCCGAGCTGCACGCACAGTTGTGCTCGACGCAGGGTTTCGGCATGGAGACGAGGCATCATTGTCACATCCTCATTGATTTGTTGGTTTAACGATGCGAAAGCGTCTCTTATGCGCTGCTCCATTTCGGCCGCGGTATCACACTCCGTCACATACACCCGTTCTTTGATATAACCCCACAGGAAAAAGTCCAATGGGGTTAGGTCAGGCGAGCGAGGTGGCCATGCATGTGGCCCGAATCTCCCAATCCATCGGTTTGGAAAAGTACGGTCCAGGTGCTGTCGGACTGGGAGTACCACATGCGGCGGGGCGCCGTCGTGCTGAAACCAGATGGTAGGTAGTTGAGCTAAGGGTTCGTTCTCCATACGATCCCGCTCTTGATCTAGCTCAGCCCGCAGAGTGTCCATCATGGCTTCAAAATCCTGCTGTAGAAATTCGCAATAACGCCGGCCGTCCATTCTAGTTGGCAAAAACACGGGACCCAAAATACGGTTATGATACACGCCAGCCCACACATTCAGTGACCACTGCGTCTGATGACCCGTCTGCTGCATTGCGTACGGGTTGTGGCGTGCCCAAATGTGAGCATTCCGCCGGTTCCACATACCGTTTCGTGTAAACGTCGATTCATCGGTCCAAATCACCCGTGAAACGAATTGGCGATTTAGCTGCTGCCGACGTATCAGCCATCTGCAGTACGCTAGTCTGCGGGTTGAGTCGCCAGGTACCAGAGCCTGCACTTTATGGATCCGATATGGACGTTGCTTGTCCTTTCGAAGGACTTTGTGCACAGCCCAATGTGAAACCCGGGGTCCGTTATTACGCCTTACAAGTTTTGCAGCAGTACGGGTTCCCAAACGCGGATTTCGACGGACAACATCTAAAATCGCCTGCTCAGAACGAGCACTGATTGTCCTTCCAGCACCTTCCTGCCGCGGCACAATAGGTAAATTTTCTAAAACACGTTGATATGCCCGTGTGATAGTACGACTATTAGCTGGATGTCGTTCATTTGGGTGACTTTGAACATAGAGCCTTAATGCCAACGACGCGTTTCCTCTAGCTTCACCCAAGCACATTAACATCTGGCCATATTCGCGAGCACTAAACGTTTCATTACGCCGATTCATGATGATACCACACAACACAAAAACACAAAAACACACAACTCAACTCAACGCACAACACAGTCCCGAACTCCCGACAGTTGAAAGAAAACGAAATAGACGTCCAGAACGCACCAGCAATCGCGGCAAACTGAACTAACGGCTGAGTGAGTGCTGACGGTTTCGTTTGTCGGCAAACCTTTGAGAGTGTTTGTGACACGTGTAGCATAGGGCTGCCCACATGATATGAAATGAAACATTTTATTTCGGTAATATTACTAGATACGTTAGTCGAGGAGCCCATGGCACAGTAGTTACCGTGTTCGGCCTGCCATTGAGATAAAGATGTAGAACTAGGTATTGAAAAAGAATCGTATCGTAATCGTATGATAAAGATTGTTATTAACCGCTATCTCTTGTTACTTCTACTCATGGTTCTGCTTCTAAGTTTAAACCTAGTACCTGTCAATCCCCAAGCGGCACGCGCGCGATTTTGCGCCATTTTCTAAACACTAAGCAAACGCCGGCATTCGCATAGATTATAAAATAAGCCTTTTTTTTTTATAGGGTCTTTGTTCAAGAACGTAAACAAGAAGTTTTTCTTATAAATAGTCTGTAAATAACGAAAATAAGCAAACCTTTTTGAACGCCAGCTTTCGCTCCGGGATTGACAGGGTAAGGAATGTGAATCTGGCAATATTGACGCGATGTTTTTATGTTTTATGTCCCACTTATCTAAACCAATTTACATTACTGTAATGCAACGCGTGTGTACAGTTCGGGTGGCTTCGTAATTGATACTGTAGATCAAACTGTTAAGCACCGCGAGGACGCCGGCGTCCTCACACCTGTTGTCTTTCTATTGTGTCTCTTATTACGATACTCGAAAGGTTAACGATTTAAAATAAGGTTTTCGGAATTAAGAAAGAATAAATAAGTAATCATACTCCTGAGTATTTAATTATTAATAAAGCATTTTACATAAATAAAAATAAAATGACAAGTATTAAATTCCATACGTGGTACAACCCTAGCAGTGTCGGCGCGTAAGCAAAGGCGCCGGCGCACAGCACACAAAGGGAGCGAGCGAGCGAGCGGTATGCTTTCTCTGTCTGTCGTAGGTACTGTCGGAGGCCAGTAAACTTTTAGAGCTAACAGCTGATTCCGCGCGGTATGATGAATTTTCTTTTTAAATCATTATTATTTACATTGCCGAGTTTAAGTTTTTTGCTTTTTTTCACTAAAATTATGTTTTTAGGGCTGGATTTTGTTGTAACAAATGAATAGAACACAAATCTAGTTGAAAAACGGTCGGAAAATTCGACAATTTTCCTGAAGAAAATTCCAACGTTTTTCAGTCATAAATCATGGTCTGAAGCTACTGTTTCAGTTTTTGCCAACCTGTCAATTACACCGTGTATATAACTTAGCTTTATGAATTTTGTAAGAAACTATTATGCTATGTCAGTGACGTTAGTTTGACTTTGGCCCAACTGACGGCGCCTGTTCACGAACATGACGCATGGATCAGCACCATTCGACTAGAGAGTCGTAGTATACCCGCTCCGATGTCGAGAAATCTCCTAAAGATCGGTAACAATAGAAAAGTAATTGTGTCTCAATAGTGACAGTTGAGCTACTACCATGATTCTCTAGTCGCACGTCACTTAACTTGATCGAAGCAACTCGTAGTATCGGTGTCATACTGGTTTTGGCACTTGGAGCCCAGAGCCTAGATTCGTGTTCGGGTGATGGCACTAAGCTCGCCCTATTACATGGGACTTAAACGTGACTGTTGAAATGTTGGTGTACTAAAACTACAACTCTGCCCAAACCTTCACGGAAACAAGGCGTGTTGTGGCGTTGTATAAATAATCACAGTGTTCAATTTGTTCGACGTCAGTCAGTCTTTGTCTAAACCTTTCTCCACTTTTGTTGTTTCGACATTCTTTAATCTAAAACACTTTCAACATAATCGCATTACCAGACCGCCATGATTCACAGCATAAACTTTCATCGTTGGATTTGATAAACATTCGAAATTAAGTAATACATATTTTTGGACTATAGAGCAGAGCTTCCATTGTTCCGCTGTGAAAGCGAGATGCAGCTATAAAAATGAGATATTTTTTTTACAAAATAAAAAAAAACAACCGCCTTAAAAAAAAACCACTACAAAGTGAAAAATAACTTTAATTTCGGAAGTTGGTGTCGTTGGTTCCGCATCTTCGTTTTTTGACACTGGCTCCCGATATTATTAACGTTATTTTTCACTTTTTAGTTGTACCTACCCCAAACAAATTCATATAACACTACTTCTTATGTAAATACCAGTGACAGGAAGTTATTATATATAAAAATCCTATTATTGAAGATAACTCCAAACCTACCTAAGCAAAGTTAATAAAATTTATATGGGACGACCCCTGGGACATACCTTATCCATTAAAAAAAGAATTTTGCAAATCGACTTATAAATAACGGAGTTCTGAGGTAACAAGCATAAAAAAATATAGTATATACTTACCTATTTAAAAAAAATCAACTGAATGGAGAACCTCCTTATTTTTTTAAGTCGGTAAAAAATGAAGTCTTTTCCAAAAACAGCTGTAGATATAGTTTTTGGATTAGCAGTTATTTGATGCCTGGTATTTATATTTCACCCTTCAATATGAATACAGATTAAGACCCCACGATTTCTTCGAATGAAAAGAAATGTCATCATGTGGGGTGTCAAATGAAAGGTTTGGAAATATGATTGGCGTGAAAAATGCCTTACTAATCATTGAGATGGGATATAACAGGAGATGCCCTGTTATTCTATACACGGTTGTAGGTAGGTGCCAGAGCAGCCATCTTTGTCGCCAAGTTTCGTGGTAGTTCAGCTGTCAAATGGTTGTTTATTTTTTGTATTATTGAGATTTGCGAGAAAATTACGAGGACTTTACCTTTAAAACTGCATGTAAATGTTGAAAAACAGCAATTCAACATGCCTGTGTGTTGTATTGTGAAGTGTGGTGCAAGGAAGAATGAAAATCAACCTCAACTTTCTTTGCACAGGTTAGTAGCCGGTTTTCATGCAATAACACATACAATAATAGACATTCGATGATATAATTGTAACGCGATCATGAATTTATGGCTAAAGTATTGATATTTGGGTGAATTTCCGTATAACAGACCTTTTTATTATTTTGTTAATTCATTCGTTTGTTTACAATAATATGTCATAATAGAATAGTGTTGTACCGTTGCCTAATAGTTTCCGGAACTAGTTCCTCCGCTGGAACGATATCGGTATATTCTGCTATGTTAACATAAATAGTCCTGCCTCTTATTAGCTCCGATTGACCTTGCTAGGTCCGGCCCGTGGTTCACAGCACCAAAATCAAAATATTTTCTTTCACATAAACCTACATGGGCACTTATGAAACGTCAGCCTTGTTGTAGGAACAAAAAATTTGTGTTTGTTCCTAGTATTTATATTATATATATCACTGTATTTTTAAACAGATTATATTTTTATGTGCATACAAAAGATTATCATAAATGTACTGAGAAGGCACAGTCATTATATTAATCTCTTTAAAGTCTCTGAGGGAGTGTCTGGGACTTAATTTATAAATGGAACGAATTGCCCTTTTTTGTAAAATTAAAATTGTCTGAATATCGGCGGCATTTCCCCACAACAGAATACCGTATGACAGCACACTATGAAAATAACTAAAGTAAACTAAACGGGCTGTCTCTAAATCAGTTAAGTCACGAATTTTCCTAACGGCGTATGCTGCAGAGCTAAGTTTTTTATATAGTAACACCAATGTTCCTTGATTGATACAACCCTAGCAATGGCAGCCATTTTTTGAGACAATATGAGTTGTAGGTAGGCACCCGTTTTTCGTAGGTATTTCCAGTCCATATATATATGTCTATGCTTACTAATGTTGTAGATATTCTTCGTTCAAACGACAAAAAAGAGGAGTAGGTTCTCAAGTCGAAGCGTTTTTTTTTTTTTTTCAAAAAAGCTTATTACTAACAAAAAAAAAAAATAAAAAACTTTTTTTAAAAAGGGCAACACTCTTCAAACGGTTGATTGGCAAAATGCCGAGAAATCGGTCACCACTAGAGACTCAAGTTTAGCACAATCAATAAGTGAAAATTGGCGTAAAGAATTTATCCACTCAATTTTATAATAGGCAAGCTGTCACCGCTTAAAACTCACCATATGGTCGCTGCCCACGCGTGGCAGTGGCCGTGGACTTATTGGAGATAACGTTACGACACTGCTCATACTTAGATTTTATTATTTGCCATATTAATTTGCGTGGGACGTCTTTACTACTCTTTGCGCTGAGATTTGCATTGCGTGTCTTTGGCTGTTCAACTTGACTGTTTTACATTATTTGAGTGAATGCCTGAACTGAAGAAGTAATGAACTGATGAAGTAGTACTGTACTAAACTCAGATTTTTATTTTGCTAGATTAAAATGAAAGCCGCGATCGACTTTTTTTTTTTGTCATGTTGACAATTTCATAATCATCGCAGCTGTCATTTTGGTCTAGCAAATTAAAAATCTGAGTATATGTCTTTCTATAAGGACTCTTGAATTGGACAGCACAGTAACTCTAAGAAATTGGTTCCTGAAACCCTTCCTCTCCGTGCTATTCCAAGTGCTTCTACACAGTAAAGTCTTCTAAAGTTCAGTAAAATCTTCTAAAGTTCTAAGTCCAAAGCTCATATGCCTTCCTTTCGCTTTACTTATACAGGCTGGCAGGCACATCGACGCGCAATCTGTTACCATGAATTCAGTACTTGATTCTGACCCCACTGCGTTGAAATATTTAGTCGGTTATTAAAAAAAAATTGCCGTTCCATACATTTTGACAGTAAAGGTATTGCACTTTTGTATGAAACACAGCAGATTTTTGTTTTCATAACCGACGAAAAATTTCTACGGTCTAGAATTATGTACTTAATTTATGGTTACGTTTGCGCGTCGATGTCGATGTCAACCTACATACACAATACATATCAACGCATAGACAAGACAATCGTTGTCGCAACTGCAGCTATGATTCGGTGCTTCATCACGCATTGACGAGACTCGCATGAAATCACGTGTTGTGACAGCTGCATCAATCAATGTTGCATCGGTTTCACAATCACACTCATTCATCATTGGACGTCGAAAGACGAACTGCAATTTGCCACCGCATTTATTCCACCTATGGGTGATACAATGTTTTAAGAATGTGTTTGTTTCTCAATTGATAGACCCCGGGGCCTGGAAGTCTTTCAATTAGAAAAAAAAACTTTTTACAAAAAAAAAAAAAAACAACTGATTTCCAAAAAAACACTACCTACAGCCAACTTTGATTTCGGAAGTCGGTGTCTCTGATTTTGTATTTTCGATTTTTGCCATCGACTTCAGAAATTAAAGTTATTTTTCACTTTGTAATGTTTCTTTGTAAATAAGTTATTTTTTGTATAAAATAGTTTAATTTACCACTTTTTCGATGTCGTTGAGGTGTGCGAGATGATGTTGTTGATGTGTGTAATATTTAAAGAGATCCCTCGATTACTCCAGGATCCCTTCATCAGATCCTGACCTGATAACAACAGGATTACCTTTGAAGATACCCTTTAAAAAAAAAAAGAAAAGAATTTTCCTAATCAATCCAACCGTCTTCGACAAAAAAGAAGATTATTTAAGTCGGTTAAAAAAGTTTTATACAAGCCATCCTTATCACAGGGGCGATTCTCGTAACTGACGGGGTCCGCTAGGGCCGATGCCTGCCAGGGTCGCGGATTGTTCGAAAGAGTTATCGTGGCCTCTGGCACAGGCAACTGAAGGAACACGGGTGGGTTTTAGTCAGTAAAAGTCTGACACGCCCTCCCGCTCCGCCCAAAGCGGGAGAAGTTATTTGATAATTCCCACCCAAAAAAAAAAGGGGCAATTCTCGTAATCTTAAGAACGTTCACAGTCTGATCTCAGTCTCAATCTGTCAAAATTACCTCTAAAATCCTTACATTTTTGACAATTTTTTGACATTGATTGTCGCTGAGATGAGATTGCGACTATATTGAACCTTTTTAATTACGGGAATTGCCTCTCTGATCACTTGAAACAATTTTCAATTCCAAGACAGCCTTTCAAATGTTCTACGACAGTCATACTTACATCTTTATAAATATGTCGCCGATTCTTGTTGCTAGAAATACAGTGGCGCCGATTCCCTTGTTTACAAAATAAACTAAATTTAAGATCAGTGCATTCACCATACAGTCAAATTAAGATACTCCATAGACAAGTTTAAACGTGATTAAAAAATTGGCTACTAAAAATACGTCGATTTACGTCAGGCGTTGACTAATTTGACAGGACTACACTAATATTTCTCTGCTGTCCTTTTCCTAATGAAATAGAAAGAAAAAGATGCTCTGAACTTAAATTTAGTTTAGTATCGGGAATCGGCGCCAGTATCTGCCAGACTAGGGCTAAACTAAGCCTTTAGTTGGTTACATCTCGGCGTCACCTTGACCCACTGACTGTCGCTTGTCGATACGTTATACTTGTCGTGGCTGTGTGTAGCCGGTTCTGGGAATGCAAAGCTAGGCGTAAATGTAAAGAGTTTGTTTATTTTCCTTGAATGAGGCATAGGGTTTAATTTCTGGATGGACGGGAAGATTTATTTTTATTTTATTTACTTATTTGGGAAAATAAACGGTTACACGTTACAATATTGCATAAAATATGAGCTACAGATAAACCAACGACATTTTCCACATATCGCTCATCCAATAGAACAACGACGTAATTACGAAAATGTTTTTTTAACAGTTCTTGAGTTTTCTCATGAAATTATTACAAACTATTATTGATAGTACAGTAACATACATAAAAATATGAAACATTTTAGCATAATCATTGGATTAGAAGTATGAAATTGAAAATATGATATATCATATTTTCAATTAAGTACAAACTTTTAAAACGTTCTCCTGAAAAATAGCTAAAACCTAATTACGTCATTGTTCCATCGGATGAGCGATATTATAAAGAAAAGTTATAAAACTAATGCGATTTACGCTTACAGTTTGATAGTTACAATTAAATTACATACTTAATGTGTTAATGACAAAACTAAACACTAAACAGGCATGCAAAATAAAAAGAAAAACAAGAAATTATAAATACAGTCTAAGGGTTGAGAATATTACGGAGCAAGAGCAATATCAAAAATAGTGTCACGAACAAGGCCTCTTTTACTGTTTGGAAGAGCGGAGATGTCAATATTTTGAAATAGATTATTATATTGAAGAGTAAGACGACGCCGACGTAGGCGCGCTCGTAAGCCTGCCTTCGTACGACTAGAAGATACTGCAAATACTCGTAGGGGTCGTGCGCGCACCCCACGGCTTATGGTTGTTCTAGGTACCACGTGTCACTTATTAGTGATATCCATACGATGTTTCGGTTTGTTCGTAGAAATCTTATTCTATTTAAGTTTTCTTGTTGTTGTTTTGACTACTTATGCACATCACATATTTGATGAAACCAAGACTGACAATAAAAAGCTGACGCAATAGGATGCATGAAGCTTTTAGACGTTCAATTATCAACATTCAATGCAACAATTATTTTTCTACAATAAGTGCGAATTCAAATTGTGACGCTGTGACGGTCAGACACACTTTAAAGGCTTTGAAAAATTAACCGAACTGCTGCATAGATATTCACAACCATTCGACAGACTGTCTTGGCGAAGATGAGCCATTTCTCGATTACCATTTGATAATTACCTGATTTGCCTTGCCCCCGACAGCACATAGCTGTCTTAAGACTAGAGACCAGCAGTGCGATTCTGTAACCATCTTACCGTGAAAATTTAGGTGAAGTGAGCGTGGAGTGAGCTGTCAGTGTCATCCCAACTGATACTAGGGATTGACCAAGCATACATTTACAATCGTAATCGAGATTTTAATAATATTTTTATGCTAATTCTATTAATCATTTTATATAATTTCAAAGCTAGTATTTTAGTTGCCAAAACATTACTATTTTGTGGGGTTTTAAAATAAAATAGCAAAACAGAACCTTAGTCAGAATCTCAATGTTATATTTTTTCATAGACTATTTCTTATTATAGCGATGATTTGGCAACTAAAATACTAGCTTTGAAATTATGTAAAATGATCAATAGAATTAGCATATAAAATATTTTTAAAATCTCGATTATGATTGTAAATGTTTGCTTAGTCAATCCCTAGCATCAGTGGGATGACACTGACAGCTCACTCCACGCAAGTTTTCACGGTGAGATTTTTACAGAATCGACCGGTAGATCGGATACTTTGTAAGCGTTTAGAGAACTCCTTCAAAAATATTGATTTATGTTCGATTCGGCACGGAAGCGTATCAGATGGTGGTGAATAGCTATGCTGGTTGACTTGTGGGACACAAAACCAATTGTTATCAAAAACATTTCTGTCTTAATACGTTCCAGTCCCGACCCACAAACATAACCCTCCTCAACACAAAATCCAAAAAAAAAAACACCCCATTCCAATATCAGACTGCAGACACTTGGCGTCCGTCCGTTTCGTAATAATCTTGGACAAACACAATCAGTCCCCAAGGCTAGACCATGGGGGTTGAAATGCCGCGCCCTTTCCGCCACTCCCCCAGGTGAACGGGGAGGATAGAAGGGTGATTTGTAAAAGTCACGAACGTACAAAAAATATGGAGTCATTTCGGGAATGTTGTGTGTTTCGATAAGAATGTTATTATTTGGCTAAGTGGTTGATGCGGTAAAACGGGGATTTAGCTTTTTTTATTGCATTTTAAGCTTCTTGTTTGGAGAAAAAATGGACAGTTTTTTCACAATTGGTTTTTGAAAAGGATTAAAACTCCACAAATGCTTTTAGTATTGTCAGTCAAAAAGTTAAAGTTTTAGCAGTGTTTAGAGAACAACTTTAATTGCAACTTTAATTGGTTTTACATCACCGAATTACCCTAAATTGGCTAAGATGCTGCGGTCAGCGTCGACGCTGACCGTACCACATTAGCGTTGGTAATAACAACTTAAGGCTATGGACAAATCAGTAGACAACTGCCGGTCGATTCTGGAAAAATCTCACCGTGATAACTAAGGTGAAGTGAGCTTAGAGTGAGCTGTGAGTCATGCTGATGCTAGGGATTGACACAATTGACGACTCACTCCACGCTCACTTCACCCAAGTTTTCACGGTGAGATGCTCACAGAATCGCACGGCTGATTTCTTTTTCTTGCCGTGAAAAACTCCGGTTTATTCGCCGTGAGTCAGCAAGGTTCGTCAGTGTTGTTTGGATCACTATGGTAGCTTGTTGACAGACACGTTTTTCCTACGGCGCGGTTTATACGACGCCGTACTGTAAAGAAACCGTGTCGTATACAAAGGGTCTTAGTCTGGCTGAATGTACAGACGCCAGCACATCAAGCTACTACAAGCTGTCAAATTTCTTTAATAGATTTTCCACTTTATCAATAAAGCCTAAGGTTAGAAGCCTAAGGTTCAAAGTTGATTGGAAAAATTTTACAGTTTCGAGTGGCTTGATGTGCTGGTGTCTGTACTCGAATATTATTCGCAGATGCACACAGATGAACTGCATGTAGAGGTCTGACAGACCGTGTTGTTGTTCCTCTAAATTATGCAGTGGATATTGATGCGGTTATGTCACCATCATTTAGAGAATTTATTCCGGGATGTTTATGTGTATTATACATGTAAGTACCTATAATAAAGAAATCTCGATGTTTTATCAAGTTGTAAAAACCGTGCGAAACACGTGCCGGTCGCTAGTTCTAAAGCCTCACAAATAGCAAAGAGTCGTATATAAATACGTTACAAAAAATTATTACAGTTAAAATGTCATAATGCCAGACAAGACGCTACTGACATATATCAAGATTAAAATCGAACAAAAACAAAGTACTCGTACTATGTCAGTACAAAAAACTATGAATGAATGATGCGTTGGCCGGACGGATTGCGTGCGCGCACCTAATATGGCGAGTGCTTACGAGTATCTGCTTGGAGCATGCCTTAGCGGGCGTTAAGGTTTGGCGTTTTGTTTTGGGATCCAAATTATTGGTTGAATGAATTCGGAAGTTGGTTGAAAATTGACAAAAATCTGTTGAGATTGGTGAATATCTGGTGGGACTGAATGATTTGGTATTGTTTCGTGGTATATAGGCTCCCGCAAACAAGCGAAACTCTAGTAGAACAATTTCTATGAAAACTTCATGAACATAGACCAGCCCGTCGATTCTGTTAGAATCTCACCGTGAGAAGTTAGGTGAAGTGAGCATTCATTCCATTTGATTCTAGACATTGACACTAACGACTGCTCACTTTAAGCTCACTTCACTCGAGTTATCACGGTGACATTTTTCAGAATAGCACTACAGAACCGCGTCGCACCGTCGCATCGCGCCTTTCTCATTTTTCATGTAAAAACGTGCTTAATTTCGATAGATTAAGTTATAAATATTAAGGATCTGTGTTTGTGAATTATTTCGTTGAGAAATCAATGAATAATCAATGAATTAGTACCAGCTGTCATCCAACGGACGGATTTGAAATCACCACCTAACCCGGGGAGTATTTCTTTTAATTTAAGCTTATTTATATAAAATCTTATTAGTTCGTATTGTACCTTTTCCCCTTTAATGTGTATACTGTTCGTCCCAATAAGCAACATAGTGAACAAGCCTGTATTTCTCTTTATTGTGCTGGACACTTATGTTCGTGTATTATTGGGATAAATCACATAAGTTACGTTAGAGACCCTTTAGAAATCACTGTACTTTATTACTAGACAGATATATGTTAAGTTGAATTACTAAATTAGAACCGCTATATGAAATTAACGTTAGAAACTAGATTTCCAATAACTTGACAATAGTAGTACCCCCAAATATTTTGCAAATTTAATTTTGTTGTTTTTCCCTTTTTACTATTAAATATCACCATCTCAATTAAGACATTTCTATGAATAGTTAAATTTTCAACACATAACTGTGATTACAAACTTATCATAACTTTTTTTTATCCCTTTGTTTTTTGTTCACTTCATCCTAGCACTTACTATCCACATCTCATACCTTTCTCTTATTCCTTTCACTCACTTGGCTTTCTCTTCTCTCATTCCAGGGTGCCTCTAGGGTTTGCCTGTCAATATGTTGACCCGTAGAGCTGCATCCTTGGATGAAAAACTGAGGGCTACATTGAACGAATTGGAATCTAGTAAGAAACAGAACAAACAGCTACTACAGGAAAGGGATGACAGCGAGGTGGAAATAAAGTTCATAAATGACAAGAACACTGAGTTGAGGAACCAATTGGCTGAGCTACATGTACAACATATGGACATACTTGACCAGCATCAACATCTCCGTCAACTTGTGTCAAATTTCCAGGAATGTAGTGACACCCATGAACTGGCTTTGAGACGCATATCTGAACTAGAACTAGAATTAAGCAGGGCCCACAACACAATAACCCATTTGGAATCTCTCAAAGCCCGTGAAGAGTCTGCGATCACCTGCAGTCTTTACGATGAGTTGGTTGGTAGCGGGTCCGGACCCACATGTGTTGAGCCAATTGTAACAATAGACTTAACTAATGATACTATCAATAAAACCGAATTGTTTACTAGTCATAATAAGATAAAAAAATATATTAAAATTAATAGATTAATTAAAAAAACTCAAAAATCATTAAAATGCCAAAAAGTTAACAAATCAAATATAAAACTGAGGCAAAAAAAATTAAATTTAATACAAGAATTAAAGAACTGTAATAGAGAATTAGAATTATGTAATACTAGGTATGACACTGACACTCAGCACCTGCAGGATGAGTTGTTTGTTAGGGAATATGCTCTGAAGGACATCTTCAGTAAATATGAGGCTTCTCAACAAGACCTGAGTAAGCGCATGGAAGAGGCTAATGAGTTGGCAGACCTGGTCAAGTACAATGCGGAGAGGTATGAGTCTCTGACTAATAACCTCTCTTTTAGCTGTACCTGCTCCCAGGAACCCCAGCCTCAAGTTATTCCACCCACACCCTCAGTAGCTCAGTCAGTAGGCAGCTGTATTAATAATGATAGCAATAGTATGAACACTACTTATGTATTTTCTGACAAATTTGGTCAAGGTTTTGGTAGTATATTTAATCAGTGTTCGCCACAATATGTAATTAATCGTTGTTTACCCGGTGCCAGTATTAGCCAATTAATTAGTAATATTAGATTGACAAAAATAAATCCCAATTCAACTGTTATATTATTATATGGGGATAGTTTAACTGTACGAAAAAAGGACATAATTGAATCTGTCCAGTTGATGTTACATCTCAATGAGTCCAATAATTGTAAATTAATTTTTTGTGCCTTGCCGTATTCTCATTATTTGTCTGATGAGCAAAATAGGCACATTTATAATTTAAATATGTTAATTTATAATAGGACATGTCATCACAGTGATGCTATTTTATATTTTGATTGTAATCAATTCATTACTGATTACAAACTGACAAATTATACTATGTATTTGCCACCTAGTTGTAGGAGACAAATTGCTAATCTTTTAGCATACAACATACACAGTGACACCGGTACCTGTAGGGTACCTTCGATTACTGTTAGTAGTGGTACTAACACTACTTTTGATACACCTTGTAGTTTAAACTATTAGGTGCGACAACGGGTCAGCCACATATGTTGAATGTTGTACATCAAAATATGCAGGGTCTGTCCGGCAAAGAGCTAGAGTTAAGTTTATTTATGGAGAACTATGATGTTCAGGTGTTATGTTTGACTGAACACTGGTTGAAAGAACATGAAGTAGTGTTTATCAACGATGATAACTTTACCGTACAGAGTGCATTTGTGAGAAAAAGTGCTATTCGCGGTGGCTCTTTAGTTCTTGTTTCAAACAAGTTGAAATGTAAGCAACGTTTAGATTTAGTTAATCTTTCAATCGAGCGCACTATAGAGTTGTCTTGTGTTGAACTTGAGCGATACATTATAATTTGCGTTTATCGACCCCCCTCTGGGGATTTTATTAGTTTTGAATCGGTAATGGAGGATTCTCTCAATAGGTTGAAATCAAGTAACAAAAGTATTATTTTATGCGGAGATTTCAATATTAATATTTTAGATGTTACTCCATTAAGTATTAGACTCCTCAATTTGTTTAAGTCTTATAATTTAATTAACTTGTTTTTTGAACCTACTAGAATCACGGCATCTTCGTCAACCTGTCTTGATAATATATTTAGTGTTTTTGATGCCAAAAACAAATTAGTCTTAACTGACTTAACGTCCGACCACTGTGGTTTATTAGCTAGCTTCCCCATGCCATTACATAAACAGTCGCGTAAAATTGAATGCAGGCCTTATACAGCTGCCCGTTGCAAAATGTTTAAAAATAATATAGCTCATAGAATTACACCATCTATAGTAGAACACGAGAATCCTAATGAAATTTATGGTGCCCTTTTTGATGTTGTGCAAAAAGAGTACCAATCTACTTTCAAGACCAAAACTATTAATATTAATGGATCCTCCGTTGGCTTTAACCAATGGGCTACTCCGGGTATTTATAAAAGTAGAGCGAGACTATACGAGTTATATGGTTTGAAAAAATACAGGTTTGACACTCCTTTCCTAGAGTATGTAAAAAATTATTCAAAATTATTTAAAAAGATTAGTGCTTTTGCTAAATCGAAATTTTTAAGCGATGCTATTAAAAATTCTAATAATAAAGTAAAAACGACTTGGAAAATTATTAACAATGAAACTGGTAAATCGGTTAAACAAGAAAAACTACTTGAGATTATGGTAGATAATAAATTAGTTAATAAAGCCGCTGACGTAGCTGAAGCTTTTAATGAGTTTTTTGCCAACATACCTATAACTACGACTCGCTCCTTAAATTCGTCCCCGTCTAAAGCTGAAACCCTTTTGCATAGTAGTGTCCCTAAATGTATTCGTTTATTTAGTTTCGAACATGTAACCCCACATGATGTAGTTAATGTTTTTAACCTACTAAAGTCTAAAAACACCGGTGACTACTGGGGCATCTCCATTAAACTTTTAAGTAATATAATAGACATCGTAGCCCCCTATCTAGCTGTTACTTTTAATAAATGTGTTGATTTAGGAATTTTTCCTGACCTCATGAAGAGTAGTAAAGTCATACCTTTATTTAAATCAGGTAATAAAAACGACGTTGGTAATTTTAGGCCTATTTCCATCTTACCTGCATTTAGCAAAATATTTGAAAAATTAATACTCAAGCAGTTGCTAAGACATTTTAATTTAAATAGCCTCCTTCATAATGAACAGTATGGCTTTACAAAAGGTCGTTCGACTACAGATGCGGGTGTTGCTTTGCTGAAACACATATTTAACGCATGGGAGAGCTCGCAAAATGCTATCGGAGTTTTTTGTGATCTTTCCAAAGCCTTTGATTGCGTGCACCAAGACACGCTTTTGCGTAAACTAAGTCATTACGGTGTCCAAAACGAAGCTCTCAACTTAATAAATTGTTATTTACATAATAGGTTCCAATGTGTAGATGTTAATGGTGTGAAATCTTCCGCGCTACCAGTTCAGTTAGGTGTACCGCAAGGCTCAATACTGGGTCCATTCTTGTTCTTAGTGTATATTAATGATTTACCATTCCATTTAAAGGGAATCTGTGACGTTGTACTGTTTGCTGATGATACATCTCTTATTTTTAAAGTAGATAGGAATAGACAAGATTTTGACGACGTAAACAGTGCACTCTCAATAGTTACGGATTGGTTTACGTCAAATAACCTAGTTCTCAATGCCAAGAAAACGAAATGTGTAAAGTTCGCCTTACCGAATGTTAGAAATCTAGGACCCAACATCGTCTTAGATAAAGAGGCGCTTGAAACTGTGAGTTCGGCAGTTTTTCTGGGAATAACAGTAGATGCCAAACTTCAGTGGGGACCACATATATCGAGCCTAGCAGGAAGGCTCAGTTCGGCTGCCTACGCCGTCAGGAAAGTAAGACAGTACACTGACGTTGATACAGCTCGTTTAGTATATTTTAGTTATTTTCACAGCGTTATGTCCTACGGTATTCTGCTGTGGGGCAAAGCAGCTGATATACAAAATATATTTGTCCTTCAAAAACGAGCTGTTCGAGCAATTTACCAGCTAGGTGCTAGAGTTTCTCTAAGAGATTTTTTTAAAGATATTGGTATTCTCACGGTTGCATCACAATTCATCTTTGCCAACATCTTATATATTAGGCAAAATATACACTTGTATACTAAAAACAGTGATATTCACAATGTTAACACCAGAAATAAGGACAAACTACGTGCTCCCTTTCACCGGCTTCATAAGGTTCATAACTCATTTGTTGGTCTTGGTATAGCCTTTTATAACAAGCTACCCTCTTCTTTGCTAGATTTGCCTTTTAATGCATTTAAAGCTCAAGTAAAATCTAACCTTTGTTCAAAGGCATACTATTCTATCAACGACTACTTAAACGATAAGAATAGTTGGTCGCCCTGATTAACTCAAGACAATGTTTATGTTCTTTCTCCAGAATTAATTTACAAAGAATTACTGATAGGTTATATGAGCTCATTATACAAATGTTTTTTTATTGGGCTGTATAAGTCAAATCAGTTTAATTTAATTTTAATTTTATTATTGACATAATCAACCCATTGCAATGTTTTCTAATGAGTTGATTGCAATATGTGGTTAGCTAGTGACCTCGACAATTGATCATATTATTCTTACCTGAGCAACCGGCAGCAAGTTCGTCATGCTCCCTTAGATGTCACTGCTTGCGGTAGCGTCGGGGGTCGGGTTGTCTCCTTCCCTCAAATATGGCGAGGGGGGTAATGGCTGACCTTTGCGTTATGCTCGTGAACGGGCGCTGCTTGTGGTGACTGGTCGTCTTGCTGACCATGGTTTTATCATTGTTATCATTATTAATAACTTGTTTATTTAGTTTCCTTATGGTCCTAGTTTATCATTTGTGACTTCAAGCGACAGCTATGTAAACTGAACCCAGCATTGCATAAATATGTTAGCGGTCACGCCCTTTATACCTGGAGGCTTTTATTTAATTTCCATTTATTAATTTTTGCTTGAGTACGTATAGTTTTTTATTGTATTTCTTGGTATATTGGCGTTGGCAGCTGACATATGGCAAATAATTTAATTTAGCGTTCTGTGTCTTGTAATGTTAATTGTTTTGCATACCTTGTATTGTATTCAGTCAAGTATATTTTCTAACTGAACAGACAGCTGTGCTGCTGGGGAGTTTGTTGCGCCACTTCTTCTTCCCAGCGAAAGCACTAGGAAGTGGTGAAGGGCGGGCGTTTTGGGGGACTGTCTTTTGTAATTTTGACGTTCGAAAAGTGCTGATTCTCAGCCTAGTTTGAATAAATGACTTTTGATTTTGATTTTTTTGATTCTGCGGGAGCCTTAATGATGAAATGAAAGCGTGGGTTATACATTCTTAGATGAAATGAAACTATCGCCATTACACAAGCTAAAGATGATCACATTCACGAATGTCTGTCCCAGCAGCTCCAACATGGTTTAAACAGTAGGTGATAATGTGGTTGTTGTTTGTAGCTTTGGCCACTAAATAGGTCCTTTGTCGAAAATGCATATAATTTAAGGGCTCCAAAAATCAGGTAATTGCAACAATAAAATCTATTCGTTCACATTACAACCCAGCTAACATCCTTTGTACCTACAGTCAGCGACACAAGTCGATAGCACTTCTACAGTTTTAAATATTTAGTTAACACTAGTAGGCGCGCGTAGAGCCATTGTAGAACGCACTCCTAGAATTTGAGCACAAATTGGAGGTCACTCACGGCCACACTCATAGTATTCCTCTACATTACATTGCATATTCCTTGTGCCTCATTTCGTTTCATAATAAAGCCTTCTTGAACATGAAAGCATATTTTTAACTATTCATGAAACTCATTCAAAAATCTTTAAATTAAAAGTGGTCTACATAAGTAGAGCACTCCAGCACTAACGTCCCAAGTTGAGGCGCGCCTGCTAGTGTTAAAATCGAATGAGAAGTAAAATAAAAGGATAAACTCTTTAGGTAGAGCTAAAGACTTAGCTGTTAAGTATATGAAATATAAAAATACTTAATCAAAATAAATCTAAAATACAATGTATCGAATATTTTTTACGGAGTTAGTAGACATTCAACGTGTACAAAATAGTCCAAATTATACTTGCTGGATTGCTATACGATAACATAATACACGACACATTTCAAAACCCTCTGTCGTCACGTGCAAATGCAAACACTTAGCATTCCATACTGCAGACACAAAGACATGCTTATCTCCAGAGAATGTGACCGAACAACAGGCGCTGTGTCAGTGAAAGTTGCAGATAACATGACCGTGTGTTATGCATTGTTTGTTCTCGAACTTTCTGCGATAGCACAGGACTTTGTGTTGCATATATCTACGAGTACATAGTTAGCTAAAGATAAAGGCGGAACAAAAGTTAATTGGAAGTTTGACACAAAATTATGCGGGAGACAAAATGACTACTTAATGAAAACAAAATCGCATAGAAAAATGAAAGCTTAACATTTTTCTCATTTCGGTACCTACTTACCTGTGTACCAGTTCCAGACGGGTACCGGGACTTCATCTAAAGAGTACTGGTACAAAATTCAGGTACCCTCCGCGTACCATAAATCTCGTAATATTATATCTTGAAGTAATTTTTCTAATATTAACTATCCTTTTTACTTCTGTTTTCACACTCTTACTTACGGAAATAATTGCAGTTTTGGTATCGATACAATACCGATACTCGATACTGATTAGAAATACTAATATTGCTGGTACAACGTCTGACACCGGAACTACTCTGGTACCGGTAACACACCAAAGCCAATGGTACCAGTTCCCAAAAATACCGATAGTCACATCATAAAACAATCTTAATCCCATACAATCATATCTAAGCTTTCTAAAGAGCGGAAACTCCCAACGAGCGGAAATGACGACCTAGACCATATATAAATGCTAATATCCATAAATCCATTATTTATGTATTCTTGTTTGTTATGTTCTTAAACTTTAAATTTCAAGCTTTTGTTAATTTCCTCTTTCATGTGAGAGAAACGAAGTGACATTTCACAATTTATGATGCTTTAAAAAGTGAAGTAAGTAAATGAAAAAAAAATTTAAAAATATAAATGTGTTTATTAGACCGTGTATTAGACATATAGTTAGTCGTATAGTTTAATAAACATCGTCAACATACTTTATTAGGGTTCACCCGCTTAGGGCTCGTTCCCACGGCAAGATCACGTTTTTTGCAGGTACGGGTTTTTTGCAGGATCCCGTTCAGTAGTGTACGTGTTTAAATATACATATTCACACAAGCCTCCTGTTTACAGTATCCGGCAAACGGGATGCAGTGTTAATATGTATATTTAAACACGTACACTAATAAACGGGATCCTGCAAAAAACCGTACTGCAAAAAACGGGATCTTGCCGTGGGAAAGAGCCCTTATGCGGGTCCCGATCCCATTGGAGTATCGGGATAAAAGTAACCCATATCCTTATCCAGATAATGGTCTACCCATCTAAATCTGTTCAGCTGTTTTAGCGTGAAAGCATAAGAAACAATCATACAAAAAATCAAAAGTTTTCTCTTTATAATAGTAGTTTAGATATTCAAAGCACACATTTATTTTGCTAAGGTGCGTTGAGGTAGCTATTTACGTATAATCACACTGTGATCACTGCTTTATAATTTATTATCATACTCTTTTGTCGCCAGGTTTCTCGACTGGTGATCCTCCATGAAGAAGCAGAAGATGGCAACGCTATGCCAGACCTGGCGCGGCCGGTGCAAGCCGTGTCTCTCGCTGTCAACAACCTGGTCAAGGTGAGTCATACTGACGAAGAACTTTCATGCTGTTCTTGCTTGATAGTATTAACTGGACACAGACTTGGATGTCGTCACCTAAGTAGGCTAGGCTACGCTACGGTGATACTTATGACCAAGCGTCATAAGCTTTCATGAAGGATTGGTTGGAAAAAGCAAGACACAGGGAAGAGTGAAGGCCATGTACAGTCGCCAGCACATCAAGCTTCTACAATCTGTCAAATTTCTTTAATAGATTTTCAACTTTATCGCTGAAGCATAAGGTTCAAAGTTGAATGGGAAAATTTGAGTTTCGGGTAGCTAGATGTGCTGGCGTCTGTATCTTTACATTAGAAGTGGGACAGTGAAGAAAAAAAATACGCATTGCTGGGCAGTTTGTTGCACCACTTTGAAGACCTGAATAACTGTAAAATCATAGAAAACAAGAGCATTCTAGACCAAATGTTTCAAGAATTACGATCATTATTTGTTTCGACGCATATCACGTGAGATCATAATAAAGTATACTATAAAATTCTCTAAAACATATTTCTCCAGGTCGGCCACGAAACCATCGAGTCTTCTGAAGACTCAGTCCTCCGACATGACATGCCAGGCGCCTTACACCGCGTGGAAACTGCTGCCACGCTCCTGCAGCAGGCCTCCGACATGCTGCGATCTGATCCTTTCTCTGGACCTGCAAGGTATTATCATCTTTATTATACTAGCATTATGTTGTACTATGTATTATGTTCTATCACCATACCTATTTGTGCCGCCAAGCAGCGTTGCTGTTTTCTGGTTTGAAAGATATTTCAGCTTTATCCCCGGGATGGCAATACACCTGGCGATGCTTATTGCAGATGTCGTAGATAGGTAGTGGTGACTGCTTACTAACAGGCATTCAGGAGAAGGAGACAGGAGGGGAGATGATTCCCTCCTGGACTCCTCCGATCAACGAAGGAATTACCTAAAAATATTATTAATTTACGACTATGAAGCACTTAGCCAATGCTGTAAGTTTCCACAGTGGAATGCTTATCATAAACATCGCGAAAATAAACATTGGCATTTCTTACACAAGATTCCGCAGCTGTTCCAAAACCAACAACTTTTCGGAAGAATCAATACTGCAAAATTGCAGGTCACTTACCTTCACAAATGAATCTCTTCTAAACTACACTTTTGCATGTCAATATAACTTTAAAATTGTTGAAGAAAATTTTAAAATATCCGTGTTTTCGTCATGCTAGGTACGGAAAGCCCGAAGGTTCGATTCCTCATACACGGCCATGATGTCAATGTCTATTGACGCTAGTCTCTTTACCTTCGAGTCGGAAACTGCGAGTGTGGGGGAGTTGAAACTAAGTGTTGTTTGTAGGAAGAAGCTGATTGAAGGCTCCCGTGGTATCCTGCAAGGGACGTCCGCGTTGCTGCTGTGTTTCGACGAGTCTGAGGTCCGGAAGATTGTTAAGGAGTGTAAAAAGGTATTTAATTTCATTTTATTTAGCTACAAAAAGCAGTACTTCAGGAAATTCCGTTATAATTATGCAATTTCTAAGGTTTTTGACAGCGTTTATCGTCAGTTTTCAGCAAAATATGATTGAAATGCAAATTGCTATTTTCGTGTTATTGCGCATAGTCGTATTTTCGATATTATTATGCGATTTCCGAGGTTTTTGTGAGACAGATTTGTTTTAGAAAAATTATATCTGCACAGTAAAATTTCCATCACGATGGCCAGTAATCAATGAAATTACAAAACATACAGTAAACACACATAATTGACAGACTCTTCGTCACATAAGCCGGTGGATTCTGTAAAAATCTCATCGTGAAATCATAAGTGAAGTGGGCACTTAATAGTGTCAATACCTACAATTACGGAATGACAGGGCTCACTTCCCGCTCACTTCACCTAAGGTCTCACGGTGAGTTTTTTACAGAATAGCACTGCTGAACGCCAATTCCCGTAATTAAAAATGTAGTCACTATCTCATCTCAGCGACAATCAATGTCAAAAACTTGTCAAAAATGTAGAGATATTAGAAGTATTTTTGACAGATTGAGACTGAAATCAAACTTTGAACGCTCTTATAATTACGAGAATTTCCCCTCTGACGTTTATGAATTGTTTTCCTCATATTTCTGTGCGAAAATGAAAGTAGCATGATCTTCTAGCAGTTTTTATTTGTTTTACGTTATGTAAAAACTTATTATCTAGTGGATGAGTGAAGGGGTATTGTTTGTGGCGTGAGAAATATAAATGCATGTTGTAGTTTCATAAGGAAAAACAATGGGAAATGAAAATTACTATAGCTGTTTGTTATTAAGACAAAGAAAGTTATTTTAAGTAAATATACATAATATATTTATACACGGACCTGAGAGACTATGGTGTCGCCGTAGAATGTGGTATATTATTTTAGGGGTTCGTTATTTATATTGATCTTGAAACTGTTTACAAGTAGACTACTTGATTCGTAACTTATTTTGACTTTATTATTATTTTTTAAATCGTACAACATAACATCACGCCTTTATTTCCCGAAGGGTTGGTTAGAGATGTACTTATAGTACACCCACAGTTCGCCAAATAGGTATGTGTATGTGAAAGTTGCCTTTAATTTGCCCCCTATTCCATGTCCCATGTAATAGGGGGCAGACTTATTGTCATCAACCGAGCCCTGACAACCAGACTGTGGATTGCTACTGAGGAAATTTCTGTTGTGTTGTGTGTAAATAAACAAAAACAATTAATTTACATCTAATCTACTTGTGTCTGTGTGTATGTAGAGCTATGTCACACCATGCTCCATCTGCTATCCTGCCCTCTGTGTCCCAAAACATGCAATCAAAGTTTCCTCTGCGCTGCCACCGACGACGCCGTGGAAGTGGCGAAGTTTTGGGCCGACAAGATCTGAAATACAGTCGTGCCAGCGACACGAAGAGTATAATATTAATAATGTGTATTTTGTTTTTCAGGTGCTAGACTACCTAGGTGTGGCTGAGGTCATAGACACCATGGAAGACTTGGTGCAATTCCTCAGAGACATCTCACCCGCACTCTCCAGGGCTGCCAGAGAGGTAGGCACAATTTAAAAAAAAATCTGCTGATTCATTCTCTGGCACAGTAGGTACCTATGACGGTACTCTGTCCCAGATAATCAATGAACAGTTTTTTTGAGCACAGATTATGGCCTTTAATGTCACTGTTAAATCGGGAAAGTCTTTATAAGTCGCACGATGTACAGTCAGGGAGATTAAATGTTTATCTAATGGAGACACTTATAGCCATTTCATACAACAATCAAAGAATGACAGTTAAGAACTGAATATACGGACGATTTAAGTTGGTAGTAATTTAGATAAACGATTAATTTCCGCGACGTTACCTACAGACAATCGCTTTTACCATTGTTTTTGATTACTTTATAGGTTGCTGCTAGGGCAGCTGAGCTGACCCATCCACCTCACGCCGAAACCCTGAACCGCTGTCTCGAGAGCGTCAAACAACTGGCGCCGGTGCTCATATGCTCCATGAAAATCTACATACACATCCTCACTGAAGGTAAGACTGCAAGAAAAAATCCATGGTGGGTTGATCAACAACATCAAGTCGATAAACACACATCACTCATACAAAATTGTTTCGAAATACAAAAAAAAATTGCCTAGCTTTTTAACTATGTGACTGCTATAAGCAGCTGAATACCAGTATTTTATATGGAGCGACTGCCTATCTGACTTCCACAATCCAGTTACTGGGTAACACGATACCTCTTAGGAAGACTCGTTGTCAGACTTTCGAGCTTCTGACGACCCGTGACGACTGTCCAAGATCCACGAATGCCAGCTAGGACTAACGGCTTAACGTACTTACCGAGGCAAGGAAGGCTCTCGGTATGTAAAGATGGTCACCCATCAACGGACCGACTGCGACCTAACCTGTCATAACTAAGGGAATTTGTAAATCATTTATCATTATAATTTTTTAAATGATAAATGATAAATGATTTATTTTCTGTAAGTAGGTTTGTACAAACACTTTTACATGTCAATCATATTTTTTAAACTAGATGAGGTCGGCGTTTCCTATCTGACTACTCTGAGAAGAAAGGCCGAAACAAACTCAGAGGTCACAGTCTCTTTTAAAGTCCAGACATAATCTTGGTCAGATCATGTGAAGACCATGCAGATTGGTGTCTGAAATGGTCTTTTGAGTAAAGAACCACACAGATTGAGCGGACCTGTCCAGTCAGTGCACGCATTTGTCAAAAATTGTGTAGCTCAACTCGAACTTGAGGAGCCTTACGATTCGACGAACAATACCAATTACCAATGAAAGGACATTTGGGTAGGCCGCATAAATTACTCAAACTGCCAGACCATGATTAAAACTAACTAAGAAGGAAAAAAGAAAAAAGAAATGACCCACATAGTCTTCACACTCACAATAATAATAATAAAAAATAAGATACTATACAAAGTAAATATCCATGTCATTGTTTATATAAAATTCATCAATGTCAATGTGTATATAAAAATCCGGACATCATCTTTGATCTTTGAGGACCATGTAGATTGGTGTCTGAAGTGGTATTTTGAGGGAAGAACCACACAGATTGAGTGGACCTGTGCAGTCAGTGCACGCATTCGTCAGTAACCGTGCAGCTCAACTCAGAACTTAAGGAGCTCAACGATTCGACGAGCAATACCAAGGACAGAACATTTGTGTAGACCGCATAAACCACTCAAACTGCCAGACCATGATTAAAACGGAAACAATGACCCACATAGTCCTCACATTCACAATAATTAAAATAATATAAGACTTTAAACAGTAAATGTTCATGTCATGTCATAAATAGATATTTAGAAAGAAAAAAAATAACAAAAGTGTAAATCAGCTAAATAAAAAATAAACAACATTCACTGTCTAGACCTATTGGAGCAGCTCAATCCCAAGCGTTTTTGTCCTCAATATAGTCTTTTACAGTATAATAGGCTTTCTGGCATAGTTTTAGCTTTATAAAAGATTTGAATTTATTAATGCTTAGTTCTTGAATGTGGCTAGGAAGTTTATTATAAAAACGTATACATTGGCATCTAAACGAGCCACCTATTTTCTTGAGCCTTGTTGTAGGAACAACAAATTTATGTTTGTTCCTAGTATTTATATTATGGATATCACTGTATTTCTTAAGAGGGTTCATCCCTTAGAGCCGTGTTGGAGATTCAAAATTGATGATTTCCGACGGACAATAAAACCATAATGTGTTTAATTTATAGATGAGATATTGACGTCATATTATTGGGAATTTTATAATCTAGTGCATGGCTGAAAAACATTTTCAATTTTTTGTATAGTTTTCTCATCAGAACCGTTTTTATGCAAGCCTTTTTTCAAACTAGCGATCGACGGTCTAAGCAGATGCGAGATATTAGTAAAACCGTATACGACAAACTTATAACAACATTACTTTATAAAAAATAATAACATTTATTAGTGCATGGCTGAAAAAAAAACACGAGTACTGTAAGTTTTCATTCAAGAAAAGTATATTCAAAAGTGTCAATTGTAGCCACTTTTCGAGATATTTAGCGTGTTAGTTTATGATGAAATCTGAAATATTTATATTTTCTTTTAGACCTAGTAAATTAAGACATTTATGTTCTAAAACATGGTTCAAATATTTTTTTAATAACTTATATGTTTATTTTACTATGAATTATTTAGTATTGCTATATAATCGGCGCGGATTCACGCGACCGCTCAGCGCGCCGCTCTAGCAATACTAAATAATTCATAGTAAAATAAACATATAAGTTATCAAAAATATATTTAAACCATGTTTTAGAACATAAATGTCTTAATTTACTAGGTCTAAAAGAAAATATAAATATTTGAGATTTCATCCTAAATTAACACGTTTAATATCTCGAAAAGTGGCTACAATTGACACTTTTGAATATACTTTTCTTGAATGAAAGCTTACAGTAATCGTGTTTTTTTTTCAGCCATGCACTAATAAATGTTATGATTTTTTTTAAAGTAATGTTGTTATAAGTTTGTCGTATACGGTTTTACTAATATCTCGCATCTGCTTAGACCGTCGATCGCTAGTTTAAAAAAAGGCTTGCATAAAAACGGTTCTGATGAGAAAACTATACGAAAAATTGAAAATGTTTTTCAGCCATGCACTAGATTATAAAATTCGCAATAATATGACGTCAATATCTCATCTATAAATTAAACGCATTATGGTTTTATTGTCCGTCGGAAATCATCAATTTTGAATCTCCAACATGGCTCTAAGGGATAAACCCTCTTAAACAGATTAATATTTTTATGTGCATACAAAAGATTATCATAAATGTACTGAGAAGGCACAGTCATTATATTAATCTCTTTAAATTTGTCTCTGAGGGAGTGTCTGGGACTTAATTTATAAATGGAACGAATTGCCCTTTTTTGTAAAATAAAAATTATCTGAATTTCGGCGGCATTTCCCCACAACAGAATACCGTATGACATCACACTATGAAAATAACTAAAGTAAACTAAACGGGCTGTCTCTAAATCAGTTAAGTCACGAATTTTCCTAACGGCGTATGCTGCAGAGCTAAGCTTTTTTGACAATTTATCTATATGGGGGCCCCATTGAAGCTTGGCATCCAAAGTTATGCCTAAGAATACTGTGGTATTTTCGGGTTTTAACTCTTCACCCTTTATGAGAACACTAGTTTCAACTTGTCTAACATTTGGTATCGTAAACTTAATACATTTGGTTTTTTTTTCGTTAAGAAGTAAATTATTAACATTAAACCAGTTAACTACTTTTGCGAGGGCACTATTTATACTGTCAGTAACCAGCTGTTGACGTTTGAGTTTAAATAAAAGTGAAGTGTCATCTGCAAACAACACTATATCATGTTCATCCTTTATGAGGTAAGGCAAGTCATTGATATAAACAATAAATAAAAATGGTCCAAGTATTGAGCCCTGTGGGACCCCCATTCTTACTACAGATCCGGGTGACCTTTTCCCGCTAACATCAACTCTCTGAATCCTATCACTTAAGTAAGAAGTGAGAAGATCCAGAGAGGCGTTCCGGATTCCGTAGTGGTGAAGTTTCCTGATTAAGGTTTCATGAAGAACACAATCGAATGCCTTGGACAAATCACAAAAGATGCCCAAAGCATCGCATTTGTCCTCCCATGCATTATAAATATGTCCTAAAAGTTCAACTCCGGCATCGGTAGTTGAACGACCCCTTGTAAAACCGAACTGTTTATTATTCAGTAATTTATTGTTATTGAAAAATCTTTGCAATTGATTTAAAATAAGTTTTTCATAAATTTTACTAAAGGTGGGTAGTACGGAAATAGGTCTATAATTAGTAGGGTCTGATGTACTACCTGATTTAAACAACGGTATTATTTTACTGTGTTTCATAAGATCAGGAAACTCACCACATTGAATACAATTATTAAATATAACAGCTAAAGTAGGTGCTACAATGTTTATAATTGTCTTAGCAACATCCACAGAATTACCCCATAGATCTGCAGTCTTTTTAACATTTAACATGTGAAAAGTTTTAATTATATCTGTACAAGTGACAAATTCGAAGTGAAATTCCGAATCACAAACTGGAACGTTTTCCTTAAGTAAAGACTCTGCAGCAGTGGGTGATGAGCTTAGAGATTTAGTGGTTGACACAGGAATCTCTGCAAAGAAATTTTCAAAGGCCGCGGCAACCTGGGAATCTGATCTAATTACATTGTCATCAATAGCAAGGCTGTAGTCACTACTTCGGTTGCATGACCTTCCTGTTTCGCTATTAATGACATTCCAAGTCATTTTAATAATGTTATTACTATTTTTAATTTTTGAACTCAAATTTTTATTCCAGGAGGCAAAGGTATGGAGGAAGCTGCTGAAAACAGAAACTATCTAGCGCAGAGAATGGCGGACGAAATACATGAGATCATACGGTGAGTTGAAATGCTAGACTACGACAGTACGAAGACTTTTTTTTTTAATGTACAGTTAGGAAAATAATTTGTTAACTAAATCTACACCCTATTGTTAGCATACACAATAATCGAGTATTTAACTGATATTATTTGTGGGTTGCAACATTGTCATTTTATGTTTTTTAGTTGTGGCAACCCATAGATGACTTTTGAAGAAAAAGGGCGGGAAAAGCGGTCTTGCATTCTCAGCTAGAGACGACGAAAGTGATTTGTTCAAGTATTCGAGTGTATAATTCTTTCACCACGTCAATTTGCCGTTTTATAACCATTTGATAAAATAAAAAAATTACAGTTTCAATTTAAATATACAGGATCACAGACAATTTATCTCGTTAGACAATTTGCTTCACTATTAATTTCCTTGACATCATGGAAAGAAGACGTGGTTTAAAATGTCCTATGATTGTTTGCAGTGTGCTTCAACTGACGTCATACGTGGAGGATGGCGGTGAGAAAGACAACGTTGCGGTACTGAAGGCGTTGCAGCAACAGATACACGCCAAGATGGGGGCTGCGCACGAGTTTCTTAACGTGAGTTCTTGTTTGATCAAACTTATTTATAACTATTCTGTGGTACAGATAAAATAACGCGACTCAAATTGGCATTCGTATTAGATTTTTTAAGCTTACTTTTGTTGAATTAGTAGGCGGTTTGATGACTAATTATACTAGTATTCCTTTCAAAAAAATTAGACGCATTAAGAATATCAATAGTACCTGAATATTTGGTAAGGAGCGAACTTAAGGTGAAAGCGCCTGGGTGTCGGACAGTTGTGTTGATGTTTGTAATGATATTTTTTCTGTTAATATATATTTGTTACGTTCGCGAATCGTATTGTACAGACGCCAGCACGTCAAGCTACTACAATCTGTCAAATTTCTTTGATAGATTTTCAACTTTATCGCTAAAGCATAAGGTTCAAAGTTGATTGGGAAAATTAGACAGTTTTGGGTAGCTTGATGTACTGGCGTCTGTACATGGACCTTTTATGTGCAAAAAACGTAAGAAAATGTGAATTTCGCTGGCTATTTCCACACTCACACACTGCACTCACAAGCAGCGGTGATCTTATCCGGTCTATGGCTGGTTAGGGTACTTATAACTTTGGTCGAATTTTGTCTATTTTGTCATTTATTTGTGCCGCCGCAGGACTCGGGCGCACAACGCAACGGTCACGGCGAGCGCGCGCTGCGCAGCGTGCTCACGTCTGCGCAGCGCGCGGCCGAGCACCTGGCGCCGCGCCCGGCCGACGCCGCGCGCCGCGTCGCCAGGTACGGACACCACTTACACTTCTTTATGTCATCTCTACAGCGGGTACCACACATTGTGGTACAGACCATCAAACTAAACAGTAATCCCCATGGGACCTCCATCATAATCGCGAAAAAAATGTTCAGCTGTCCATGAACTGTCCCATACAGTTAGTTCGAGTAGGTATAGAAGTTTATGGACGACTGATAATCTACACTAATATTATAAAGAGAAAAGATTTGATTGTTTGTTTGCATTGAATAGGCTCCGAAACTACTGGACCGATTAGAAAAATCGTTTTACCATTAGAAGCCGACACATTGACAGACCCGTTGGTCTAGTGGTCAGTGGCCCTGACTGCTATGCCCAAGGTCGTGGGTTCGATTCCCACCTAGGATAAATGTTTGTGTGATAAGCACGATCATTTGTTCTTTGTCTGGGTGTAATTTATCTATAATATGTATGTATTTAGAAATATATATGTATGTTTATCAGTTGTCTAGTAATCATAGTACAAGCTCCGCTTAGTTTGGGACTAGATAGCGTTGTGTGAAAGTTGTGGAATATTATTATTATTATCCCTGATAAACATAGGCTACTTTTTACCGCGGGAAAATGCTTCATTCCTACGGGAAAACGGGTAATAGGATTTAAACGGCGGGAATTCCAAATTCTACGCAAACGAAGTTGCGGGCGGATGCTAGTTGAAAATAAAGAGGGAATAACATCATAGGACATCAAAAAATTCTTCCCCGTTGCTATCAACAGAAAAAAACTGGCAGAATCGGCATTGCCATACAACGTGGCAATGCTGATTCTTTGGGAAAAAAATAGAAGAAGTGAAGCGTCCACCGACCGCTTGGCGATGTCACGAAAAACCAAGTAACCTCTTGATTGAAAACGCTTTATTTCAGATCTGGCGGTATGAACGCAGACCATCTATGCGATGAGCGCCAATATGGACACGGCAGAGAAGCTAAGGTTACCAGATCAACAATCAAAAC